>CM034315.1:46031064-46491893 GCA_019925795.1 Dendrobium chrysotoxum
AAACTCAACCTGTTGTGTTTAAAAATCTAGAGAAAAAATCATCAATCTCCAAAGTCAAAGTCTTTTCAAAATTCTATTATGAATTGACACTGTCATATGCTATCCTACAACACTTCCTTTTAGTTTAGCATATAGAGTAAATTTTTAAAATCTTCTCCAAATAATAATTGATTTTTGTATTTTATTGACATATGTTGGGTTATAATTCCTATAGCTCAGCATATGTGATAAAATATAGGGTTCGTTATGATTTTCAAATTTCAATTTTAAAATTTCTAATTCAATTTTTTTTCTCAAATCCCAAAAAATCAACTTCGAATTAATGGCTGGAAAAGTTCTCTTCTTAGTTAACCATGATTTGTACATTGAGGAACTGATCAACAATAACATGATCCAGTTTGGAATGGGCTTCAACTCCCTAAGATTATTAGTGAATGGGGGAGTCCTGATTGACCTCGCCACTAAAGGCGATAAGGATGGTACTTTAATTGAGTTAGCCATAGGAGCAGGGACTGATGCCCCTCTAAATCTTGATGTAGGACAAATTGTCGCCCCAACGCCTGTTGTACCCTCAAGAGAGGAAGAATAGAAGTCTATAGTTGAGACTGAAGCAAAGTCTATATTTGAGAAGGGGTCAAGTTTTGAGATCCCATTTACAAGAAGGAATTAAAGGAAGAACTATTTGAGGAGAGTCAGGAAGAAAGTTTCTAAGTCAAGGAAAGTTGTTGAGGTTAAGACTCTAAGTCAAGTAGAGCCAGAGGCTGTCGAGGAGCTACCTATTCCTGCTTCCTCTCCACTACTTAAGGGGAGTCATTTTTACCCCCTCGCTACTGCTGAAGGGAAAGCAAGGCTAGCTAGGATAGTTAGCTCCTTGCCGTGCCCGGTAGATTACTCTACCAAAAGAAGTCCTAAGGAGAAGCACCTCCAAAGGATGAGGATGTTCAGAAATATAATTCACACTTATGCTTCTCAATATGGACAAACAAATTAGTAGTACATGAAACAATTGAAAGGAGTCATCTCCCATCACTTCCAGAAAGAGATTATGAAAGAGGAAGCATTTGAGGCTAAGAATCTGACTCCCTAGCCTGTTAGAAGAAATAAGAAATTTGTGAGAAAACCAACCACTTTAGTTTTAGTAGATGGTTACCACTAGGTGTTATACCCCTCGTCCTCTAAAATGGAGGGTATTGTACTTACTGGACCTGGAAAGGACCGCCCTTCTATTGATAGGCCGCTAGGCAACTCTCCAAAATCGAAAAAGTTGGCCTTAATGGTAGTGAAAACCAAGGAGAATTCTAAAGTAAAAAGGGATAGCTAAAGTCAAGGGCAAGATACCCAAGTCCTCATAAAAGAAATATGTCCCTAAGAAGATTAGTAGAGTTTATGCTCCTCCACCATAAGTTAAACCACCCTAGCCTCCAGTTGAGTTAGTACAGATCTAGGTAGTATTGTCCAGACCCTAGTTAGCTCAATTATTAGTTTAGATGTTCCAGTGGTTAGTTCAGCTGATGTTCTAGTTAGAGATTTAGATAATATTTCAGTTAACATCCCAGACAGTTTCTTTCAGATTCTGCCTTTAGCCCCCGAGCTCCCCACCTAGTGATTTGAGGACTTTACCTTGCCTGATGTGGGAGCTATCACCCTCTAGGCTCCTACATCACTTCTACAGGTAGATGTCCCTTACCCAGTAGAGGATGTCACACTACCGACTATTGACCTTGGGACAGTCGAAGGAGGGGGATAGTCCAAGATGATGTTCAGGAAATGATTGAACTGCTAATGGTAGAGCCTCCGATAGCTGAGGAGCTTAAGTTACAGGCCGTCATTTATAAATTATAAGATGAGAAATTTTATGATGCGATGGAATATAAAGGCTACTTACTTATTGATTCTAAGGCAATAGGGGACCGACCGGTCGATGAGATAGTGCAAGAGATTAGGGAAATCTTGAAGAAGAACGAGGCTAAAGAAGCCATTGATCCAGAGTTGGATGACATGCTTATGGATGAGGATTTACCAGTTAGTGATGTCCACATGGTCGAGACTATGGGATCTACCAAAGAAACTGAGCCGAGCAAATGCCGTTCTGGTAAGGAGGAAGGCTCAACAGCCGTGGATTTAGATTAACACAGTTCAGTGAGAGCCATAGATGATGAACAATACATCAAAAACTTAGAGGCACATGTAGAAGAGATGTTGTTATAGGTTATGGAAATGCAAGAATGACTAGACAAGTCATAGGAGACTTCCCTCAAATTATAGCATTCTGCTCGAGAAATCTCTGACATAGCAAAAAAGGTGGAATCTAGTTCTTAAATCCCTGAGTCAGTTTCAATAGTTCCACCTGTCTAGCAACCGGTTTTGCCAGACCTCCCAGTCCAACTAGTGGTCCAATTAGTCCCTCCAGTTGCTCCTCCACCACCGACCCATAAAGATATCAAACAGTTGATTGAGGACTAGATAAGGGAGGCCTTATCCCATTCACAAGGAACTACATCTATTCAAAAGGGTAGACCCTACCTTGAGAAATATGATTTGGTTCTTTATCCTAAGGGCTTTCTGCCACCATCTTTTAAAAATTTCACTGGTATTGAAATCCTAAGGCAGTGTCTGGCCCACTTTCGAGAAAGTTGTTGCAAGTTGAACGCTCAGATGCTCTACTACTTTGTAAATTTATTAGTAGTCTGTCTGGCATAGCTTTTGAGTGATACACAGATTTGCCCAACGGTTCAGTTAAAACTTTCAATTAACTTAAAAATATATTCTTAAAGAGATTTTTAGGAGCATAATAGTGCAGAAATTTAGGCGATCTCATTGTCAAAAAGTAAAAGCCAGGAGAGTCACTAGTTGAATATATCTTGAGGTAGCGGAACCTGTCAATGAAGTGTGAACCCCAGTTGCAAGAGCAATACGCAGTGGAACTTCTTCTAAATAATATCCATGCGCCTGCTCCTTTTCTTCTGAAGGATTTTACTATCAAAAATTTTGAGAAACTTTTGAATAAGGAAAGTAATCTATTGGAAGAGGCTCATAGGATGCCATTCTTAAAAGATCTTTTTGGTGAAACAAAAATTGATAAGCCCATCAAATCCTTTGAAAATAAAGCTATAATTTCAGTGGTTGATAAGGGAAAGAAGCCAGTAACTTGCTAGCCCAGTGTTGTTCCACCCTAATAAGTTCAAAGACAACCATTCCAGGCGACCCCTCAACCCACTAAAGATTCTTACACGATCCCTTTTAAGGACATATTAGCAAAATCTTATACTTTCAAAAGGAAGTCAATAAGAAAGATTTTTAAAAGTCTTTTGAAGAAATTTAAATTTGAAAGTACGAGATACACCAAGAGAAGGATGAATTGATATTTTAAAAATAAATCCTAAACAAGAGTTCTAATTTTTAAGGATTTTTCAAAATTTTAAAAGGATGATTTAACTAATCAAATGTAGAAGCTACTGATTTATAAAAAATTACAAAGATGGTGATTATATTCTAATTATCACAACAAAATATTAATTTTAGATTTTCACCAGGCATTTATCATAGAAAATAATGTGTATGAAAATAAAGTGTGAAAGTAAAAATCAGAATGATCACACTAGATTTATAATGGTTCAGTCAAACCATGACCTACATCCATTCCCCAGAGTCCTCCTCTCCAGGTTTTGCACTATCACTATAGTGTCTCTCTATTAGCCCCTACAGCTAGGCAGAGAAGCCCTTACAAACTCTCTTCCACTAACCTGCTGTGGCAGAGGACCGTACTCCTTTTGCAGGTAAAGAACCTTGACATCTTTCACCCTCCTGGTGAGGCAGAGGACCTGAACTCCATTTCATCCTCCTGGTGAGGCAGGGAACCTGGAATCACTTTCACCTTCCTCTATGCGGTGAAGTAGCTGAGTCTTTTGACACAAAAGAGTTCTTCTTCCCAAAGCTTCCCTCAAGATAAACCTTGACTCTTGGAGGAACACAGGTGTAAGTTAGTCTGAGAAACCATGTGAAAACCCCCTCTCACACTCCCTTGAAGCCCATAAGGATTTTCTCCCTCTCTTATAAACTCCATCCATTCTCTCCCTAGCCCAAAGCTCTCTCTTCAAGCTTTATTTCGAAGAAAATAACTCAATGAATGCCTAGAAGGCTCATACAAATTCTTATGAGAAAGTTAAATAGAGGCCTTCAAAAAACCCTAAAAAACCAATTCAGCCTTCAAAGATCATACAGTACGATCGCATGATCGTCCAATACAATATTCAGAATTTGATCTGTTAGTATTGTATGATTCAACATGAATAATGATATGAATAGTTCAATTTACCTGTTAGTGCTATATGATCATCAGTACGAATGACCAATCGTATAGTACGATTAGTTCAACCAAAATGCAGTTCGTCCAAGATGAATCATTGGACAATCAAAATCATCTCTGTTGATCATACAGTGCAATCCAGTTCGTACCGTACGATCAAAAATATCAAAATTAAGTAGATTTGATGGTCTAATCACATGATTAAATTAGGTAATATTTTAAATATCGTATAATACGATTGGGTTCATACACTATCAATAGAATAACTTTTCAAATATTCAAAATTTTGCCTAATTTAATGAATGACGAGGTTTCAAATTATAACACATCAGCTAGTATGATGTGGTCTTCGTACCGTATGAATAGTTATATTTTAAAATTATTTTTTTTAGAAAAAATAAAATATTTTAATTAATTTCTATAACACCAGATCGTACAATATGAGCTAGATCATACAGTATGATGTATAGAAAAATTAAAATATTTAATATTATATTTATTCCCCTTGTGTGCGTGTGCACGGTCACCGGGCTATCATATACCCTTTCAAGACTTAACTCAAGAAGTTAAAAATAAATAATTAAAAATTATAGACTCTTTCAATATAACCTATTCTACCAATCTTGAGTCCTGAATCTTCAAAGAATGGTGCATATTATACCTGAAATGTTAGTCAACACACAAACAGGTATACACAACAAATATTAGGAGAAATAAAGAGGCAATCAATAATATTGTTATCATCAAAATCATAAACTCAAGAGCCCTCGTTGTAACAAATTTCAGATTATTAGAGGCTAGGAGGCTAGGGGATGCAAATAGGAGAGATCATCTACCATCGCATGCTGAGCCACACAATTGAAGACTGTGTTATTTTTAAGGACTAGATGGAAATAAATTTTAAGCAAGGTAATATCATGATTCTAAGAGAATACTTGGTTAATCAGGAATAAGAGTCAATCAAAATCATCTAAGGTAACACTTCTAACACTTCTCTTTTAATTGAAGATGGTTGGAATATTGCTTTATCCCAGGAACTTAAAAAGTCAATTAACAAATCTTTTCATCTTTCTCAACAGTTGCCCGATTTGGGAGATTGACCTGGACACTTCACAGGAGGATGTTGAGCCACTTTCCTCTCCAGTAGTTGTAGGAACTACTGTTTAAATAAAAAAGAAAAGAGTGAAATTTTGTAGAGAGGAAAATTTTTTATGAGAGATGTATTCGAGTGGTAGATGGTGATGTAAAAATCCTTTCCCCACTCTTGTTATCTGACTTTTACTTTACCCCATCAAAGGTAAATGGTCACAAAATTAATAAAAAGCATCCTTCTGCATCTATTTTAATGACTGACCATGAAAATGATTTCTAAGCTGACACTTCCTCAAATGAAATTCAAACCTAGTTGAGATCAATCAAGGAATTTAAAACTTGACCTTCCTTATTCGACCCCTCAAGGGGATGTCTAATCTGAGATCTTATCAGATAGTAATTACCCTCAAATCAATTTTTAGGAAAGTCCTATCATGATAGACTTTTTAGATTCTGACTCCTCTCCAGAAAATGATATTCTAGCACCTATGGAGAGTGTAGACTCCACCATAGTTTGCCCTCTTGAGGATATTGAGTAGGTACAACTTCACGTTGGCAAAGTATTAACCCCTAGACTTTCCCCTTAGGATAAATAAAAGCAAGTTATCTCTAATGATCCTAATCCAAATCCTCCTCCAACAGTCCAATCTTCTTCTAAATCCATTGGGTTTTGAGTTTGATATTCCTAAGGTTGATTACAATGTTCTTGCTCATGTTAGGAAGTTGCCAGTATTGTGAATCTGGTTTCTATTGCAAATATGGGTTTCAGGATTATAGTTTTAATGATAATAAAAATTTATGTGTTCTATTTTAATTGACAACTTTTCAGGTGTGAACGATCAAATGCAACTTAAGCAAACTCAAGATCGGGTCAGCGTGTGTTTAAATGAATTTTTTCCCTTTCTTGAGTTAAATGTAATGTAATTGATCACCTAGTTAAGTAACCTTGCACACACACACTCAGGGGGAGAGTTTTAGTGAATTAGAGTTTCTATTCATTTTTTGTTCAGATCGTCCTGGATGATATTCACGTCATCCTGTACGATCCAATGAAAATAGAAATCCTAATTAGGGTGATAAAGTTAAGTCGGTCTGATTAGGCAGATCGCCCTAGATGATCCTATGATCGTACGGGATGATAGGCTCAAATTAGAAATTCTAAGCTGCTAGATAAAGTTAGGTAAGCTTTTATTTTTAGATATTTGGTATGATCGTCCCGAACGATATGTGTATTATCCTGGATGATCCAGTATAATTATGCCTAAATTAGACTGGTAATTAAGGAAAGCAATTAATATCTAATTGATACGATCATATCATCCAGGACGATCGCATGATCATCCTGGATGATACATACAAAATCCTAACCATCCAGTGCCTATTACTTATATGTACAGAGCTATGTGCAGGATGATTTTGTTATTTTTGAACTAATCATATCGGCGATAGACATATCGTCTTGGACGATCAAGTCATTTTGAAATCGTCCAGCATGTTCTAACCAGTATGTCCAGAGCTGTGTGCAGGATGATTTTGTCATTTTTGAACTAAACATACGGGACGATAGACATATCATCCTGGACGATCAAGTCATTTTGAGATCATCCAGCATAAGTTCTCCTGGATGACCAGAGCTATCTTCTGGAAAAAATTCCTGATTTATACTAATCATCCCAGACGATCGTAGAATCATATAGGATGATCTGAACAAATTTTGTCTACTGATTGTCTAGAGGATCCAGATCGTCCAGGCTGATACATGTGATTTGAACTGAACGTACAAGATGATCGATCGATCGTCCTGGATGATCTTTGATGACCAATTGAGATTTAGGGTAATTTTTGAGCCCTCCTATAAAAGATCTCTTTCTTCCAATAAGAAAAATGTTTTGTCACTTTCCTTTCCAGAGAAAACCTTAAGAGAGATGGAGAGAGAGAGCTTAGGAGAGAGAGAGAGGGGATCTTGTGAGGGGGAGTTCATGAGGATTCATAAAGGTTGCTCCAAGTAAGGATCTGAGTCATTTTATCCATTCGTCATCTCTTATCTTGTTAGTGTCTCTATGGAGGATCGTTCACAAGAAGATCCGGGTTCTCTGCCTGCTTCAGGAGGAAGCGAAAGGAGTCTAAGTTCTATGCCTACTTCAGGAGGAAGCAAAAGGAGTCTAGGTTCTCTGCCTGCTTTAGGAGGAAGCAAAAGGAGTTCAGGTTCTCTGCCTCACCGGGTTGGTGGAAAGAAGTTTTTGTACAGGCTTCTCTTCCTTACTGTGGGAGCAGAAGGAGAGTCACTTAGTGTTAGTGCAATACCTAGAGGGGAGGCTCCAGGGATTGGACGTAGGTCAAGTTGACCGAACCACTATAAAATTTGGTGTGTTCTTTCTAATTATTTTTTGCATTTACTTTTTGTTGATATTATGTGATTGTGATTATTATTCTGTTATTATTGAATATCTGCACTTCATCACATAAATGTAAAATTTTTAAAACATTCAAAAAAAATTTCTAAATTGTTGTTTTCTCTCGAATTTTTGAAACTACCAATTCACCCTCCCCCTCTTGGTTAGCACTGAGACTAGTTCATAAGGCTTAACATCCTTGTCGAACTTTCAAGTGGTATTAGAGCGGGATTGAAAAATTAAGTTTAAAAACTTTTGAATTTTGATCCATGGCTAACTTGGGTAATTATAATACTACTGAAGGTTATTCAATTATACGACCACCATTATTTGATAACATACCTTTTGATTTTTGGAAAACTCTGATGTCCACTTTTATTCAATCTATAGATTATCGTATGTGGATGCTTGTTAAGGATGGTTGTGAAGCACCTTTTAGAATGATTAATAATGTTAAAACTAAACTGCCTTTCACTAATAGACTCTTGATGATCGGGACATAGCCCAACTGAATGCAAAGTGTTTGAACTATTTTTTCTGTGCTTTAAAATCTGAAGATTACATGCATGTTTCCACTTGTACGACTGGTAAAGAAATTAGGAAGAAATTATGCATTACTTATGAAGGTACATCTGAGGTTAAGCAATCTAGATTGAACATGTTACTTCACGACTATGAACTCTTTTACATGAAATCTAGTGAATCAATTTCTGAAATGTATACTAGGTTCACTCAAATTATTGCTTCTTTATATTAGGAAGAGAACTTACAAACTATGAAAAAGTAAATTAAATTATGAGATGTTTGCCTTCTTCTTTTGATGCCAAGATAACTGCAATTATTAAATCTAAAGATTTGAACACTTATTCTATTGATAACTTACTTGGGTCACTCATTGCTTACAAGCAAGGAGTGAACCAACGACAAATTGATGTAGGTGAGAAGAAGAGGGAGAAAACTGTGGTGCTGAAGGCCAACGATACTAACACTGACTCTTCTGGGTCTGATAGCGATGATGTTGCCTTAATAACTAGGCAATTCAAAAGCTTTCTAAGGAAGAAACATAAGAACTTTTAGAAATAGAACAAAGGTAAGAGTAGCAAAAATTTTAAAGGTTCATCTGATACTGTTTGCTTTGAATGAAGGAAGCCTGGACATATAAAGGCTGATTGTCCTTCACTTAAGGCTCACTCAAGCAAGGAGAAGGGTGAGGAGAAACCCAAGTTTAGGAAGGATAAGAAGCAGATTTAAAAGGCGTTCTGGGCAGATTCTGCATTTAACTCCTCTGAGACTGAAGCTGAAGAGGAGACTACGAACTTATGTCTGATGGAATGATCATCTTGGTCAGTTTGATCAAGAAGAGGTATATGAACTAACCTATGATCAATTGCTAGATATTTCTAAGAAAATTCATTCATCGTTTAGGAAATTTAAGAAAATATATGCCAGCTTGAAATTGGATTTCTTGAATTTTCAAAAAGAGCATGATGTTGTGGTTAAAGATTATTCTACACTTGATAATAATCACATATCTTTACTTGATGAATTTGATGAATTGAACAAAAAGAATTCTGAACTAATTGTTGAGCATGAATCATTGAAAATATCGCATGTTGACTTAAAAAAAGCTTATAAAGAACTAGACACCATGGCATGTAACTTAGCTAGTGATGAATATTATTTGAATTTTGAAATTGCAAGTCTCAAGAAGGAAAATGAATTTTTAAAATTAAAAATTAGTGCTTTTGAGAAAAATGAGACACCTCTTACTTTTGCACAGTGTTATGCACCTCCACCATTTGAAGAATCTAATTCAAAATCATCAAAGCATGTTTTATTCAAACCTAGGAAGAGGCACTATTACCCACATAGATTAGTTAACCCTTTTCCTGGCATTAGATGTTTCTCTTGTGGCATGCTAGGACATATCTCTCATACCTGCATTGTTCACCATAGTACACTTTGGGGGTGGAGACCCAAATTCTATGATTCACAACAAAACATACATGCATTGCATTCTTCGTTTCATAAGAAGGAACCCAAACTTATTTGGGTTCCTAAATCTGACGTTTGATGATTTTATAGGTGTGCTCTCACAAAAGGCCTCATGAGAGCATGTGATACCTGGATAACGGATGTTCAAGACATATGATGGGAGATGAAATTCAGTTCATTTCATTGGAGACCAGAGCTGGAGGCAAGGTTACACTTTGAGACAACACCACCAAGAGGGTGGTAGGAGCAGGTATAATTGGTGATTCAAAAATTTCATTATTGATAATGTTTTATTTGTAGATGGATTGAAATACAACTTGCTGAGTATCAGTCAACTCTGTGACAAAGGATAAAACATCCAGTTCCTTCCCACTTACTGTATTATAAGCTTAAATGACAAAATTATTTTGCAGGGATAAAGGATCAACAATGTCTACTTACTAGATGTAAGCTGCTTTAAAACTGATATTTCAATTTTCTTAAAAACTGTTGCTGATGAGTTTTAGTTGTGGCACGGGAGATTATGTCATGCCAATATGAAAACCCTTAGGAGAGTTACCCAAAAGGACTTAGTTAGAGGTATCCCCATGCTTAAGTTCACTAAGGACCACCTGTGTGATGCTTGTCAATTAGGGAAGCAAGTTCAGTCCTCCTTCCACTCCATTAAGGACATCAGCACCTCTAGACCTTTAGAAGTCCTTCACATGAATCTTTTTGGACCCATTAGCACTGCCAGCTTAGGGGGGAGAGTTTATGGATTTGTGATTGTTGATGATTACTCGAGGTTCACTTGGATTAAATTTCTGTCACATAAATCTGAGTCATTTGATGAAATTAAATCCTTCTCCACTTATATTCAGAGGAAGTTAGGTTGTGAGATCTTGACTATTCATAGTGATATTGGTGGAGAGTTTAAAACTATGAGATTTGGGCATTATGTGAGGAGCAAGGGATTAGCCATAACTTTTCAGCTCCTAGGACCCCTCAGAAGAATGGGGTAGCTGAAACAAAGAATAGAACCTTCGTGGAAATCATTAGAGCCATGCTTGCTGAGTATTCACTTCCAAAATACTTTTAGGTTGAAGCGGTGAACACTGCCTGTTTTGTGCTAAATAAGGTGAATGTTAATCAAATCTGAATAAGACACCTTATAAGATCATTAAGGGTAGAACTCAAAACCTGTCCCACCTCCATGTCTTTGGCTGTAAGGTTTTTATTCTGAATAATGGGAAATCGTCCTTAGGAAAATTTGACCCCAAATCTGATGAAGGAGTGTTCTTAGGCTATGCTAGTGTGGGGAAATCCTTTACGGTGTTTCATAAGAGGACTTTGGTGGTGGAGGAGACAACTCATGTGGTGTTTGATGAATCTGATCCTAAGGAGACTAGAATTGAGGAAGAAGAAGATATAGGAGAGATTACCCAAAGAGTTAAAAAAGTAAATATGGAGGAAAGGGTAGAACCTGAAAATACTTTTCCTAGTGAATGGAGATATTCTTCAAGTCATCCTAAAGAACAGATCTTAGGAGACCCTTCTGAAGGTGTTAGAACTAGGCATGGACTTAAGAAGGAAGTAAACCATTCTGCCTTTATCTCAATAACTGAACCCATCAATATCAATTAAGCCTTCTTTGATGAATTTCTGATCTTAGCTATGTAAGAGGAATTGAATCAATTTATAAGGAATGATGTTCGGAGTTGGTGGAAAGACCTAGGAATCAAAGTGTAGTGGAAACCAAGTGGGGTTTTAAGAATAAGATGAATGATTCTAGTTTAGTGGTTAGGAATAAGGCAATATTGGTGGCTAAGGGGTACAATCAAATTGAAGAGATTGATTTTGAGGAGACCTTTTCCCCTATAAATAGATTGGAAGCCATTAGGGTGCTACTAGCATTTGCCTGTTATAAAGGATTTAAGCTGTTTCAAATGGATGTGCCTTTTTAAATAGGGTAATAATAGTGGATGTCTTTATAGAGCAACCCCAGGTTTTAAGAGTTCCCAATATCCAAATCATGTCTACAAATTAAAAAAGGCATTATATGGATTGAAACAGGCACCCAGAGCTTGGTATGAGAGGCTTAGCACATTCCTACTAGAAATAGAGTTTGTTAAGGGGAGCGTAGACACCACCCTTTTCTTAGGAAAGTATGAGATGATCTACTCATTATCCAGATCTATGTTGATGATATATTTTTTGGATCTTTTGATAAAAATTTATGTGATGATTTTTCTAAGATAATGAGTAAAGAGTTTGAGATGAGTATGATGGGAGAATTGTCCTACTTTTTGCGGTTTAGCATAAGGCAAATGGATGATGAAACCTTTCTAAATCAATCAAAATACACTAAGGCCATCTTGAAGAAATATGAAATGGAGAAAGCTGAGCCAATCAACACTCCCATGAGTTCCACTGTTCAGTTAGATAAAGATTCAAATGGAAAATCTGTTGATCAGAAGAAGTTTAGAGGAATAATTGAATCACTACTTTACCTGACTGCTAGTCGGCCTGATATTATGTTTAGTGTTTTTCTTTGTGCTAGATTTTAAGCTGATCCTAAGGAATCCCACCTGACTGCAGTTAAGAGAATCCTTAGATATCTCTTAGGGACCCCAAACCTAGGAATCTGGTATCCTAGGCATAGCACTTCTTTTGAGATTATTGTATATTATGATTCTGATTTTACAGGGTGTAGGGTGGATAAAAAGAGCACTTTTAGAACTTGCCAATTCATAGGATAGTCTTTAGTCTTCTGGTACAGTAGAAAATAGAACTCAGTTACACTTTCCACTGCTGAAGCTAAGTACATTACCTTAGGAAGTTGTGTGGCCCAAGTCCTTTGGTTGAAGGAATAAGTTTTGGATTTAGGCTTACCTGTTGGCACAATTTCAATTCTATGTGATAACACTAGTGCCATCTCCATTTCTAAGAATCCTTTCCAACATTCAATAACCAAACACATTGACATAAGGCATCACTTCATTACGGACCATGTTACAAAAGGGGACATTGAGCTATATCACGTAGCAACTAAAAATCAACTGGCTGACATCTTTACTAAACCCCTGGCCTTTGATTCATTCAGAATTCTAAGGACAAGATTGGGTGTGATTGACATAAATGCATGAATCTGATGATTACTGGTTTCTGATTTTTTTGTTTTTTATTTTGCTTTTAGCTTTTGTTTGATTTGATTGAGTGTTTCACTTTAGAATTTTTTCTTTTCCTGTTGATTTTTGCAGTTTAATTTGCTTATTGAATTTGATTATTTCCTATTGATTTTCATTTGCTGATTTTCATTTACTGATTTATTATGTCCTTTATTCTTCATGTTTTCTTTTATTTACTGTTTACTCTTATAAAAATTAGATCACTGCTCATTATTGCTGATAAATTAAATTTCTAACTAAGTGTTTTACCTTGCTATTTTTTATTTGAAAGCTTGTAAGCAATGATTGACTCCTCTGAATCTGTTAAAGGGAAGAAATATTGATGATTATTTCTCTTCCTCTAACTCCTTTAGTGGTATATTATTTCTTTTGGATAAAATTCTTTTTAAAAATTAAAAAATTGGTTTTTAAAATAGAGATCTATTTTATCTTCCTACAGTAATCTACCTCATATGAATAGTATATTCAAAGTTTTAGATTAGTGTTATGTTTTCTTAATCAAGGGATTACAATTATCATATGATGTATGGTTTTGGTTTTGTGAATTAATCCTCCTTACTGTAGAGAGTGAGTTTTTGTCTTCTCTTATGTCTGAAAGGTAATTTCACAACTGAGATTCTTTAATGATTTTTGAAAGGAAGCAAGCTTATAAAAGATGTGTAGTGTGCCAAACAAATTGACAAAGAGGTACAAAATGAGCCCAAAGCTAATAGGATGCGCAATGTCGCCAAATTAAAAAGTACATAAAGTGTATCAAAAATTAAAAGATGCACAGTACGCCAAATAAATTGAAAAAGAGGCACAAAATGTACCAAAAAAGAAACAAGCCTTCTTCCCTTTCAAATCTTTAAATGTCTTAGAAAAATTCATTCGCCACTTAATATTTTCAAAAGCCTGAGATTGAAAATCATGATTGTTGATTTCTTACTTCATAATACTATTTTATCAGATATTTTTCTAAAGTAAGGCTTGAAAGGATCTCTTTTCGAATCTACTTTATTTTCTTCTGAATTAGACTTTGTTTCAAAGGAATTTGAACTTGTAAGGTGTCTGAGATAGGAGTTGTGAAAGTCGATTTTCAAACTTTTCTGGATTTCAATACTGTCGATTTTCTTCTTATTAGCTTTTGAATTGCAAATCAGGGAAAATTCTATTTTATTGGAGCTGATAAAATAAATAAATAAATAAAAATGCCTTTTTGATTTCATCCTTTTGATGTTTTCTTGTATTAGTTTTACTATTTCTATATGTTGTTTTCCCTTTTTGAGATGTCAAAAGGGGGAGTAGTAGTTCTTGTGCTTTTGGTTAGTTCAGTGTTCTTGTATTATTCACCCATTATTTAATTACTGAGTTTGAAATTATTTATAAATATTTTCCATCATTAAAAAAGGGGAGATTATTATGAATCTGGTTTCAAGGATTATGATTTTGATGATAGCAAACATTTTTATTTCTAGTTGATTGTTTAATCTTTCAGGTCCGTAAGATCAATTGCAAATTCAAGCCAGCCAAGATCGAGTCAGTCTATTTTGTAATTCAGGTCCAATGTACTCGTTTCATCTTTATTGAGTCAAATGTAGTGTAAAGGATCCGCTAGCTAAGTAACCTTGCACACACACACTTAGGAGGAGTTTTTGAGTGATTTAGTGTTTCTCTTAAAGACAATCATACTGTACAATTTGTCCATCGTACTGTACGATATGTTATTAATTAACAAGCTTACGGCTAATTCTGAATGATTAGTTTTGAGAACTAATTATACTGTACGATCTATATCGTACAATACGATTTGGAAAAAAACCCTAGCCGTCAGGACTATTTGGTAAGATTTAAATTTTGAGTTTTTGAACTAATCGTACTGTATGATGCCAATCGTACGGTATGATCATTTGAAATCTTACCAAAATTATCCCCCATAATCAGGAAAATAAATCTTATTTTCTTAATTATATTTGATCGTGCTGTACGATCTCAATCGTACGATACGATGGAAAGAGATGATTTTGGATCATCCCATAGATCGTACCAGATGAAACCATGATTTTGGACTGATCATCCTGGATGATATTTATATTGTACTGACCGATGGATTGAAATGAACTAATCATATTATACAAATGGTACAGAATGGGATGATGGATAGAGATGAATTTAATTCATCCCATAGATCATCCCGTACGAGAAGTTAAAATAAGTTGATCGTACTGTTCGATCTATGGATCGTACTGTACGATGTTCGTAAAATTTGTAAACTATTCATTTATATTTGTACTGGATGAAACTATTTTTGAACTGATCATACTGTACGATATTGGATCGTACTATACGAATGGAATCATCAAGTTAAAATTTAGGGCAATTTTTGAGCCCTCCTATAAAAGATCTTTTTCTTCCAATAAGAAATCTCTTTTTTGCCACTTTCTTTCTAGAGAAAACCTTGAGAGAGAGAGAGAGAGCTTGGGAGAGAGATAGAGAGGATCTTGTGAGGGGGAGTTTGTGAGGGATTCACAAAGGTTGCTCCAAGAAAGGATCTGAGTCATCTTCTCTGGTCGTCGTCTCTTGTCTTGTCTGTGTCTCTGTGGGAGAATCATTCACAAGAAGATCTGGGTTCTCTGCCTGCTTCAGGAGGAAGTGAAAGGGGTCCAGATTCTCTGCCTGCTTCAGGAGGAAGCAAAAGGAGTCTAAGTTCTCTGCTTGCTTCAGGAGGAAGCGAAAGGAGTTTAGGTTCTCTGCCTCACTAGGTTGGTGGAAAGGAGTTTTTATACAGGCTTCTCTGCCTTGTTGTGGGAGCAAAAGGAGATTCACTTAGTGTTAGTGTAATACCAGAAGGGGAGGCTCCGGGGAGTGGACGTAGGTCAAGTTGACCAAACCACTATAAAATTTGGTGTGTTCTTTTTAATTATTTTTCGCACTTACTTTACTGTTGATGATTGTGTGATTGTGATTATTATTTTGTTATCGTTGAACATCTGTACATCATCACATAATTGTGAATTGTTTAAAACATTCAAAAAGATTTTCTAAATCGTCATTTGCCTATGAATTTTTAAAACTACCAATTCACCCCCCCTCTTGGTTAGCCTTGGGACTAGTTCATAAGGGCTTAGCATCCCTTTCGAACTTTCAGCCAGCCAAGTTGAGCATTTACGACGCCCTCATTCTCTCCTTGGAGATGAGGGAATCCTTAATCAAAGCACTTCTCGACCTTAAGATTTTCTTAGCTCAACTGGTCTTATCCTCACAAGATGAAGCCCTCTACTTCAAGGAAATCTTGGGAGTAATCTTTTCGGATGAAGACTTACTTTTGGGTATTCCCAACCTTAATCGCCCTCTCTATATTACTATAAATATAGAAAACTTCAGGTTATCATGAGTCTTTATTGATCTGGGTGCATCAGTCAATGTGATGAACATAACGACCCTTGCCTATCTTAAAGTTAATATCAGTAAGCTCACCACTAACAAGTTGGTGCCACATGGGTTCAATGAAAAAGGAGAGAGGGCTTTGGGCTCAATCACCCTCCTGTTGGAAATTAGAGATTTAAGAACTGAAGTAAAATTTTATATCATTAATTCAGCCACATCCTATAAGGCACTCCTAGGTAGGCCCTAAATCCATGAATACTTGATGGTTCCATCTACCCTACATAAATATGATAAATACCAACGAGATGGCATTGAACACGTGATTAAGGGTAATTTGTAATCATTCTCAATTCAAGAGATTTGTATCTATGAGGATGCTACATATTTCATACCAAAAGGGTTGTCTTCCCATTCTGAGGTTGAGATTAATATTAAGGGGAAAGCTAGGGAATAAAGCTCCATTCAAAATTAAGAATCAAAAGGATAAAAAAAAGAAGAAAAAAAAAAGAAAAAGATCTACAAATATAAGAATCAAGTAGAGAAGATGACATCGAGCTCGTGGTCTTTAGGCCTCCAAACATATTGCCTTAAAGAGGTGGGAGGATAGCCCAAAGAGCCCGTAGCCGAGGTCATGCTTCTTTTGAAAGAAATACACCCCCAATGTACATATATCTGGTGTTAAGTTCTGATGTGGAACCAGATTTACGGGGTGCTAGAATTCCTTTTGATTATCAAAAAATCAATCATCCTCCAAAATTTGATGTCACTTTAGAATCGGATAGTGATAAAGAAGGTGATATTCCAAAAGTTCAAAGTGGCAAGCCTGAATTGACAATGTATGAAAAACTTAGTATGAGAATCGAGGCCTTAACCTTAACCCCATTGTCGACTGGTGTTGACCTCATTTTTGTATGAGGTCAGTAGGACCAATCCAGACCTTAGGATCTTTCCAATCCTTAGGATTAATCTTAACCCTAGGATCAATCTGATCTTAGATCAATCCAGACTTTAAGTCAATCTAGATTTCAAATCCATTTTGATTTCAAACCCATTTAAACTTCAAATCAATTTCAATTTTAAGCCAATCCAGATCTATTCTATCTCCAGATCATCACAGACCTTAGATCCTAGGATTTCTAAACCTTAGGATTCCTCTAGATTTCTAACCTTAGGATCTACCCAGACTCTAGTTCAATTTAGGTCTTAGGATTTTCCTAGATCTCAGATCTATCCAGACCCTAGGGTCTACTCTAGATCCTAGGATTCTACCAGACTCTAGATCATTTGATCTTCTTAGGCTCTAGGACCTACTCTAGACCTTAGGATCAATTTAAGATCTTATATCAATCCAGATCTCAACATAATTTTAGCCTCTGATTAATTTAGATCTTAATTCAATTTAGATTCAATCTCCAGACTTATCTAGGACTTTAGGACCTATCCTAGACCTTAGGATTTCTAGATCTTAAGATTCCTCTAGATCCTAGACCTTAGGATTTCTATATCCTAAGATTCCTCTAGATCCCAGGATTTCTAGATCTTAGGGTTATTCTAGACCCTAGACCCTAGGATTTCCAGACTTTAGGATTTTGCTAGACTTCAATCCCTAGGATCTACTCTAGACCCTAGGATCCTCTTTAGTTGATCTAAACCTTAGGATCCACTCTAAACCCTAGGATTCCTCGAGATCAATCTAGATTTTAATTCAATCTAGACTTTATTCAAATCCAGATATTCAAATTCAAAATTTAGCTCAAAACCAGAAATCCAGATCAAATCTAAGGCTTAAGGTCTAAGTCCTGAAAGCCTTTTCCAGCAAATCTTTGAACACCTCAAACCCCAGTCAAATGACCTCTGATTTAGAGTCTGTCAGTTACATACTGATGTGACATATCTCTAGAGGAAACCCTCCAAATTTGAACCCATTATGAGGTCTCTAACCCCAGAAATTAAATTGATTTCCAAAGACTATAAAATCTTCAAATATTTATAGCCTATGCCACTAGACCTGCCACCTAGTGGATTTTGACCTTGAAGCTTTCTCCAAAGCCTCCAATTACTTCCAGACCCTTGATTATGATTCATTGAGCAATAAACTGCATTTTATTGGATTTATTTTGATCTTAGTTGATTAAAAATCCAAAATAACCAAAATACCCCTATGGGTGTAAATAGTCAATTTGGACTAAATGAGTTCCAAATCAAATGCAACCACCCCCAATAAGTTTTAAATATCAAATCAAACTTGCTTGACCCAAAACTAGACCCTGGGTCAACCTGGTTGACCATGTCAACCTAGGTTGACCTAAAGGCCCATTAAGGGCCCAAACAGGTCATTTTAACCAAATGACTTCTCTAGACCTTGAGACCACCACCACTAGACTCAGAATATTATTTTGAACTAATTGAACCCAGTCCCTAACCCTGGGTCAACTTTGTTGACCAAGTCAACCTAATTGATCCATTAGGCCCATTAAGGGCCTGAATATGTTATTTGATCTAAATGACCATTCCAGACCCTAAGATCACCTCCACCAGACCCCATTTATCATTTCAAATCTGTTGAGCTCAACCCCTGACCCTGGGTCAACATGGTTGACCAAGTTAACCTAGGTTGACCAGATCAACCCTTAAGCTTTTACACTTTAAGTCAAACCTTGATTGCATTCAAAACCCTATCAATCTTTTATGATGACTTCCCCCAAAGGTTTAAGCATGATTGGACCTTTGACCCAATTAATAGTTGACTTTGTCAACTAAACCCAAATCTAGTCAAACTTGATCCATATACGTGACTTAATTGCATTCAATCAAATTAACCCTTTTATATCCCATTAAATATTTAAACTTACTCTAATATTTGATCTCAAACTCTCCAAAACTACCATGAGTCATATCATGGGGGTTTTGACCAAGTCAACATACTAGTTATGGTCAAATTCCTAAATCTTTAATCAAATACTCATGTATCTTAAATCAAGCTCTCAAGTCTCATTCAAGCAGTTCCCAAGACCTTTCCTAGTCTGCCTCAGCAGTCCCCTTGACTGTTTGACTAGTCAATATGGTCAACAAGTCAGGTGAATGGATTAAATGTGGTCAAACACCCCCTCAAAGATAATCCATTTCATTTGGGATCATTCCAGTTGTTCCAAATGTCTTCTGGAATGTTCTTAAATATTCCTTAAGCCTTCTCTAATCCTTAATTTAAACCTTAAGCAGCCCAAGTGGTCCCAAGTCGGTTAGCCAAGGATAATCCCTTTACACATGGGATGTCCTTTGATGTCCTTGATTCCCCTGTAATGCTAATAGCTTCAAGCCACTTGTCAAACATCAAGGAGGTATTTGGATCAATCAAGACCCTCCATTCAAGCACAAGACATTTTGAATAGGGAAAATCAAGAAAATGAAGCTCATTATAATCCCTAGCTTCTCTCTCCATATTCAATCTTTCCCACTGAGCTCTCTACTCATTCAAGCTCTCAAGGCTCCCCTCTACCCATCCCAAGCTAAAACCAGCCAGTCAAACCACGTCGGCGACTAGTTTCCAGCGAGCCTAAGGTGAAATTCATCCCAAGCTTTTACTGCTCAATCCGTGGCGTTTTGAACCATGATTCCTGAAGAGGAAAGATTCGTGGACAGACTACAAATTCAGAGAGCTCAAGAACACAAAAATCCAACGGTTAGATCTCTCAAAAACTCAAACCCTAGGTAGAATCACTTAGGTTAAATTAGTGTTTCATTAAGCGCATTTCAAGCCGCATCAAACCATCCACATAATTTATGTTCAAGCATAGATCGTATGTTTAAAATTTTATTGATTTTCATTAAATATATTGAGAGAACGAGGCGATAAACATATTTAGGGTTCAATTCGTGGCTGTTTTGAACTGCATGTAATATTAGCCGTTGATCTTCTGATCAATGGCTGATATTCCGTCCTCCCGCGATCTGATCCCGCGTGTATCAGCAGATGGGTATTGAGATCTCTGTTCGGATCAATCTGGGCCGTAGATCCATTATCGTGGATGATCCGATAGAGGACGTGATCTGCTGACGTGGATTAATGTTTGTGCATGGGGCCCACTACCTTAACAATCAGCCGGCAATGATTGCATTGCGGCACAATCATTGCCAATGATTACAACCGCCACCGCGTGGTCTGGATCCACCAACTGCGAGCTACCACGTGGCATTTCCGACGCCGATTGTTTTAAAATGATTTAAATATTATTTTAAATTATTTAAATCAAAAACAACTATTAAAAATTAATTTTAAATTATAAAAAATATGTATTCTATATTAATATTTAAGAAAATTTGATATTTTAATTTTAAATCAATATTAATTAAAAATATTAATGTATTTTAAATTATTTTATATAATTAAATATTTTTTTAATTTAAAACTCTTATTAATTTAAATTCTTAAATCATTTTTTTAAGTATTTAAATTTTAATTACTAATTATTTTAAATTAATATTTGATAATTAAGTATTAAATATTTTATTTAAATATTAAATATTAAATATTAATTATTAAATATCAAATATAAATTATTAATTGTCTTAATTATGTTGTCTAAATAATAAGATAAGATTTAATACATTTTAAAATTAAAAATTAATTTTAAATATTTAATATTAATTAAATAATTTAAATTATTTAACTAATTAAATATAAAATTATATTTTAAAATTAGAATTCTACTACAAAATATTTAATAATTAGAGAGTATTTTAAAATATTATTATTCTAAAAATTTAATTAATTTTAAAAAATCTTATTTAAATATTTTAAATAATTATTAATTCTTAATTAAATATTATTTTAATTTAATGACTTAATTAAAGGTTAAAAAAATGTGTATTATTTTTAAATAAGCTTAAAATTCCATAAACATTTAAGATTTAAATTAATTTGATTTAAAATTATTTTGATTATTAATTAATTTTGAATTTATTTAAAATTCAATGAAATAATTAAAAATTTAAAAATTCAAAAGAAATTCATTTTAAATCAGGAAAATTAATATAATATATTAAAATTTTTAAAAAATTGAGTACTTTAATTTGAGAATAATTTCAGAGATCAAAACTTGATTTATTTTAATTAATATTAATTATTTAATTACTTTAATATTTAATTAATATTTAATTAAATATTATATTAAATATTTTGAAAATTAAAATTTTATTTTAAATAATCTTTTAAAACCAATAGATCTCTCACTTATATATTAAACTTATTCTAATTATATCTTTGAGTATGTTAAATTTAAAACTTATGTTTATATATAGGCTTATGTATATGTATTAAATATTTAAAACTACTTAAGGTAATATATATATACTTAAATCTTTTAGGATTGAGAGGTCTACTTTGAAATTTTAAACATAGAATTGGCATGTTTGAATATAAATCATGCTGGGACTATTAGTGAATGGTTATGCTCTAATCATTCACTAATCTAATTATTATTTACAAGTAATTAAGCATTAATCTTTACGTGCTTAGGATACACACACATGCACTTAGCTTAGGTTCTCCTAGACTTAAAAATTGAGTGTGATTGTGTATGCATATTATTTATGTTTTGTCAAAGGGTTAGAAATATTGATTTGAACCCACATAATCTAGTGTCATTAAGGACAATAATTAAGGACTTGATTAAAAAACTTAGAATATTTCAAATAATTAGGATTCATGTCCTACTGACTTGAGACTTGAACCAATCAAACTTAGTGACATGCTCAGCTTATATAAAATTTCCCACTAAATTTTAAAGTCATTAAGCCTCTTAATTAACTTAATCAAAATTAAAGCTTAATTAAGTCTTAAAACCTTCCAAAAAATATAATAAATCAAGATTAAATCCAAAAATTAAACATAATACCTTAAACTTAAAAGTTCGATAGGGATGTTAAGCCCTTCTGAACTAGTCCCGAGGCTAACCAAGAGGGGGGGTGAATTGGTTATTTAAAAATTTCATGACAACAATGAAAATCTTTTCGATACTTAGCAGCGGAAATAAGTAAACAAGAACGAAAAGAACAATCACAGATATTCACCCAAGCAGTTAATATCAGAAAAGTAAATTGTAAAACTGAATCAGAAAAGCAAACTAGATTTTATAGTGGTTCGGTCAACTTGACCTATGTCCACTCCCCGGAGCCTCCCCTCCGGGTATTGCACTAAACAAAAAGTGACTCTCCTTTTGCTCCCACAGCAAGGCGGAGAAGCCTATACAAGAACCTCCTTTCCACCCCCCGGTGAGGTAGAGAACCTGACCTCCTTTTGCTTCCTCCTGAAGCAGGCAGAGAACCCGGACTCCTTTTGCTTCCACCTGAAGCGGGCAGAGAACCCGGATCTTCTTGTGACGATCCTTCCAAGACGAACACCAACTAGACGAAAGACGACGAGCGGAGAAGACGACTCTGATCCGTGCTTGGAGTGACCTTCGTGAATCCCTCACTAACTCCCCCTCATAAGATCCTCTCTCTCTCTCCCAAACTCTCTCTCTAGGGTTTCTCTAGACAGAAAAGTGGCAAAAAATTTTTTTCTAAACAAAGAAAAATATCTTTTATATGAGGGCTCAAAACCAGCCCTAAATCTCAAGTAGTCGGCCTAGATCGTCCAGGACGATCGATATATCATCTTGTACGATCAGTTAAAAATTAGCTGATTCAGTTTGGACGATCTGGATCTTCTGGACGATCAGTTCAAAAAGTTGTTCATATCGTCCCGTACGATCCAGCGATCGTCCGGGACGATTAGTGTAAATTGAGGAATATCGTCCAGGAGACAGTTCGGGACGTCCAGAGAAACTTGTGCTGGACGACTCAAAAATGACTTGATCGTCCAGGATGATAGGTATATCATCCTGTACGATTAGTTCGAAAAGTCTCCAAATCGTCCTGAACATAGTTCGGGTCGTACAGCTGAAATGCACTAGACGATCATGATCGTCCGGGATGATGCTGAGATCATCCAGGATGATATGATCATATCAATCAAGTATTAATTACTTTCCTTAATTACCAGACTAATTTAGGCATGATTGTACTAGATCGTCCAGAATGATACACGTATCATCCGGGATGATCAGACCAAGTATCTAAAAATAAGAACTTGCCTAACTTGATCTGGCGGCTGAGAATTTCTGATTTGAGTATATCGTCTCGTACGATCCAGAAATCATTCAGGACGATCTGCTTAATCAGACCCTCTTAACTTGGTCGCCCTAATTAGGGTTTTTGTTTTCACCTGATCGTCCAGGACGATGTTACTATCGTTCAGGACGATCTAAACAAAAACTTGAACAGAAACTCTAATTCACACAAGCTCTCCCCCTGAATGTGTGTGTGCAAGGTTACTTAGCTAGGGGATCAGTTACATTACAATTGACTCAAGAAAAAGGAAAATCATACATTGGACACACTTCGACCCGATCTTGAGTTGGCTTGGTTTGCTCGTGATCTTTTGTGCCTGAAACGGGTTAGCCAAGCAAAATACACTGGAAACATGTTTATCATCATCAAAACCAAATTTGCAACAATCTCCCCTTTTTGATGATGGCAAACATTTGTATAGTAGTTTGAAAATAAGCATAACTCGGAAATCAAAAAATAAATATTTTTTTCAATTTTCATTTAACAACTAAATCAATATAGGAAATATAACACAAAATAAAGAACTAAAATGACTACAACTGACTCCCCCTTTTGACATCACAAAAAGGAGGAGGGATAAAAATAGAACACGGAAATATACGTACGAAACATAAAAGAAAACAACTACAAAACAGAAAACTAGAACTGAGGCGGATCCTGATCGGAAGGAGTAGGTGGCGGTGGTGGGTTGAAGTAGTTATGAATGGCCTGAAAGTGGGCTCCGATCCAGGAAATGTCCTGGCCATGCTGTTGTTGCTGCTGCGCAGCATAGTCAGTGGAGCGCTGGATGTCCTCGGCGTGCCGCTGCTCCTGGGTAGCCACATAGGAGTCAAATCTGGCCTCCCACTGATCAAAGCGCTGCACCAGGTGGTCAAAGGGAGAGGCAATGCGAAGGGGAGTAGGTGCATCTGGTGCAGCAGGAGCTGGAATGGCCTCTTCCTCCTCTTCCTCAACATCCGGGACGGGCTCCAGATGTAGTCGGGTGCTGTGTAGGACATGGAAGGCATTGTTGGTGAGGAAGGAAGGAGGAACATCTAGAGCTGCGGGATATTGCAGGTCATATTTGGTTTCAAGGGCATAGGCAATGATATGTCCTAAGGATAGATTTGGACGACGGCCATGACCTGAATCCCGAATAGTGGTGAGGTGCTCGAGGTACCGGATAATAAGGTCGGTTGCATTAAATTCTCTATGGGCCAGGATGTAGTATGTGGTCAAGGACAGTAGTGGGGTGATGTGAATTCGATCCCCCGCCTTTGGAATGACGTGCTGAATAGTCTGAGTGTCCTTAAGAAGTGTAGTATAGGCATTGTCATGATAAGGGGCATTTGTATTGTGAAGGAAATGATTGGAGACACTCCAATCATAGTCAGGATCGGTAATAAGAGTGTGGAGTTTGTCGCCAGTGATAGAAAGTTGGAGAATGTTATGAAAGTCCTGGTAAGTGAGTTCAACTGGGCGTTGATTTACATAAGAGCGGAGGGTGGAATAATCAGCCAAAATTCGCAAGTTTGCAAAGAAAACGCGAAGAAGTTCTGAGCTAAAAGGTAAGGCGAGAGTCATGATGAAGGTGAAGGAGGTGTGTGCGAAGAGGTCAAGGACAGGATAAGTAAGAGTGCGGGGATTTATAATTTTCAATGGTGTGATCCCCACTTCACAATATCACTCGTAGGCAGCCTGATCGGCTGCATTGGGGAAGCGAGGATCAACAGGTCCCCGGGAGGAACTATCACCCTTTTGACGGGAACGCTTTCCACCAGCCATTAGAAATCAAAAGTGTAGGGAAGTAGAAGGAGAGTGGAAGAAAAAAGTATGAAAAATCCTTAAGAAAATAGCTGTTTATATAGAAAATGGCCTGATCGTCCTGTACGATCGTGACATCATCCGGGACGATATGGGCATTTATGACAGTCCTGGACGATTAATCAAAAAAGCGATCGATCCGATCATCCAGGATGATTAGACACAGGCGATCGTCTCGAGGAGTCAGGCTGGACGACCATTGACGAAAAGGTATCATCCAGGACGATTAGGTGGATCATCCCGGATGATGTGCAATAAGTGTGTCGGACGGGCTGAATTCTAATTGTCCAGCGGCTGACACGTGGATTGTCTAGGATGATGAAGTGGATCGTCCAGGATGATGAAGTGGATCGTCCAGGATGATGGACAATAATTGGTGCAATGCCAACCGTTTGATCAGATCAGGAAGATATGGATCATATAGTCCAGGACGATGTAAATATCGTCTAGAACGATCACTAATAATTAGAGTTTTCCAGCAGCAGGAGCAGTGTGGGGATGATTTTGAATGAATCATCCAGGATGATGTTGGGATCGTCCAGGACGAAAAGGATCATCCAGGATGATCGTGGTATCGTCCAGGATGATTGAAAGAAAATAGAAAAAGATGGAGGATGGAGGTGACAGATCAGGATCCCAAAAATACAATCACGAAATTAAAACAAAACAAAAAAATGAATAAAAATCACAGCAAAAACACATAAATCCAAAACAAAATTTTTTTTTGATCAAGCTGCTCGAGTAAAACAGAATTTTTCCTTGATTTTAGATCCAAAAACCAATAAGAAGACGACTAACAGCACTGAAATCCAGAAAAAGTTGGAAAAATTGACTTTCGTAACTCCCACCTTGGGCACCTTATCGATGCAAATCTCTTTCAAACCAAACATCCAATTCAGAAGAAAAGAAATTAGATTCGAAAGGATATCCTTTCAAGCCTCGTTCCAGAAAAATATCTGATATAACAGTGTTACAAAGTAAAAAATCAGAAATCAGATTTTCAAACACAAGCTTTTGAACGTATTAAGTGGCACACAGATTTTTCTAAGACCTTTAACGATCTGAAAGAAAAGAAAGCTTGGTTGGGCTCATTTTATGCCTATTTTTTAATTTATTTAGCACTTTGCGCGTCTTTTCATTTTTGATACACTGTGTATCTTTTAGTTGGCGACATTTTGCATCTTTTCAGCTTTGGGCTCATTTTGTGCCTCTTTTTCAATTGATTTGGCGCACTGCGCATCTTTTGTAAGCTTTCTTCTTTTCATACTCATTAAATAGTCTCAGCTGTGAGATTACCTTCCAGATATAGGAGATGTTCTCCACGATAAGGAAGAGTAATTCACAAAATAAAAGCCAGATGTCATATGATAAGTGCAATCACTTAGTTTAGAAAATCAAAATAATGACTCAAGACTTTGAAAACACTATTGATATGAGGTAGATTACTGTAGGAAGAGAAAATAAATCTCTATTTCAAAAACTAAAATTTTAATTTTGAAGAGGATATTTATCCAAAAAAAATAATACACCAGCAAAGGAGTTAGAGGAAGAGAAACAATCATCTATGTTTTTTCCCTTTAACAGATCCAGTGGAGTCAATCACTGCTTACCAGCTTCCAAAACAAAAACAAGGTAAAACTCCCAGTTAGAAATTCAGATTATCAGAAGTAGCGAGCAGTGATTAGACTTTGAAAAGCATCAAACAGTAAGTGCAAGAGATGAACCAGTGAATAAAGACAGATAGAAAATCAAATCAAAGTAAATACTCAAATCAAACTAACAACAGGGCTAACCCAGAAATCAGCAGAAGAAATAAAACCAACTGAAAGCAAATAATCAAATAAAAAACCAAAAAACTAACTAACAGAAAATAGAATAATCAGAAATCAGCAGTCATTAGAATCAAGCATTTATATCAATCACTCCTAATCTGGTTCTCAAAATACTGAATGAGTCAAAGGCCAATGGTTTAGTGAATATGTCAGCCAGCTGATTTTCAGTTTCTACGTGATGTAGCTCAATGTCCCCTTTTGTAACATGGTCCCTAATGAAGTGATTCCTTATATTAATGTGTTTGGTCCTAGAATATTGGATTGGATTCTTAGAGATACAGATGGCACTAGTATTATCACACAGAATAGAAATTGTGCCCACAGGTAATCCTAAATCCAAGACTTGTTGCTTCAACCATAGAACTTGGGCCACACAACTCCCTAAGGCAATGTACTCAGCTTCAGCAATGGAAAGTGCAACTGAGTTCTATTTTCTACTGGATCAGGAGACTAAAGACTATCCTATAAATTAACATGTACCAGAAGTGCTCTTTCTATCCACCCTACACCCCGCAAAGTCAGAATCAGAATATCCAATAATTTCAAAAGAGGTGCTGTGCCTAGGGTACCAGATTCCTAGGTTTGGGGTCCCTAAAAGATATCTAAGAATTCTCTTAACAGCAGTCAGGTGAGACTCTTTAGGATCAGCCTGAAACCTAGCACAAAGATAGACACTAAACATGATATCAGGTCGACTAGCAGTCAGGTAAAGCAGTGATCCTATTATTCATCTATACTTCTTCTGATCAATAGATTTTCCACTTGAATCCTTATCTAACTAACAAGAGGAGCTCATGCGAGTATTGATTAGCTTGGCTTTGTCCATTTCATATTTCTTCAAAATGTCCTTAGTGTATTTAGATTGATTGAGAAAGGTTCCATCATCCATTTGCCTTATGCTAAACCCCAAAAATAGGACAATTCTCCCATCATACTCATCTCAAACTCCTTACTCATTATTTTAGAAAACTCATCACATAAATATTTATCGGAAGATCCAAAAATTATATCATCAACATAAATCTGGACAATGAGTAAGTCATCCCCTAATCTCCTCAGAAAAAGGGTGGTGTCTACGCTCCCCTTAACAAACTCTCTTTCTAACAGGAATGTGCTAAGCCTCTCATACCAAGCTCTGGGTGCCTGTTTCAATCCATATAAGGCCCTTTTTAATTTATAAATATGATTTGGATATTGGGAACTCTCAAAACCTGGTGGTTGTTCTACAAAAATATCCTCTTTTATCACCCAATTCAAAAAGGCACTCTTGACATCCATTTGAAACAGCTTAAATCCCTTATAACAGGTAAAGGGTAGTAGCACCCTAATGGCTTCCAATCTAGCTACAGGGGAAAAAGTCTCCTTAAAATTAATCCCTTCTATCTGATTATACCCCTTAGCCACCAATCTTGCCTTATTCCTAACCACCACACCAGAATCATTCATTTTATTCTTAAAGACCCACTTGGTTCCCACAATACTTTGATTTCTAGGTCATTCTACTAACTCCCAAATATCATTCCTTATAAACTGATTCAATTCTTCTTGCATCGCTAAGATCCAAAACTCATCCGAAAGGGCTTGATTGATATTGGTGGGTTCAGTCATTGAAATAAAGGCAGAATGGTTCAGTTCCTTCCTAAGTCCGTGCCTAGTCCTTACACCTTCAGAAAGGTCTCCTAAGATCAGTTCTTTAGGATGACTCACAGAATATCTCCAATCTCTAGGCAGTTTCGTTTGAGGTTCTACCCTCTCCTCCAGATTTGCATTTCCAATCCCTTGGGTAACCTCAATAATCTCTTCATCTTCTACTTCAGATCTAGACTCCTTAGGATCAGATTCATCAAACACAACATGGGTTGTCTCCTCCACCACCAAAGTCCTCTTATTGAACACCCTAAAAGATTTCCCCACACTAGAATATCCTAAGAACACTCCTTCATTAGATTTAGGGTCAAACTTCCCTAAGGGTGACTTCCCGTTGTTCAGAATGAAAACCTTACAGCCAAAGACATGGAGGTGGGACAGATTCAGAGTTCTACCCTTAATGATCTCATAAGGTGTCTTGTTCAGTTTTGATCTCACATTCACTCTATTCAGCACATAACAGGCAGTGTTCACCGCTTCAGCCCAAAAGTATTTAGGAAGTGAATACTCAGCAAGCATGGCTCTAGCGGCTTCCACTAAGGTCCTGTTCTTCCTTTCAGCTACCCCATTCTGCTGAGGGGTCCTAGGAGCTGAAAAATTATGACTAATCCATTGCTCCTCACAAAAGCTTCCAAATCTTTCATTTTCAAACTCCCCTCTGTGATCACTATGGATGGTAATAATCTCACATCCTAACTTCTTCTGAATCTAAGTAGAGAAAGATATAAACTCATCAAATGACTCAGATTTATGTGACAAAAATTTAACCCAAGTGAACCTCAAATAATCATCTACAATCACAAGCCCATAGACTCTCCCCCCTAAGCTGGCAGTGCTAATGGGTCCAAAGAGGTCCATGTGAAGAACTTCTAAAGGTCTAGAGGTGCTAATATCCTTAATAGAGTGAAAAGAGGACTGGACTTGCTTCCCTAATTGACAGGCATCACACAGGTGATCCTTAGTGAACTTAAGCTTGGGCGCACCTCTAACTAAGTCCTTTTGGGTAACTCTCCTAAGGGTTTTCATACTGGCATGACATAATCTCCTATGCCATAATCAAGACTCATTATTAGCAGTTTTTAAGCAAATTGAATTCTCAGATTTAATGCAACTTACATCCAGCTTGGAGACGTTATTGATCCTTTGCCCCTGCAAAATAACTTTATCATTTAAGCTTAAAATGCAGCCAGTGGGCAGGAATTTGATGCTGTATCCCTTATCACAAAGTTGACTGATGCTCAGCAAGTTGTGTTTCAGTCCATCTACAAGCAAAACATTATCAATCATAAAATTCTTTGAATCACCAATTATACCTGAGCCTACCACCTTCCTGGTGGTGTTATCTCCAAGTGTAACCTTGCCTCCAGCTCTGGCCTCCAGTGAAATGAACTGATTTGCATCTCCAGTCATGTGTCTAGAACATCCACTGTATAGGTACCACATGCTCTCATGATGTCTTATGTGAGAGCACACCTACAAAATTATCAAACGTCAGTCTTAGGAACCCAAACAGGTTTGGGTTCCTTCTTATGAAAAGAAGAATGCAATGCATGTATGCTGTGCTATGAAATAGACAGTTTGGGTCTCCACACCCAATGTGTACTACGGTGAACAGTGCAAGTGTGTGAGATATGTCCTAACATGCCACATGAAAAACATCTAACACCAGGAAAAGGATTAACTAAACGTCGTGAGTGATAGTGCCTCTTCCTAGATGTGTATGAAACATGCTTTGATGAATTTCCAATAGATTTTTCAAAAGGTGGCGGTTCATAAAACTGTTCAAAAGTAGGCGGTATTTTGTTCTTTTCAAAAGCACTGATTTTCACTTTCAAAAACTCAATATGTTTATTTAAACTTATAATTTAAAAGTTCTTGCACTTTCATTACTTTCTAAATCACATGCCATATCATTCAATTTCTTAAAAGTAATTTCTAATTCAACATGCGATGTTTTCAAAGAATCATGCTCAGAAACTAAATCAGAATATTTTTTGTTCAACTCATCGAATTCATCAAGCAAAGACATGTGATTGGAATCAACAGTGAAATGATCTTTAATTAACACATCATGCTCTTTTTATAAAGTCAAATAATCTAATTTCAAACTAGCATGAGTTTTCTTAAGCTTCCTATACGATGTATGAATCTTTTTAAAAACTTCAAATAACTGATCGTAAGTAAGGTCACATACCTCTTCCTGGTCGGACTGACCAGGATGATCATCAGCCATCAGACACAAATTTATTTCCTCCTCTTCAGCTTCAGTCTTAGAAGAGTCGGATGCAGAGTCTGCCCAGAATGCCTTCTGAATCGCTTCTTATCCTTTCTGAACTTTGATCTCTCCTCACCCTTCTCCTTGCTTGGATGAGCTTTAAGTGTAGGACAATCAGCCTTAATGTATCCACGCTTCCTGCATTCAAAACAAACAGTATCAGATGAATCCTTAAAATTTTTACTGGACTTACCCTTGTTCCACTTCTGATAGTTCTTATGTTTCTTCCTTAGAAAGCTTTTGAATTGCCTAGTGATTAAGGCAACATCATCGCTATCAGACCCGAAAGAACTAGAATCACTCTCGGTGGCCTTCAGTGCCACTGTTTTCTCCTTCTTTCGTTCACCTGCATCAAGTTGCCTTTGGTTCACCCCTTGCTCGTAAGCAATGAGTGATCCAAGTAAGCTGTCAATAGAGTAAGTATTTAAATCTTTAGATTCAGTGATAGCAGTAATCTTAGCATCGTATGAAGAAGGCAAACATCTAATAATTTTGTTCACTCTTTCGTAGTTTGTAAGTTCTCTACCTAGAGGATGCAAAGAGATGACGATTTGACTGAACCTTGTGTACATTTCTGAAATAGTCTCACTAGGTTTCATGCAAAAAAGTTCGTAATCATGTAACAAGATGTTTAACCTAGACTGTTTGACCTCAGTTGTACCCTCATATGTTATACACAATCTATCCCAGATTTCTTTACCCGTTGTACAAGTAGAAACACGCATATAGTCTTCAAATTTTAAAGCACAAAAGAAACAGTTCAAACATTTTGCATTTAACTGTGCTAAATCACGATCATCAAAAGTCTAATCTGCAAAGGGCAGTTCAGTTTTAACACCATTAAAAATTCTATGTGGTGCTTCATAGCCATCCTTAACTAACATCCACATACGATAATCAATAGATTATAGAAAAGTGGACATGCATGTTTTCCAAAAATCAAAAGGAATATTGTCAAACAATGGCAGTCGTGTGATTGAGTAACCTTCAGCAGTATTACGATTGTTATAGTTAGCCATGGCTCAAATTCAAAAGTTTTTAAACAGAAATTTTGAATCCCGCTCTGATACCACTTGAAAGTTCGATAGGGATGTTAAGCCCTAGTGAACTAGTCCCGAGGCTAACCAAGAGGGGGGGTGAATTGGTTATTTAAAAATTTTACGACAACAATGAAAATCTTTTCGATACTTAGCAACGGAAACAAGTAAACAAGAACGAAAAGATCAATCACAGATATTCACCCAAGCAGTTAATATCAGAAAACTAAAGTGCAAAACTGAATCAGAAAAGCAAACCAGATTTTTTAGTGGTTCGGTCAACTTGACCTACGTCCACTCCCTGGAGGCTCCCCTCTGGGTATTGCACTAAATAAAAAGTGACTCACCTTTTGCTCACACAGCAAGGCGGAGAAGCCTGTACAAGAACGTCCTTTCCACCCCCTGGTGAGGCAGAGAACCTGACCTCCTTTTGCTTCCTCCTGAAGCGGGCAGAGAACCCGGACTCCTTTTGCTTCCACCTGAAGCGGGCAGAGAACCCAGATCTTCTTGTGACGATCCTTCCAAGACGAACACCAACTAGACGAAAGATGACGAGCGGAGAAGATGACTCTGATTCGTGCTTGGAGCAACCTTAGTGAATCCCTCACTAACTCCCCCTCACAAGATCCTCTCTCTCTCCCAAACTCTCTCTCTCTAGAGGGTTTCTCTAGACATGAAAGTGGCAAAAGATTTTTTTCTAAACAAAGAAAAAGATCTTTTATATGAGGGCTCAAAACCAGCCCTAAATCTCAACTGGTCGGCCTAGATTGTCCAGGATGATCGATATATCATCCTGTACGATCAATTCAAAATCAGCTGATTCAGTCTGGACGATCTGGCTCTTTTGGATGATTAGTTCAAAAAGTTGTTCATATCGTCCCGTACGATCCTGTGATCGTCCGGGACGATTAGTGTAAATTGAGGAATATCGTCCAGGAGATAGTTCGGGTCGTCCAGAGAAACTTGTGCTGGACGACTCAAAAATGACTTAATCGTCTAGCAAGATAGGTATATCATCCTGTACGATTAGTTCAAAAAGTCCCCAAATCGTCCTGAACGCAGTTCGGGTCGTACAGCTGAAATGCACTAGATGATCATGATCGTCCGGGATGATCCTGAGATCGTCCAGGATGATATGATCGTATCAATCAAGTATTAATTGCTTTTCTTAATTACTAGACTAATTTAGGCATAATTGTACTGGATCGTCCAGGATGATACACGTATCGTCTATCATCCTGGATGATCAGACTAAGTATCTAAAAATAAGAACTTGCCTAACTTGATCTAGGCGGCTGAGAATTTTTGATTTGAGCATATCGTCCCGTACGATCCAAAAATCGTCCAGGACGATCTTCTTAATCAGACCCTCTTAACTTGGTCACCTTAATTAGGATTTTTGTTTTTACCTGATCGTCTTGGACGATGTTACTATCGTTCAGGATGATCTAAATAAAAACTTGAACAGAAACTCTAATTCACTCATGCTCTCCCCCTGAATGTGTGTGTGCAAGGTTACTTAGCTAGGGGATCAGTTACATTACAATTGACTCAAGAAAAAGGAAAATCATACATTGGACACACTTGGACCCGATCTTGAGTTGGCTTGATTTGCTCGTGATCTTTTGTGCCTGAAACGGGTTAGCCAAGCAAAACATACTGAAAACATGTTTGTCATCATCAAAACCAGATTTGCAGCAAAACTGACCAGAATTAAACCCTTAATCAATGAAAAATAAAAGCCCTTTGACTAGACTTCAAAATTAAGCTTAATTTAATTTTAATTGAAATTGAATATTTAATTAATTTAAATAATTAAAAATAATTAAAAATTCCAAAAATCTCTCAAACACTTGATAATCTCTCCTTAGGTCTTTTCTGACCTTTGGGGTTGATCTCAAGAAGTTTGGAGGTTATTTGGATTCAAATCATAAAAAGGACTTTAATTAAATAATTTTTGAAATTCAATAAATACTCAAAACTTTGAAAATTCATAACTAATTCAAATAAACTCCAAATTGAACAAACTCAAAGGAATATGACTCATATTAAGGTCTAATTTATCAAAAATATCAAAGTTTCAGAAATCAAATAAATATGAAAAAGTCAACTTTTGGTCAAACCTAGTTCAAAATCAAGTCAAAACTTCAAACCTTCATAATAAAATGTAGAAAAATCCAATTTCAGCAAACTTATAGTCTAACTGATTGTATTAAGGTCTAGTATTTTATAAAAATATTAACATTTTAGAAAACTCTTTAAATCAAAATATTAATGTTTACCCCCTTAATTAGATGATTAAAATAATTCAAAAAATTCTAAAATTCAACAAATCATCAAAAATTCTTGAAAATATTAATTTAACTTTAAAATTAGTAACCTTTTAACTCTAATTAAATTTTATTAACTTTCAACTTTAATCAAACTTAAATCATTTAATTATATCGGGTATCACTTGGTAACCCAGGCTACGAGGCTATTAAATTAGCCCCAAGGAAGGTGAAATAAACTTCACGGCCTCGATGTGAAATATAGGTGTACCCAATAAAAAATTAAAATCAATTTTAAAATGAATTTTAAACCATTAAGACTTAAACTTCAATTAAATTCTCCCTTAAGCCTTTCAGCCAAACAAAACATCAAGCAACTTTAACTGATTATCCTACTTAGGATATATCTAAACCCACAGCCTACCTCACCCACTTTAGATGGTTTGCTAGGACAACCAACTCTAGTCTTAAGCTAGGCCGGTGTTTACTTTTCTGTTGTGTGCCGAGTTTTTGAGCTTTCATTGCATGCTGTCTGCTAGTAGTAGAATTGACGTGATTGTTTATTTACTGCACTCTATATTGTGATTGATTGTATGTTAGATCTACCCCTAGATTAGAGATGATTTATAATAATTCAATCATATGCAGGTGGCCATACTCATACAGGGCAATTTCAAATTAAAGGGGGCATAATAAAATTAAGCTTTGAAATTAATGCTGTCTTCTACAGGTGCTCCAGAATGCTTAAGACCTCCTTTAAAATTAAAAGAGCATGGCTAAGCATGGTTGTGATTTGAGTATTTTAATTGCAAATATTAACTGCTTGAGATGAATTATAACTACTTGGGATGTCATTTTAATTGTTGATTATTAGGATAACCCTACAGGATCGAGTCTAGATTTTTTTAATTTTAATTAATATAATTTAAATTCGAGTTGTAATATTAAGTGCTTGGAGATGGGAATAAATATCCGACTTGAATTTCAAAAAGGAGAAAACATCCCTAAGGGAAGAGTTTTCCTCCATTTGGAAGATCAAGTTAGGATACTTTCAAGTATCCAAAGAGAAAATATAACACCCTTACTCAGGGGGAGTTTCTTTTCATTTGGATATCCAGACCCGATGATCCAAGGAGTTCTAGAGGGATGAAGAAGTGAAGAACGAGAAGACCCATTCTTAAAGTCACTTGAGTCTTAGGATTAGAAATTCGGGTTATTGTCAGTGGTGCCCGACCACTTTACTGTTCCTGCAGACCATGGGTTGTATAATTAAGTGGCATTTGTCACGTGGACTTTAAATTTGAATTTGAATTTAATTGATTTGAGTAATGTTGATTATTTGATGGTGATTGTGATTAAGGACCCATATGCTTTTAGTAGTTTTTTTTAGCGATAATTACATGTCGATTCTAATTTAGCCTGGAACCCGATAGAGGCTCATGAGGGTACGATCAAACTATTTATACTTTAATAAAATTAAAAACTTTAGGCTCAGATAAAAACTCTAACGCTTTTAAGAAGTAAGCCCGAACTTGCCGGGAGTTTTTCATGCATCATATTAAATCTTCTCCACCTTGTTAGGCACCTCCCCGCCTGCGGGTTTTGGCAGAACACCTGACCTATTAGGGTGCAGTTCTATCCAAGGGGATGTTGTGCAATCTCTAGGATAAAATCTATTTTTTTAAGCCTAATTTTAAAACTGCTTCATTTTGATTTCAAGCATTTAATCGAGTCAACTAGGATGCATTGCATTAGATATAAATTAAAATTGAGTCTAATTCTTAATTGTATTTCTAGCTTAAGCATTTCACACAATATATGTTGAGGGGCCAATTAGGAATTTGCTCTAGATGTCGGCCTCGCTCTTCTTAAACTGATCTTAAACAACATCCCTAACCACTCTTTCATAAAAGACCGATACATGATTTTAAAGTATTTAGGTGGTTTAGCTGGCTCCCCAATCTAGGCCGAGGTAAGTCCAGATTTGCATTGCATTAGCTAGGATCCGGGTCACTGATTTTTAGTACCCATTTTAGAATTAGGATATGAGGCAAAATTTTAATCCGAAGACCTCAACCTCCGGGAATATAATTCCCACTTTCTAATAAAATTGGTTATTCAAACATTAAATCTCTTTCAATTAAATTCAAGCCCAACACTTAGGATAGTTTGAGGTGTTTATGAAGTGATTTAGAATCTCAAAACACCTCCTACCCTTCTTCCTTTGACTCCAAAAATAAGTGTTCAATCTCGAATGATTCCCTGTTGAAATTCCAGTCCCTACCTCCCTTGATATCAATCTTTGAGAATCTTAAATAAAATTCGTATCACTATTTTAATCGAGAGTTTTTGTAAGAAATTTTTGGTTTCCTACGATGTAATTAACTACGATGGCTTGCGCTCGTAGGAGATTTAGAAACCTAGACCAGATTTTCAAAATCAAAAATTTCAAAACTTCAATTAATTATCTTTAGAAAATTCAAAAGTCAACGATCATTATCGTCATTTTTAAATGATCGATAATAGACGATATCCTCTTTCCTCGGGGAGATATAACATCCTATTATCGTAACTTTGATTATAAAATTAATGATCTCTATCTAGATTATTATAGTTAAACATTGGATTAAACATCCTTTTGATCGTTCGGGATCATATGTTGTCTCTCCTTGAGTTTGACTATGATAATCAAGATAAATCTATTATTTGTGATCTGAACCTATTAGGGAATGATATGTTCATCTTTCGAGGTGATATATCATTCATAATAAGTGTTCGATTATAAAATTAAAATTTCAGAAATTTTAAGTTTTCCAAAGATAAATTAACCTTTTTAAAATATATTTTTCAATCAAACAACTGGCTGTGTTAGTAATTAAGGATTCTCTTAACTTAGACGACGAAGTAAGGAAAGTTCAGAAATTTTTTTCTAGCTCCTCCTCGTTAAGGGATGAAAGTGATGTAACCCTCAAGGAAGCAGATTTTAATGAATTAATGGAATTACCCAAAAGTTTGTGAGGGGTGTTAAACCCTAAAGAATTAGTCCAGAGGCTAACCAAGAGAGGGGGGGGGGAAGGGGGGGGGGTGAATTGGATTTTTAAAAAAAAATTTTAACAAAAAGAAATATCTTTTTATATCTTGCAACAAAAATGAATTAAATCAATAATAAAAAGATCAATCATAGATTTTACCCAAGTAGTTAATCATAATAAAATAAAATATGGAAAATAATTAAAAAGAACACATTAGATTTATAGTGGTTCGGTCGAACCTGACCTACGTCCACTCCCTGGAGGCACCCTCTGAGTATTGCACTAAACTTTTAGTGACTCTTCTTTAGCCCCCATAGCTAGGCAGAGAAGCCCTTATAAAATCACTTGCACCTTCCCTGGTGCAACGGAGTAGCCGGGTCCTTTGACACCAAATAGATCTCTTCTTTCCAAAACTTCCCTTGAGACGACCCTTGAATGTGATGGTACTTAAGTGCAAGCTTGTCGGAGCAACCTTGTTAACCCCCTCACACTCCCTCAAAAATCTTCCTTCCAAGGCTCTTCTCCCTCTCAAACTCCACCCTTTCCACTTTCCCTTTTAGGCTCTCCCTTGAAGTGTTCTCCAAAAGAAATGAAGACTCAATAGTTGTCAAAGACACTTACAAAATCTTTGATAACCCTTAAATATAGGGCTTTGAAAACCCTAAAAACTTAATTTTACCACCAAATATCATCCAGTATGATCGTAAGATCATTCAAGATGATGTGCAAAATTTGACTTGATAGTCCTAGATGATATGTAGATAGTCTAGGATGAATAGTGCAAATTTGTACAGATTGTCCAGGATGATTCTAATATCATTCAGGATGATTCTGTGATCTATTAGAATATCAAATTAAGCAGATTTGATTGACTAATCACAGAATTAATTTAGGAAATATTTTCATATATCCTCTAGTATGATATGGATCGTCCTGGATGATTAGACCAAAAATAAAAACTTAAAATCTTGCCTAAATTATTATGGCGGCTAGAATTTTGAGATTGTATTGGATCATCCAGGATGATATAAATCATCAAAGACAATTAGATTAGAAATTAAACATCTGATTTTGGCTTAATCTCACTTCCTGAGTGCGTGTGTGCATGGTCACTAAGCTGGCAAGCACCATTACAAGACTAGACTCAAGAAATCAAAATTCCATCAATGTATATTACAAAATTTTTATAATAAAACCTATTCTACCTAATCTTGAGCTCTGATTCTTTATTGGATGCTGCAAGGTGTTCCTGAAATATTAGTATACACACAAATAAATATACATTACAAATATTAGGAGACATAATCGGAGACGTTATTATAACCTATCCGAGTGCACACTTAGTTGACTAATAAATCGAGCACTAATTATGTGATGTGATCTACAATGTTTGTTATCATCAAAAGATAAACTCGTGAGCCCGAGTCTCAATAATATCCCCCTTTTTATGATGGAAAATGTTACATGGCTGAATTTGTAAATAAAAAAAATTTCTCCTGATCTCCCCCCTCACTAAGATAAAAATTTTAAAAATAGGGGAAAATAAAATTTTCTTTCTTTATTTTTAATTTTTATTTTAAAATAAAATAAATAAAATAAAATAAAAAAATACAACATAAAAATAATAGTACATTCAAATACAACATAAATACAATAGAACATTCTCCCCCTTTGACATTATTAAAAAGAAGAGGAGCATAGAAAAACAAAATAGAAAAAATAGAGTAAAAGATCAAAATGGTCCCTGATATGATGAAAAAGTTTTAGAATACTAAGTTTGAAATATCAAAATTTTCCTCGAATGAGAAAGTTACCTCTTGATTTTATTCATAAACTTAGTAAAGCATTAATGACCACGCATAATCGCAGAAAGGTTAGAGATTCATATATTGTTAATTCAAGCTCAGGTTCCTTAAGGGCTAAAAAAACTTTTTAAAGCAAATATCTAAATCAAGGAACATATTAGAGAAGGAAATAATAATCTTTTCAAAACTCCTTGCATGAAATATATCTAATAGAAGATTATTAAAAAAAGATAAATCAAAAGTCATGATTTTCAAACTCAAGTATCGAAAATATTAATAGATATAAGGGTTTTATTAAGATTTAAGAAGTACAAGAAAGATAAACTAACTCATTGTGGGCTCATTTTGTGCCTCTTTATTAGTTTTTGGCACACTTTATGCATCCTTTAATACATTTTGTGTATCTTTTCATTTTGGTGACATTGTGCATCTTTTGATTTTTCAATTTGGCGATATTGCGCATCTTTTAGCTTTGGGCTCATTTGTGCCTTTTTTTCTAAATATGCTTCCTCTCTGAAATTTTAAGACTTAAGCAAACCCAATATAGTGACAAAAATGAATAGCTTGATTAAGAAAATAATGAAGTGGATTCAATAACTTGCAAAAGATCCCTATGAGATAGAGAAAATATAGGGAGATGAAAAACGTTTAATTTCAAGATCCAATTTATAATTTAATGAAGATTTTGAATCAAAAGTGAAATAGCCTCATTAAAGAAATGAAATAGATACAAATTATGAGTTTCTTTCATTTGACTGATTTTGGAGAAGTCAATCACAACTTACTTAAAATTTTAGGAAAATAGGAGGTAAATTTTCATTTTTAGGAAAAAAATAATTTTTTGAAAAGTGATTTGATTTTCTAAAATATATACTAAAAAAATATGATATGTGTGTGCTAATCAGAGAAATTGATAATTATATAGAAAAAATAAAATAAAAGATTGCAAAAACAAAAATAAAATGAATAGAAAGAAAACTTAAAAAACAACACAAAGAGTAAAAATATTCACACAAACAAAATAAACACAAACACACAAGCAAAACTTTAATCCACATCATCTCGCTTCTGGTCTGATGATTCAAAAGCTAGGTTTGCCCAGGAAATTTTTTTGCTTTGCATTATTTATCCTTATTACAATTTGCTTAGCTTTACCCTTTTCCTTTTTAGGAAAGATTTTTAAGTTCGGGCACTGATTTTTCATATATCCAGATTTTCTACATCCAAAGCAAATAATAGAAGAAATCTTAACATTCTTATTTTTTTTACCTTTGTTCCACTTTTATTGATGTTGATGCTTGTACTTTAGTAAACTTTTCAATTTGGTTGTTATTTATACTAACTCCTTACTTTCATCATCTTCTCAGTCGTTATTCTCAGTGTCTTCAGCTTTTAGCACTATCGTTTCACTTGCATAAAGTCATTGACCAAAACTTTGCTCATAGGCAATGAGTGAGACGATCAGATTATCAATAGAAATATCCATTCAAAATTTTTAATTCAGAAATTGTAACGACTTTGGCATCAAACTTATCAAGTAGACAACATAGAATTTTATTGATTTTTTCAAAGTTTAAAAGTTTTTTTCCTAAAGTAAGTAATGATGTCATAATTTGAGTAAACCTAGTCTACATGTCCAAGATCATCTCATAAGGTTTCATGCTAAAACATTCATAATCATGCATTAAAATATTTAACTTAGATTGCTTAACTTCACTAGTTCCTTCGTATGTAATGCACAGTTTATCCCAAATTTCTTTGCCAGTAGTGCATGTAGATATTATCATGCAATCATCAGAATTTAAAGCATAGAAAAAATAATTTAAACTTTAAACATTCAATTAAGCATTAATCTGATCTACTCTACTCCATTCAAAAAAAGGAATATCAATTTTGATTCCACCTATAATACGTGACGATACAGAATAACTAGTTTGAATTATATGCCCCAGTCAATAATCAATTGATTGCAAGAAAGTAGACATGCGAATTTTCTAAAAATCAAATGTTATATTTTCAAATAAAGGTGGTCGTGTGATTGAATAAACTTCCGCAGTATTACGATTACCAAATTTAGCCATGGATCAAAATTTAAAAGTTTCCCAAAACTTGATTTTATGAATCCCGCTCTGATACCACTCGAAAGTTCGTGAGGGGTGTTAAACCCTAAAGAACTAATCCCGAGGCTAACCAAGAGGGGGAAGAATTGGATATTTCAAAAACTTCTTTAACAAAAAGAAATATCTTTTTATGTCTTGTAGCAGAAACGAATTAAATCAATAATAAAAAGATCAATCACAGATTTCACCCAAGCAGTTAATCGCAGTAAAATAAAATACAAAAAATAATCAGAAAGAACACATCAGATTTATAGTGGTTCAATCTAATCTGACCTACGTCCACTCCCTGTAGGCACCCTCTGAGTATTACAATAAACCTTTAGTAACTCTCCTTTAGCCCCCACAGCTAGGTGGAGAAGCCCTTACAAAATCACTTCCACCTTCCCCGATGCGGCGGATTAGCTGGGTCCTTTGACACCAAAGAGATCTTCTTCTTCCCAAAACTTCCCTCGAGATGACCATTAAATCTGATGGTACTTAGGTGCAAGCTTTCCAGAGCAACCGTGTGAACCCCCTCACACTCCCATGAAAATTCCCCTTCCAAGGCTCTTCTCCCTCTCAAACTCCACCCTTTCACTTTCCCTTTCAAGCTCTCTCTTGATGTTTTCTCTAAAAGAAATAAAGACTCAATGGCTGTAAAAGAAACTTATAAAATGTTTGATAACCCTTAAATAGAGGGTTTTGAAAAACCTTTCCAAATCAGTTCTGGCAGCAAATATCGTCCAAGATGATATGTTTAAAAAGAGGGCTTTAGAAAACTCTAAAAACTATATTATGCCGCAAAATATCTTCTAGTACGATTGCAGGATCATCTAGGATGATGTGCAAAATTTGACCTGATAATCCTGGATGATATGCAGATAGTCTAAGATGATTAGTGAAAATTTGTACAGATCGTCCAGGACGATTCTAATATCATCCAGGATGATTCTATGATCATCCAGTACGATTAGAATATCAAATTAAGCAGATTTGATTGACTAATCATAGGATTAATTTAGGCAACATTTTTATAGATCGTCTAGTATGATATGAATCATCTTGGATGATTAGACCAAAAATAGAAACTTAAAATCTTGCCTGAATTATTATGATGGCTAGGGTTTTGAGATTATATTAAATCATCCAGAATGATATAAATTGTCCAAGATGATTAGTTCAGAAATTAAACTTCTAGTTTTAGCTCAATCTCACTCCTTGAGTGTGTGTGTGTATATGTTCACTAAGCTGGCAGACACCTTTATAGGACTAGACTAAGGAAATCAAAATTACAATAATGTATTACAAAATTTTCACAGCATAACCTATTCTACCCAATCTTGAGCTCTAATTCTTTGTTGGATGGTGCAAGGTGTTCCTGAAATGTTAGTATACACATAAATAAATATACATTACAAATTTAAGAGATGTAATGATGTGATCCATAATATTTTTTATCATCAAAATTTAAAGTCGTGAGGTCGAGTCGCAACATTACCTTTTGGCTACTTTCTTTTCTGTGTAAAAATTCTTTTTCTAAAGGCCACGTACGTATCGATGGACTAAGGGTTAAGCCAGATACCACGAGAATATTTGGCAAATGAAAATTAAGAAAAATTCAACGAGTGGTATCGGCTTTGGTACCATTAGTTTGTTTGATGACGATGAATACTGCTTAATAATAACTTACCATCTTGAATCTTAGAATGTCCCAACTGAAGTCTTCGATCCCCTCGATAGAAATTATTTGGAGACTTTTGATGATCTCGATAAACTTCAAGTTTGAGATATACCCCTTGAATTTGAGAAAGATATTAAATTGAGGGTCGATGAGTTGAGAGATGTTAACCTGGGAACCAAAGATGATCCTCACCCTACTTTCATATGTATCCTATTGAGTGGGGATGAGTCTCAGGATCTAATTCAACTTCTTTCTGAGGTTAGGGACTGCTTTGCATGTACATATGATGAAATGCCAGCTTTGTCCGCTGACATAGCAGTCCAAAAACTTGGAATCTGACATGATGCCATTCCTATTAAACAAGCTTCTTGACGTATGCGTTTAGAAATTGAGCAACATGTCATTTCTAAAATCAAGAAATTGGCCGAGACCATATTTATCTGAGTGGAATAATATCCCTCATGGGTAGCTAATGTCATGTAGGTTAGAAAGAAGAACAATCAAATCTGAATTTGTGTCAACTATAGGGATCTGAATAAGGCATGTCCCAAGGATTAATTTTCTTTACCCATACTTGAGCTTATGCTGGACATTGCCTTGTCACATGCTATTTTCTCCTTTATGGATGGCTCATTCAGTTACAATCAAATCAGAATGGCCCCAGAAGATGAGAGAAACACAGCGTTTAAGACCCTTATAGGGATCTTTTGTTATAAAGTGAAGCCCTTTGGCCTTAAGAATGCTGGTGCAACCTACCAGCGGGCCATGACTTAAATCTTTGATGACTTAATACATAATTGAGTTGAGAGTTATATCGATTGTTTGGTTGTCAAGAGCAAAGTTAAAGAGGCTCACCTTTATAACTTAAGAGTAATTTTTGAGTGACTACGTTGCTACGATCTCAAAATGAATCCTTTGAAGTGTACCTTTGACATCGCTTCAGGGAAATTCTTAAGATTCATAGTAAGGCACCGCAGAATCAAGATTGATTCTGCCAAGATTGAAGCCATTTTAAATATGCCGCCTCCTAAGAGACTTACCCAGTTGAGGTCTCTCCAGGGGTAGGCTAGCATTATAGGAAGGTTTATATATAATCTTTCTGAAAGATGTCAACCCTTCTCCGTCCTAGTTAAGAAAGATACTAAATTCATATGGGATGAGAAATGCCAGAATGCCTTTGAAAGTATCAAACAATACCTTTCCAATTTGCTAGTTTTGGCAGCCCCTGTTCTGAGAAAACCATTGATCCTCTACACTACGGCCCTAAATGAGTCTTTAGGTGCCCTGTTAGCTCAAGTTAACGATGAAGGGAAAGAGAATACCCTCTACTACCTTAGTCGAAGACTTCTTCATATGAAAATTTGATATCCTTCGATAGAGAAGCATTATCTTGCTTTAGTTTTATCAGCCCAAAAACTAAGACACTACATATTATCTCACTCAATCAATTTGATTTTCAGAGTCAATCCATTGAAATATCGTATGTACTGGCCTACATTATCATGATGTTTGGCTCGATGGTCTATGATATTACTCCAATTTGAAATCACTTTCATTCTCCTGTATGCCGTGAAAGGATAGGCAGTTGCTGACTTCCTTGCGTCGCACCTGCTGCCGGTAGATTCTCTTTTAAATGATGATTTACTTGACGAACAAATCATGCGTTTAAGGGAATATGATGACCCTATCTGAGAATTATATTTTGATGGTGTAGCATCCTCTCAATGGGGCAAAACCCAAAAATCTACAATCCCAAAAAAGCTGGAATTGGCCTAATTTTCATAACACCAGAAAAGGGAATGATGCACTTTTCCTACTATATATCAGAACTTTGTAGGAATAACAAGGCTGAATATGAAGCCATGATAACTTGCATGGAGCTTGAAATTTTGATGGAGATTAAAGAGATTAAAATCTTTTGTGATTCTCAACCAGTGATCAACCAAGTTACAGGAACCTATAATTTTTTGAATCCTAAACTTCTCAAGTACCACCAATACACTAGACACCTGCTTGAGCAGATCCCTATCGTAACTTTGTATAGGGTTCCCTAGGGAAGCAACTCTCTGGTGGATTCCTTAGCAAAGATTGCAAAGGAATTTGCATGCCCGGAAGAAGACTCCATTCTTAGAGAGATTTAGGGTCAACAGGTCCTATCTCCTATAGATTTGGAGCACATCAATAAGAAGTCTCCCCAAATTCTTTCTACCTCTTTAGCAACTGATGAAGAAGGTGATTGGAGACAATACCTAATTGACTACCTTCAAGAAGGTAAGCTCCCCAAGGATAATTCCCTTGCCAACCATATTAAAAAATGTGCCCTATCATATGCACTAGTTAACAATGCGCTGTACCACCAATCATTCGATTAGATGTGGCTATGTTATTTAGACAAATAAGAGGCCCTGAAGATCATTAATGAGGGCCATTTTGGACTATAAAACTTGGATATTATTGGCCTACTATGATTGACAATTATATGAATATTGTAAAACATTATCATCAATGCTAGGTCCATGGTGTGATCTTATATATGACACCTAATATGTTGCATCCTATAATAGCTTTGTGGCCCTTCGAAAGTTGGGATATGGATGTTATCGGGCCGATTGACCCTCCCTCTTTGAAGGGCCATCGCTTCATAGTAGCTGTGACTGATTATTTCTCAAAGTGGGCGGAAGCAATTCCCAACTCAATGTAACATCACACTATGTTTTGAAATTCTTTCATGACCATATTGTATATCGATTCATCGTACCCTCTAGAATCATATTCGATAATGGGTTTGCATTCAAGTCTATAAAAATTAATAGTTTTATCAAATGCCATAATATTGATTAGAGATACTCTATAATTTATTACCCTAGGGCTAATGGGTTGGCTGAAGCCTTTTAAAAGACTTTGGTGTAGATTATCAAGAAGACCCTCGATGATAACCAATGTTAATGGGATGAGTGGTTGGTGGAAGCTTTGTGGGCCTATCAGACCACTTAAAAAACCCCGACCCAATCCACTCTGTTTTCACTAGTGTATGGGTTTAAGGCCGTACTACCTCTAGAAGTGCAGATTCCCTCGCTTAGAGTCATAATCCAAAATCAAATCACAATTGAGCAAAATGCAAAACTATAGCTAGAAGAACTCAAAGGCCTTAAAGAGCATCATCTCCAAGCTCAACAAAGTCTAGAGTTGTATAAGGTCCAAATGGTTCATGCTCATGATAAGTTAGTGCGACCTAGAACCTTCCAAGTAGGAGACTTGGTCTTGGTTCTTCAGAGGCCTATCTTATCTCACCAAAAGATTGTTGGGAAGTTTGAACTGACATGGGAGGACCCTTCATTATGGAAACTATCTTTGAAGGGGGCTCGTATCAGCTAGTGGATTGTAAAAAAAATACCTAATGTTACCTGTCAATGGGCATTTCCTCAAGAAATACTATGCTTAATGTAGCTCAAATTTTAAATCAATAAAATGTTTTGATGTTCTGAATTAATTCTAATCAATCCTACTTTTACTACTTAAGAAATTTCAAAATAGTTAAAATCAATCAAGCAACCGTCCTCCCCAATTTTCTTTTCCTTTAGGATTGGTTTTTTTTTTTCTTTCCTTAGGATTAGACGTGCTAGTAATGGAGTACTCCCTTCGTGGCATCATCCTAGCTTCCTCCAATTTTCTTTTCCTTTAGGTTAGGGTTCTTCCCTTCTTTAGGATTAGATATGCTAGTGATGGAGTACGCCCTTCGTAGCACCATCCTAGTTTTGATCTCTAGTTTTCTTTTCCTCTAAGATTATTTTTTCATTTCCTTAGGATTAGATGTGCTAGTGATGGAGTACGCCCTTCATGGCTCCATCATAATTTTGATCCCCAATTTTCTTTTCCTCTAGATTTGGTTCTTCCTTTCCTTAGGATTAGACATGCTAGTGGTGGAGTACGCCCTTCATGGAACCATCCTAGTTTTGATCCTCAGTTTTCTTTTCCTTTAGGATTAGTTTTTCCTTTCCTTAGAATTAGACATGCTAGTGATGGAGTACACCCTTCGTGGCACCATCCTAGCTTCCTACAGTTTTATTTTCCCTCAGGTTAGGGTTCTTCACTTCCTTAGGATTAAACATGCTAGTGGTGGAGTACGCCCTTCGTAGCACCATCCTAGTTTTGATCTCCGATTATCTTTTCCTCTAAGATTGGTTTTTCCTTTCCTTAGGAATAGACATGCTAGTGATGGAGTTTGCCCATTTGTGGCAACATCCTAGTATTGATCCCTAGTTTTCTTTTCCTCTAGGATTGGTTCTTCCTTTCCTTAGGATTAGACGTGCTAGTGGTGGAGTACACCCTTCATGGCACTATCCTAGTTTCAATCCTCTGTATTTGGCCAATTCTTACCCCCATTATACAATTATCTCATTTTTGATCCTCTGTGATGGGCCAATTCCTACACCCCACCCATCACATGATTATTTACTTATGGTAGATAATGCATTTTGTGGCACTACCTTAGTATCCACTTCACTTTAATTTCTAAGGTTTGGTTCTTCCTTGACTTAGGGCCAAATTTTCAAATTCTTTCATTCCAATTCGGTTAACGCCAATATGTGCATTAAAACTTCATTCTACTATAAAATTTTGGGGTCTATTTGTTGATCTCATTTTTATATGAGGTCATTGGGACCTACCTGGGTTTTCCTATGGTGACCTAATGATTGAGAGGTGTCCACCACTCAATCATATAGATCTCATTTAGGATCCAATCCAATACTATTTGAATCAAAAATCCACCCTCCAAGTTCAAGCTTCTCTTCAATCCTAGTCAACCCCTTGATTAACCTTCAATCATACTCCAGTCCCATCCAATCATCAAGAATCATCTCTTTGATTGTTAATGACATGGATAAGTTATCTCCAACCATCCAAATCTAAAATCTAATCTAATTCCAAAATTCCTAACCAAATCCAAGGGCTAAGGATTAGGGTCCTGAAACCCTTTCTAGGAAAATTTTTCAAATCCCTTGGAACCCAGCCTAATGACCTTTGATTTAGGATCTATCAATTGAATATTGTTTATACATGCTCTAGGGTCAACCATCCAAATTTGTTCTCAATCTGATGCTCCTAGCCCCTAAAACTAAATATTTTCTCAAAGGCTACAAAACCTTCAATTATTAACAGCCTATGCCACTAGACTTGCCATCCAATGGATTTTGACCTTGGGACCCTTTCCAAACCTTCCGTTCACATCCATGAACTCCATTAGGACTTACTGGTCAATATTCTATACTTTTCCCAATTCAATTTGACCCAAAATTGACCAGGGGTCAAAATGACCAAAATACCCGTTATGGGGATTTTTGGTCTTTACCCAAAAATATAATATAACCTAACCATATCAAACTCCAAAATTCATTCCAATGAATTATAAATGACTTTAGGAATATATTGTACCTAAACCCCCCTTTTGGTTTTACCTGGTTGACCAAGTCAACCATGGTTGACCAAGATGCCACTTAAAGATTTAAATGGCCATTTTAAGCTAAATGAATTCCTTTTGACATGAGATCACCCGTAATGAGTTCAAATGGTTAATTTAAACTCAATGAACCCAAACTTTGATCCTAAAAGTTTGTTAGGGATGTTAAGCCCTTATGAACTAGCCCGAGGCTAACCAAGAGATGGGGTGAATTAGTAATTTTAAAAATTCATGAGCAAAAAATGATTTTGAAAATCTTTTTGAATGTTTTAAAATGTTTACAGTTTCACGATGTTGTGCAGATGTTCAACAATAACACAATAATAATCACAATCACACAATCATCAACAAAAAAATAAATATGGAAAATAATCAGAAAGAACACACCTGATTTTATAGTGGTTCGGTCAACTTGACCTACGTTCACTCCCCAGAGCCTCCCCTCCGGGTATTGCACTAACACTAAGTGACTCTCCTTCTGCTCCCACAGAAAGGTGGAGAAGCCTATATAAAAACTCCTTTCTACCAACCCAGTGAGGCAGAGAACCCAGACTCCTTTCGCTTTCTCCTGAAGCAGGCAGAGAACCTTACCTCCTTTTGCTTCCGCCTGAAGCAGGCAGAGAACGTTGATCTTCTTACAGATGATCCTTCCACAGAGATACTAAGGATAAGAGATGATGACCAGAGAAGACGACTCAGATCCTTGCTTGGAGAAACCTTTGTGAACCCCTCACAAACTCCCCCTCACAAGATCTTCTCTCTCTCCCAAGCTCTATCTCTCTCCCTCTCAAAGTTCTCATAGGAAAGGATAGAGAAAAAGATCTCAATGATAGAAGATAAGAGATCTTAAATAGTAGGGCTCAAAAATTGCTCTAAATTTCAACTGGTTGATAAAGATCATCTAGGACGATCGAATGATCATCCTGTACGATCAATACAAAATCACACATATCAGCCTGGATGATTTGGTTTCTCTGAACGATTAGAAGACAAATTTTGTTCAGATCATCCTATATAATTCTACGATCGGCTGGGATGATTAGTGTAAACTAGGAATTTCACCCAGAAGATAGCTCAGGTCGTCCAGGGCAACTTATGCTAGATGATCTCAAAATGACTTGATCGTCTAGGATGATATCTTTATCATCCTATACGATTAGTTCAAAAATGCCAATATCGTCTTGCACACAGCTCAGGTTGTCCAGGGCAACTTATGCTGGAAGATAAAAAATGACTTGATTATTCGGGATGATATCTCTATCATCCCGTATGATTAGTTCAAAAATGGGAATATCATCCAACACATTGTTCTATTCATCCAGGTGAAAAGCCTTGGACAGTCAAGATTTCTAATTAATCGTCCAGGATGATCTTACATCATCCTGGATGATATGATCGAATTAATCAAACCTTAATTACTTTCTTTAATCACCAGACTAATTTAGGCATGATTGTAATGGATCATCCTGGATGATACACGTATCGTCCAGGATGATTAGATCAAAAAGATAAAAATAAAACTTGCCTAACTTAGTCTGGCAGCTGGGAATTTTTGATTTGAGCATATCATCTTGTACGATGGGTCTATCATCCAGGATGATAGGCTTAATCAGACCGACTTAGCATGGTCGCCCTAGTTAGGGTTTCTATTTTTATTGGATCGTCCAGGATAATATGAACATCATTTAGGATGATTTGAACAAAAAATGAATAGAAACTCTAACTCACTTAAACTCTCCCCCTGAGTGTGTGTGTGCAAGGTTACTTAGCTTGGGGATCTATTACATTACACTTGACTCAATAAACATGAAAAAAGTACTTTGAACAAGAACTATAAAATAGAATGACTCGATCTTGAGCTAGCTTGAATTTGTAATTGATCATGTGAACCTGAAAGGTTAGATATTTATACAGACATGAAAGTGTTTGCTATCATCAAAATCACCGTCCTTAAATCCAGATTTGTAATAGACCCTAGGTCAAGTTGGTTGACTAAGTCAACAAAGTTTGACCTAATATCCCATACACCTCCAACCTCTACAAATTTCTTGACCAAGACAGTTTAAAGTCCATCTAGACCTGTAGGGATGACCCATTGAGTACCCAAGAGACACCTATTGAGGACCCAAGCTTTGGGCCCAGTTGGGTTAGCCACTTGGCTTGACCCAAGTGCCCAAAGATAGGCCTCCTTTGAGCTATTTCCTAATCTAATCCAAATTGAATCTAACTAATAGTACCATTGGGTTCACCATGACCCAATTCACCTACCCTAGTTGACCAAAACCATGGGTCAACTTGGGCTAGGAGTTAAGTTAACCCAAAGTGGTCAAAACCACTTAGGATTGAGCTAACTCCCATCCTAAGTACATTAAACCTATCCAACACCTCCACTAGGTGGCTTTAGGTCCAACACACATACCCTAGTCAGCCCAACCCTTGGGTTGACTTGGGTCAACCATTAGACTAGCCCAAAGGGGAAAAACCCCCTTTGACCCGAGCCATTCCACACCATAGACTCATATGGATCTAATTGACCCTTGCATTGGGTTTACTAGGACCTAACTTATCTCTCCTATCAAACCCAGACCTTGGCTTAACCTTAGCTGAGCCTAAACTAACCCAAACTGAGTAGGTTTGGGTCAACCCGGGCTCTCCAACCAAGCAAACCGCTTCTAAGCCCATTTGAGCTCATATTCAAGCTCATCACACTCCTAGCAGCCTTTCAAGCTCAGCCTAACCCGTTCAGTGGCTGTCGATGATCAGACTAAGTAGATTAGAGCTCCAGTGGTCCCCCTATCCTCAAGCATTGTCCAAGCTTCCAGAGCCTGGGCTTCATCTTCGTGAGCTCATGAGCCCTTAGGATGAGCCACCTTTCCACCTGGAGGCCATCCAGCGGTTCCCCTGATTGATCCCAGCAATCTGAGCTCACAGGAGTAACCTAAACAAGGGGAAATCCACTAGAAATCTCCATTCAAATCCAAGTCTCCAAAAACTATCCCCAGATCTCCCTAAGTTGTCCTCTTCTATTCTCTAGTCTCCCAATATCTTTCGACCAATAGTTCGAGTGATCTCTGGCAAAACCTATCTACGGTCTGCTCGAAGTCATACCTTCGGCCATCCTCCGATCCCAACGCCTGAAGGAGAACTTTTTACCTTCATCCCCTGAAGCTTCTTGATAGAGAAGCTCATTCATTGAGGCCTTCTCTGAAATAAAAACTCTTTCCCGAGCTTCTAGATAGGTAGTGGTGATCAAGTGTGAAGAGAATATTCAATCCAACAGATTTACACCATTGGATTGGAAGCTCTGATATTCCTGATCCACTTTGTGAAATTTCATGAGCTTTCATCGATGAAGTTATTCAGATCATATCAGAGAAGCCTTACAGTTTTGGAGACCTACGAGAGGTTGATGAAAGCAGAGCCATTGATCTAAATCAATGGCTGCGATTATATCCCGCAGTTTCGAATCGCTTTGAATCCCAACCATTTAACCCTTAATCAAATAGCCCGGGATTAATCCGTATTATACAATCAGCTACTAATCATTGCCCTGCCAATCAGGATGCGCTGCGTGGAAAGTGCAAGGCTGACTGTAAAAATGGATTGATTAATTTCATAGAAAAACTTTGGATATTCAAAAATTCATATCTCCCTCCACACTTGACCATTTTAGGTGTTCTTAGGCTCATTAGAAATATCTCAGGGAGATCTAAAAAAGCCCTATGGTCTCAAGCCATGATTGCATCCGTATTACTATTATTTTCCATTTGAATATTTTCCTTATTTTTGCATTTATATGCTTAATTGAAGTCACCATGGCATGGGACTTTGGGGGATTGAATTTGGGCATGTCCCTAACATGTCCAAATTTCCCCAACCCCCTGTTTGAGGAGTCTAAGGGAATTTTAATGTCAATTTGATTTTTAGCGTTAAGGTTTGACCCTCAAAATCAAATTGATGCCATGATCTTTCTAATGAGATATAGGGTTTGATTTTTGGTGTGATGATAGTGCTTAGCATAAGGAGTGTAGAGCCACTGATTTTTCGCCAATCAAAGCATAGGATAGATCCCTAGGATTTTTCTAAGGTGACTTAGAAGTCACATTAAGTGGCTTCGTTAGTCACCTTAGAGAGCTCCACTTGGGCTAAAATTTAGTGTGTTTGAACCTTGAGATCAGGTGATTTCATGGTCCAAATTTCACTGAATTTGGTGCCCATTTGGTCCACCAACTAGGAACCCCATTTTCTCCCTCTAAATTTGACTTAGAGCCTTAGATAATTCATAATTAATTCATTTTAATTCCAAAATATCTCCAAAAATTCTGTAATTGATCATATTCCAATCTCTAACACATGAAAATTAAAAGCCCCTTCAATTAACCCTTAATTTGACTCCAATTTAATTTTTTTAAAAAATCAAAAAATAATTAATTTAATTAATTAAAAATTATGAAAAATTCTAAATAACTTCCAAACACTTGGAAACACTCCCATGGGTCATCCCTAACCTTTAGGAGTGATTCCATAAAGTTTGTAATTAGTTTGGATTAAAATCGCAAAATCACCCTTAAATAAGGTAATTTTAATAATTCATTAAATAATCCAAAATTTGAAAAATCAGAACTAATTCAAGAAAAATCTAAATCGATAAAACTTAAGTGCATTCAACTCCAATTAAAATATACTATTTTCTAAAAATATTAAACCTCTAAAATCTGGTCAATGTTAAAAGGTCAACAATCTAGTCAACCGTAGTTCAAAATGAGGTCAAAACTTCTAAAATATATAACTTAATCCAGGAAATTCCAAATCCAAAAAACTTAGGCTCTAATTGCTCAGATTAGGGTCCAATATTTAATAAAAATAATAAAATTTCATAAAACATCCTAATTTTAAAAGTTACCTTTTCTGACCCCCTTAATTAATACACTTAATTAACCCAATCAATTCCATTAATTTCCCAAATTCCTTAATTAAAATTTAGGAAATCTTAACTTAATTAATAAAATTCACTTAACCGACCCTTAATACATAATAACCCCTCCAAAGATGAAGTTTATTGGATGGACTACTCTGGGCTATGGGGTTTAGTGTCCTATGGAGGCCTGGTTCCTTGAGCCTGGTGGCACGACGCCACGAATGAATTCAGTGGAGTGTTTAAACATTAAAATTAATTGATTCTTAATTATTCAATTAAGATTAAAACTCTTAATTAAAACTTTATCAATTTGTTTTATCGGATGGACTACTCCGGGCTACGACACTACGTGGCCTAAGGAGGTCTGATTCCACGAGCCTGGTGGCACAACACCATGAACCGATTGATAATAAACTAAATTAGCATAATTTTTAAAAATTAGCCACCAATCAATTTAATTAAATTTATTAATCCTTTAATTTCAACCAATTTAATTAAATCAATCTTCTAACTCTTAAAACACATTTAAGTTAAGTCCTAAAGCACTAGAATTTTAAGCTTCAATTGATTCAACCCTTCAACCTTAAAGAAATCCAAAGATTAGACAACTCCAATTAATTATCCTATTTAGGATCTACCTTATTTATACAGCCTACACACACTTTAGATAGTTTGCTAGGATAACCAACTCTAGTCTAGGCTAGGCTGATGTTTACTTTACTGTAGTGTGCCGAGCTTTCCCAATTTTTACTGCATGCTATTTACTAAATTAGTTAATTGATGTGAGTGTTTACTTACTTTAATTACAATTTGTGAATTGATGTGATGGGCATTAGATTACCCTTAGGTTAGGAATGATCTTGTTGCTGACTGAGTATTCTGTAGGTAACCACGCTCATGCAGGAAAAATATAAAAAGGTGGCTAAATTAATAAATAAAAATGATATAGGCGCTTCAGCTACTTAGCCCCCAAATAAAAAGAGTGTGACCAAGTGTGGCTAAGATTTTACCTCTACAAATATATAATCGCTTGGGATGTTTTATTTATATTTAATTGCTTAGGATAACCCCAGAGGAGAGTCTAGATTTTGATTCATATTAATGTAGTTTGTTAAATGTTAGGTGTTGTGAAAGTGTCAATTTGAGTTAGGATATATAGATCCAAAGGTTGGATTCTAAAGAGGAAAGGATACCCCTATTCCATTTGGAAGTCCAAATTTGGACCTCCTTAGCATCCAAAGTAGAAAGAATAACCTCCCCTTCAGGGAAGGGTTTTCTTTTCTATTTGGGTATCCAGGTACAAAAAATCCAAGGAGCTCATAAAAGGATGAAGAAGTGAAGACTAAGAGTATCCCAATCAAAGTCATTTGCGTCAATTTTAGGATTAGAATCTGAGTTGTAGTTAGTGGTGCCTGGCCACTTTAAATTTTTGCAGACTTTAGTTTGTAATAAAAGGCAGTTTGCCTATGGACATTTAGATGATTAATTAATTGAATGATGTGTTTGATTTACTTTTTTGCACATAGGTTGCCTATTTTTCTTAGTTTTTTTGACTGCATGTTGCTCTTTATTTTAGCTTGGATATGCGGAGGCTCAAGAGGGTACGCTAAAATTTTTTCTACTCTAATTTAAAAATGTTTTTTGAGATAATATAAAAACTTTAACGATTTAAGAAGTAAGCCCAGGACTGCTGGGAGTTCGCATAAACATCTTTATTGCACTCTTCTTTTTCTTTTGTTAGGCACCTCCCTGCTTGCAAGTTTTGACAGACCACCTAGCCTATAAGGGTGCATATCTGTCAAAGGGAATCTATATAATCTCTAGGATAAAACCTTTTTTAAGCCTTTTTAAAACTACTTCATTCTATTTCATGCATTTAATCAAGTCGATCTGCATGCATTGCATTAAAAACACATTTAAAAGTGTCCAAAACTTTAATTACCTTTACTTTTAGCATTTTCACCTAACATAAGTCAAGGGGCCACTTAGGATAATCTCTAGATGTCAGCCCCAGCTCCTTAAAACTTTAAAAATAATGACCCTACCACTCCTTCATAACATGACCATACTCATGGATTTAAAATCGACTAGGTGGTTAGCTGGCTCCCCAATCCAAGCTCGGGTAGGTCTAGATTTTGCACTACATTAGTTAGATTCGAGTCACCATTATTTGGTGCCCAATTTAGATTTAGGATTTGGGGTGGATTTTGAATCATAAGACCCCAATCTTCAGGAATATAATCCCAAATTTGTAATAATTTGTTCAACTCAAATAAAAAATTTCTCTAAATCGAAAATTTAAAGCTCAACACTTAGATTAGGTCGGGACACTTGTGAAATCTTTTAGAATCTCCAAGTATCTCATACTCTTCTTTCTTTGACTCCAAAATAAGTGTTCAAAATTCAATCCAATCCCACTTGAGATTCCAGTATCACCTCCTTTGATATCCACTCTTTGAAATCCCCTAAACAAAATTTTTATCATTATTTTAATCAAGAGTATTCATAAAAAATTCAACCTCCCCATGATGTAATTAACTACGAGGGCTTGCTCTTGTAGGAGATTTAGGGTCTACATCAACTTTTTTAGAAAATTAATTTCTTTTCAAAACTCAAACTAAATCTCCTTTGGGAAAATTTAAATTGACGATCGTTATCATCATGTTTAGATTATTATTAACGGATGATATCTTCTTTCTTTGGGGAGATATATCCTTTGTTAACATGAATTTGAATATGAAATTAATGATCATTTCTCATGATTATCATAGCTCGATATTTGACAGAACTTCACTCTGACCCTCCGGGGTCATATGTGGTTCTTCCTTAAATCAGGCTATGACATTCAAGAAAAAATCTATAACTCCTGGTACATTATCCCTAATGGTATGTTCGACTTAAGAATTTAAATTTAAATTCAAAGAATTAAATTTCCGAAAGAAGATTGATTTTTGAAAACCTCTTTTCAAACTTTAACCCAAACATACTTCTTTAATGATTTCTTAAGCTTTTGGTTTCTTGAGACAACAAAACCACATTTGATTGAAGGATCTTTGGTATAAGGTTCTATTACTAGAGTATAAGATAAGGATATTCTCTTTATTGTCAATAAATGGTTTATTATAAGGGAGCTTTCTTTCTTGAAGTAATCAATGAAGGGTTATCTCCAATTTATAACTTCATTATCTATAACAAAAATAGTTTTAACCTTAGTTGAGAATTTGCTATTTATATACTAAAGTTTTATAGATCCAACCATGTACTTCTATGGTAATAGGATCTTTTTTTAGGAAAGCTAATTCTTTAGTGAGTTTTCCAGGGTGTCCACTATAGAAATTCTTCCATGTGGTATCCAATATAAAGTCATGCTTGGTATTTGCACAAGTAGTTTCATCTTATACTGATGATATAGATTTAGGTTTTCCTTTAATAGTTGTAAATCCAACCACATGATTAATCAGTAGCTACAAATCTCCAAAATTTTGACTTCTTGAATTTTATTTAATATTGTTAACTTTAACCCAGTTATCAACACCTCATATTGATCTTCATTGTACATAGAGGGTTTTGATAAATGATAAGAGAATATTATACAAATTCTTGCTTTCACTATGGAAATGTCTTCTGGTCCATTATCATTATGAAAATATGTGACACCATTAAAGAAAACTTCCTAAGTGGAAGTTTCATTTGATTTTAGATTCATGATCTGCTCATATGGTAGTTTGTCATTTATTGGATAATGATGAGAGCTATATAGTGCACTTTTGAATTATTAAAATGTTTAAGGCTTTATCTCCCCTAAAAAATACTTAAGATTCCTTTGATATATTAAAAATAATAAATCACTCTTAATATACGCAAGTATACATGTTGAATCAAGTAATAAAGTGATTGAGCAGAGTGTCGAACCCACAAGAAAGTAGGCTTTCTAGAAATCAACATCATCATTTACTCTAATTGTTAAATTATCCTATTAAAATAAAAATGTTGATTGTGGAGATTCAATCACTGAATACAAATAGTAAAAATAATGGATACAATATTTAAATAAATTATTTTGGATTAATGAATATAAATTGTATATTTTTTCTAATAAAACTCTTATTTGTAAATGTGATTCAAAGTATATGCATCCCTAGATTCTTTATCGAGCTTGTAGGGGTGAAAAATATATTTGCTGACCTCCTATAGCTATATCAACCCCTTAAGAACCTAGCATATTTTTTGTCCTATGTCTAGGTATGCAAACATACTAATCAATATTCCTGGTCATTCTTATATTCCTCCATCAAGGCTATACATCACACTTGGTTTTAACTACACATATAGCCATAATGTATATTAAATAAGAATGGGAAAATATTGAAAACATCATCTATCTTTATTGCACAAGAATCTTCATTAGTACTTAATATGTTATCTACATCATCAATCCAAAACTATAGAATTAGCCAGCCTTGGAAGAAAAAATAAGCAAACTCATTTTATTTGAAATCATGGTAGAATAAAAATATAAGAGAGGGATATCACCAAGAAGAATCAATTTATCTTCCCGACACTCCTTCTTCCATAACGTATAGAGTTACTCAAATAAACACTAATAAAACACTCTAGTGATTGTATCTAGCACTGCTCTAGTCTCTCTTAGAATTGACTCTAAGATAGATATAAAAAGTACTCTGATAGTACTAAAATTAGATAAGTGACTAAACTCTCATATAAATATAACATTACTACTATTTATTGGATAACACAAAAATAGCAGGTGGCATTACAGCACTTAAAAGAGTGGCACCGTGATGCCCTTATAATGAATCAATGCTTTAGTGCTGGAACTTCTGCACTGCCATAGTGTTTACTGATGTGGAATGGTTAATTAGTGAATAGTCACATTGCTTCACTAGGACATCATGTCTGTTGGAAGATACAATTGCTATGGCATGGTGCTAGGTTAAAGAACACAACACTGCCATGCTGACCATTTTGACACCATGACACTTGAAGATAGTGAACACAGTGCTTCCATGTCCAAGTGTCGTGCGTTAGTGGTGTGGAAGATGGCGTTGCAGCATGGAATTGTCGGATGCCATAGTGTTATACTCTACTTTAGATTTTTTTCATTTTGAATTTTTCTTGCACACAAATAATTAAAATAACATATTTAACTGATAAAAATGCATATAAAAATATAACACAATTTATCAAATTTCCTCTAGCTTAAACTCTTGCTTATCGTCAAATAATTAAAAAATTTGCTATTTTACTTAATTAAATAACCAAAGTAAAAAATTAATTAGTTAAAATTATTGAAATATAGGATAATACATCATAGTTTAGAAATAATAAAAAAGAATAAAGTTATAATTCTAGTTTGAAAAATACTAATAATTATCCTGACCAATCATTCTTATCATTGCTTAATTAGAAGTTAGTTGTTATGATGGTAATCATTGACTATTGAATTTTAAATTGAATAATGTAGATTAAAGATTAGATATGTTTATAGTTAAAATTGAATTTTCATTAGTTCACCATTATTTGTATTAATTTTCCCATTTTATGTTTTATTAATTTTAGTATATGATTGCAATTAGATTCTAAGTTTTAAACTGATACCAATTTTTGAATGTAGTCATTTTCTATTTTTTATTTCTTTTCTTTTCTTTTTAGAACTCTTTTTAAGTTTTTTTTTATAAAATTTTGTTAGTACATAGTTAGTGATTTTGAATATTAATTATGCTTATCATCTTTTTACAATCTTAATGATATTATTATAAGGATTTAATGGGTTACTAATTCAAATTTGGTTAGCTTTATGATTTTTAATTTTAAAATACCAATATCTATTCTTTAACCTTAATTATTCATCTTCAATTCAAAGATCAATGTATGAATAAATAATTTATAAAATCTAATTAAGTCAATATCTTAAATGATCTAAGTTAGTTAATTTTTAGATTTTCCCAATCTATGAAGTATAAAATAATGTTCATTTAAACTATGAACTAGGATTTTATTATTATTCTAATTTTACATAATTTTTAATCATCATTTTTATTATTGTTAATTAGATATTCAAAATACAAAGATATTAATGGAAAACAATATAAAAATTTAAGTATAGGGGGAATTTAATGCTATATAAATAACAACACAAAAAAACATAGTAAATACATATTTTTGAAACTTCGATTTTCTTGTGAGAGAATAATACTACACTAAATTATTCAAATTTTAGTTTTTTAGTGAGGGAATGTTTATTTCAAATTTTGGTTTCCTTCATTTTTGCACCGCCTAGCCCTAGCGGTGATCGACTTTCGATCATCTACTGGCATCCATGGATGATGCTCGTCGTCCATGTAGAGGTTCCTGGAGGACTGTTCCTCCAACATTGAAGACTGCCAGAATACCTTTCGATGATGTTTTTTCTGATAATTTGTCATTTGCTAGATTTTGTAATACTACGGGTAAAGAGAAACCATTGGTTATTCATGAAGGTGCCATATTAATTTTGAAAAAGGAACTCCCGGTGATTGGGAAAGTATAAGAAGTTCTAGTTGAGGAGGGTATGAAAAGTCCCAAATATTCAAAAAATCTGAATCGTAATTCGGTTAGACCGAATTTTCAGGCTTTGTCTTCTTCAAAATTCAAGATCAATGTGAGCAAATTCTGCAATTCAAATCTTTCTAGTCCTGTAAATCAGATCTTAAAAGCTATGAATGGAGACGGTAGTGCTGCTGTGGCAGAGGTGAATGCAGACAACGTACCTGTTCCAGGTTCTCAAAGAGCATTTCCCTCTGTTATATCCAACGACTTGGAGAAGGTTTGCCATTGTATCTCAGGATATTTGAATCATGAAAAGCAAGTGTGTAATCAGGTTTCAACGCCTGAAAATGTTAACAATATGGGAAAGTCTCAGCCCAATGCTTGGACTAGAAAATCTAATTTGAAAGTTGATAATTTGGACCTTGGATCCTTTCTGTCGGAGGATGGAAAATCTATTAAATTACATATGGGGAATGTGTTGGAAAACACTAAAAGAATGGAGAATGCTTTAGTCATCAAAGTCTTTGGTGACAACATACCTTTTTATGTAATCAATCTGGAGTTGAGAAGACAATGGAGCTATTTTGGGAAATTCCAACTTACTATGTTTGGATTGGATTGGGTTCTTTGTTCATGTGATGATGCTATAGTTATGGAATCAATTTTAACTGAGGGACCTTCATTTGTTAAAGGTCATATAGTAGGGATTGATAAGTGGGCACCAACTTTTTCTCCAGATTCTTTGAAGGGTCTTTCGGCACCAGTGTGGATTAGATTTCCTAATCTACCTTTACAATGCTGGGATGATATCAACATATGCATGATTGCCTATCAAGCGGGAAAGCCTTTTTTATTGGATGGAAACATGTTCCAATGGAATAGGAGGGAATTTGCTAGAGTTTGTGTTCGTATTGTGCTGGATAAGCAACTTCCATTAGGTGTTTGGGTGGAAGGAGACTCTAGTAGATTCTATCAAAAGTTTGAATATGAGAAAGTTTTTAAGCTTTGCTTCAAGTGTGGCAAAATTGGTCACCTTATTAATAATTGTACTGATAATAAAATGGTTCATAATGAAGAAGATAAGGCTCCTATTAAGCCTTCAGCTGTGGATGTTGCTGCTAACCATGAAGTGAGAAATGTTGGGAAGGTGGCTGATGCTGTTGTGGGCTAAGAGGAGATAGTTAAAAATGGATATGGACCTTGGGTTCATGTCAAATATGGGGAAAAAAGGAGTTATGCTGCAAGAAGAAATCAGTTTGTAACCAAACTTAAAGGAAAGGTGTTTCTTAATCCTGTTGCTAATTCAATTCAAGTTGGTAAAGTGGTTGATTTAGTTAAAGATTATAAAGCTACTGGAACTAATGAAACGTCTGATATGGGCATTCAAAATTTGGTTCTAGTTGAGAATGATGGGCCTAAAGTAGACTATGGAGGGTCTGTTGCTGAATTTGATAAAGATTCTCTTGAAGTTAAGGAAGTTTCGACGGCTGCTGCTTTTGGTAAAGTTTTTGAAGAAGGATAAATAATCGAAGGTATACTGGAAAAAGATGCTAAAGTTCCTACAGGTGATGTTGCCTCTACTGTAAGTAAAATTGGTAGTTCAATTCCTTTCCATGGTATTTTGAAGAAGAATATGTTTGATGCTCTTAATAACTTAGAAGAGGAGGTTACCAATGGGGTTCATGAATTGGATGGGGAGATGGATGGTAATTGTAATGTTATTATGATAAATCATATTGATATGGTAAATGTTGAGGACATTAATTAAATTTGTACTACTTTTGTCAAGAGAAAATTGGGTAAGGAGCTTAAAACACTTGGCCCAATTAAGCTTATGACTAGGAGTAGAAAGTTGGATGTGGGAAATAGAGGCAAGGTAGTTGGGGTTAGCTCCCCTACCAGTCAATGAATTCCATAGCTTTTTGGAATTTTAGAGGAGCTAGGAAGGTTCATGCTTCTCTATATCTTAAAGAGTTTGTGAAGGAGAATGGTGTCATGCTTGTTGGTTTATTGGAAACTAAAGTTTCTTTCATGGAAAGAAAGGACATTAATTTACTCATTGGAGTGGATTGAAATTTTTTTCATCTTCCTTTTGATGGAATGTCAGGAGGAATTTTGGTGCTTTGGAATACTAAGGTTGCTTCCTTTACTACCTTGTATTCTTCTTATCAATGTGTGATTGGTGATCTAGAAATTCATAATAAAACCGTCTGGAGGATTTCTACAATCTATGGAAATAAAGACATTTATAAAAGAAGGAAGCTTTGGAATCATTTGGAGGTGTTTGCTTCCAAAGATTTACCATCGGTGGTGGGTGGTGATTTTAATTTCCTATTGTACAAAGATGATAAAAAGGGTGGAAAAAGGCTTGTCTTCTCCCAAGGTCCAAAGAAAATGAAATTGTTTTTAACTAACAATGATTATCATGAATTGAAGTTTATTGGACCAAAGTTTACTTAGTGCAATAACAAATCAGGGGGAGCACGTATTTTAGAAAGATTGGATAGATTCTTTGTCAATTTGATGACTATGAATTCTTCTCCGTTATTGGTTGTTTGTCATTTCCCTAGAGTGGCGTCGGATCATTGCCCCATTCTGCTAAAGCTTGGGAATTCTTCTCCAAAATCAAATTTCAATATCAAATTTAGAGATACTTGGCCCTCTCATTTTGCTTCAGCTGCTATTGTTTAAAAAGCTTGGAACAAGAGAATTGTTGGAGACCATTCTGACATTCTAAACATCAAATTTAAGAGGTCTTTGAAGGCTCTTCACTACTGGAGCAAATCAAAGCTGAAGGATCTTAATCAGCTAAAGGAAACTCTTAAAAAGGAATTTCTTGTATTGAAAATGGAGGAAGCGTCAGCTGGAGGGCTTTCCAAAGAGAAGATTCTTGTTCTCAGAGCAAAGGTCATTGAGCTCAACAGCACTCTAGCTCGATTGAACACTTGCTGGAGGCAACAGGCTAAGGTAAAGTGGATCAAGGATGGTGATTTAAACTCTATATTTTTTCATTCTTTTGCAAGTGCTTGAAGGAATGCCAAACACATTTTCAAAATTAAGGATGAAAATGATGTGTTAGTTGAGGATCAAGAATAGATTGAAGGTATTTTTTACAAATACTTTGAAACCAAATGGGAGGCAAGATCTTGCTCTTTGGATAATTGGCCTTTTCTGAGATGTGTGTTGAATGATAATGACAGGGTGATCCTGAATACCGAGCTATCCATGGAGGAAGTTGTCAGAGCTATCAACCAACTTGGGGGAGGAGTTTCACTGGGTGTTGATGGTATTACTCATTCTTTTGTTAAAACTTATTGGTCCATTATTAAAATTGATATTCCGAATGCTTTAAAGAGTTTTTTTCTACGGGGATAATGGAGGCCAATTGGAAAGATACTTTGGTTGTGCTCATTCCAAAGGTGGAAAAACCATTATTTCCTTCTAACTTCAGGCCAATAAGTTCATGTAAAACCATCTATAAACTTGTTACTAAGATTCTTCTCAATAGATTTGTTTCGATTCTTCCTAAACTTATTTCAGAAAATCAATCAGATTTCATTAAGGGCTGCTCTCTATTAGATCATGTCTTAATTGCTCAAGATATTTTTCATAAATTCAGATATTCTAAAGCATCTAAAGGATTGGTTTCTTTCAAGATAGATATGAAACAAGCATATGATAGTATGTCATGGAGAACTCTGGATCAGATTTTGAAATATTTTGGCTTCCCTTTACATTTCTCTAAGCTAATTATGGAGTGTGTGGAAAATCCTAATTTTTCTATTCTTATCAATGGAAATTCTTCTAATTGGATTTCTACGCATAGTGGATTTCTTCAAGGTTGTCCCTTATCTCCTTTCCTCTTTGTTTTATGTTCCCAACTTTTATCTAATGCCTTAATTCAAGGAGAGAATGAGAAAGGGATTAAAGTTCATCTGAATGCTCCTAGGATCTCTCATCTGCTTTATGCAGATGACATTTTGATTTTCTCTGAAGCTAATGTGAGGTTGGCTAAGAAGATTAGGAGTATTCTTTGGGACTATTGTAATTGGTCGGGTCATAAAATTAACTTTACTAAATCCTCTATTCTTTTTGGTAAAGCGGTGAAAAAAAGAAGAAGGAAGAGTATTGCTCAGATTATGGGATTTAAAATTGTTAAAGAATTAAATTACTTGGGTGTGAAGATCGCCTTGAGGAGAATTATGGCATCAGATTTCAAGTTCTTGTTGGAGAAAGTTATTGGGATGCAGAATACTTGGGGAAACAAATTTATTTCGTTGGCAGGAAGATTTATCCTTACTAAATCAATCATTCTTTTAATCCCGGTGTTTCACTGCACTCATTCTATGATTTTGGTTGGAATTTTGGCTGAAATTGACAAAGCATGTAGGGATTTTATTTGGCACAAAAATGGAAGTGGATTACATTATGTATGTTGGGAATCTTTGTGCAAGCCAATTCATTTTGGGGGGCCGTGATCTTCATTCTTGTGTTAAGAAGGTGGATGCTTTAAGGGAAAATATTACATGGAAATTTATTAATGATGATGATTAATGTTGCATAAAGCTTTGGAACCGAAATATGGCCTTTCGTGCTGGAATCCAGATTGGAAGTAGAGAATGTCAAAAGCTTGGAAGATCATCTTGAGTAGTGCCAAGGCTCTTAAACCAATTGTTAGATGGAAGATCTCTAATGGAGAAACTGTAAATGTGATGGAAGATGTTTAGATTTTGGATAAAGCTTTAAACAAGTGGCCTACTTTTATCTCTAATCTTATTAGCAATGGTCTAACCGTGGATCACTTTATTAATAATGAATCTTGGGATGTGGAGAAGCTGCATCAGGTATTTGGAGAGGATTTAATCAAAATGATATGTAAGATTCAGATTGATCCAAACTGTTTCAAGGATCAAACCGAGCTGTTGTTTCAGATTTCAGGGAGATCGTTGTCTGATATTGCTTTTGATCCTATGGTGAGCAATTCAGATATGCATTTGTATTGGCCTTGGATAAAAAAATCAAACTCAATCCAAGAGTTGAAGTATTCTGGTGGAGACTACATCACAAGGCCATTCCTACATTTCAATTCTTGGAAAATAGAAGATTAAAGGCAGGAAATTTATGTCCTACTAGATTTATGAAGATTGAAGATATTGAACATGTGGAGGTAACTTGTCCTAAGCTGATTCAAATTGTTAATATCCTGATTCGGTGGGGTTTTCAAATACTAGTGTTTGATAATTTTGCTGAATGTTGTAGTTGGTTGGAAAGCAATGCTTCTATAAAGACTTTTCTTGCTAATATTTATTGTTCTTCAGTTTTTCTTTGTTGGAAATCAAGAAATAAGTTTATTCATGAAGGTAAGGGAGATAACAACTTGAGGATTGCAGCTAATGCTCTTGGAGTAGCTTCCATCTCTATGGTAAATATAAATAATCTAGGCTTATGGGATGCTAATCAACCGGTTCAGTTGTTTAAAAATTGTTGGCATCCTCCTCCACCCGATTGGATAAAAGTCAATGTGGATGCTGCATTGTTAACGTCACAAAATGCTGGAATTGGAGCTGTGTTTTCGGGACCATAAGGGAAGGTTTCTTTTTGCTTTTGGTTTCAATGGTGTTCATTGGGACATCTCTCAGTTAGAAATGGAAGCTATCTTTTCTTTAAAAGGTGTTATTAAAGAATGGATGATACATTACAAAGGTATCTTAGTTGAAGGAGACAATGCAAATGTGATTAAGAGCATTCAAACCAATCTTAACAGAATGGATATGCATATTCCAGAATTTGGATTAGAATTTTTTTCTTTCATTAAAGATTTTAATCATGTTATTTTCAATTTTGTGAATAGGGATTGCAATAAGTTAGCGGATGTTTGTGCTAACTATGCTCTTAGTAGTAATTTTATTTGGGATGAATTTAGTTTGGAGTACTTTCCTCCTACCTTTTCTCATTTGTTGAAGGAGGAATGTGATGCTATTAGATTGTATTAGGTTTCCTTTTATTTAATGCCACTGCTTTATGCACTCTTCAAAAAAAAAACATATTTTTCACATGAGTGATTGAAATAAATAAAACATGTGATATAAATTAATAAAATAAGTATAGGATAACCAGTGCTTTAAGGCACCATCACATAGAACAATGGTTGTCATAGCATATGTCCACGAACATGACCATCCTTCATATATCTGAATTCTCTTCCAAATAACATGAAGGAAAACAAAAATAACATACATATAACCTCTCCCTCTATAAAACTAAGCACATAGAAAAATGAAGTCTCTTATTCTTCTAATTCACAAGGTTTTAATCAATGCCCCTTAACCTTGAAAATGTGAAAAGTCTTCTTATCTTAAATCCTTATGGCTTTATTGAGATAAATTCTAATAATAGTGTAGAGGCCAATCCATCCAGATTTAGGTTTTCCATGGCAAAACTTCTTTTTATAAACAAATAGTAAGACATAAATTTATAATCAAGAACTTCACATTCATGTATCTTCTTCAATTCGACATTATATTTATTTGTATCTTCTTAAACTTTATTTTTAAATTCATTAAGTTTATTAATAATAGTAGAACTCTTAGGGTGAGAAGATAAAAGGAATCTTCATTTTTTAATTGCATTTCACTTCTATTCCTATAGGAAGAATGCTTTCTTTTATTCACACCCATGACTTTTAAGTTTCAAGAATGAAAGGAGAGTACTCAAGAACACTTTACTACAAAAGATCTGTTAATGATAGAAAATAGTACTTCCAACTTATCCTTTTTATAGTTTTAACTAGTTTGGGGGCACCGAATTATAAATTTAAAATAAATACATCTCGGCCTAGCGCTGCAATAGTAAACTCAACGCTGTAGCGCTCCTTCTTCACTCAATTTTTTTTAAAGTAAAGTCTAATGATTACTATTATTAAAACTAATAATCCTACCTAACACACCTAAACTAAAAGTTGGGTTGCCTCCCTTAAAGTGCTATGTTTATAGTATTTAGCAAGACTTAATAACACACTCAACCTAATTCTGGGTTGCTTCCCACACAGTGCTAAGTTTATAGTATTCAGTCAGACATTCCTAAATTTTTCAATTTGGCTGGGGTATATTATTTCCATTCTTCAAATGACTTCCACTAAGATCTTTTTCTTTTTCTTTTGGCTTAACTTCAATATTGCTAAGCAAAGGTCCAAGAGATCTACTACTGACTGAAATTATAAGCTGACTTAATTAGGTTTCTAAATTTTTAATAGAAGCAACTTAATTTTATAATTGATTCCCTAACTTAATTAATACATCTTCCAAAGCTAATTTTTTATATCCAAATTGATTGCTTAGATTAAATCTTAGAGGATATGTAAGTCTAGGATTAACAACAGGTTGTTGAGGATTATTCCAACTTAGTTCTTGACTAGTCTGTCCATTATTTCATTGATTATCACAACCTAAATTATTTGACCAATTAAAATTAGGTTAGTTCCTCCAACCTGAATAATATATATTTGAATAGGGATTATTTTGTGTTCTAATTAAAGTAATATTTTTAATCCCTTCCACATTACTATCTTCAATTAAATTTTGATCCTCTAATGATTCAGTTCATAATCTATAATTTACTTCTATTATATTCAACTTCTTAAAAATTGCCTATTCTTATGCAATCAAGATTGATAAAGCATCAAATTAAAAAAATTTCTGCTACTTTCTTAGGATTTATCGAATTAGCAAGCCATTGAAAATTATTAGTAGTCCTTTCCTCTATTAATTCATATGCTTCTTAAAATGGCTTAGACATTAATGATCCTCCAGCTATAGCATCAATTATAGCTCTAAGAGATCCTACTAATCTATTATAAAATATTTGAATAATCAACCAACAGCAACAACAACAACATCAAGCCTTTATCCCACTATGTGGGGTCAGCTACATGAATCCTTTTTCTCCATTGTGTCCTGTTTAAAGTCAAATTCTCGTTTAAATCTAATAAAGAAAGATCATTTCTAATATTTCTAACCAAGTCTTTTTAGGTCTACCTCTATCTTTCTTAACATAAGTCAAATCTAAGACCTCTACTTTCCTAACCGGGTCATCGGGAGGCCACCATTTTATGTGACCAAACCATCTAAGGCGACTCTCTCTAATTTTATCTTCCACTGGAGATACTCCAACCTTTTCACGAATATGCTCATTTCTTATCCTATCTCTAAGGGTAAAGCCACTCATCCACCTGAGCATCCTCATCTCTGCAACACTTAACTTAGAATTATGCTTCTCTTTTAATGGCCAACATTCAGCACCATAAAGCATTGCAGATCTCACCACCATCTTATAGAATTTTCCCTTAAGTTTGAGGGGTACTTTTCTATCACACAATAAGCCTGATGCATTCCTCCCTTCAACCATCCAACTTGGATTCTGCTGATAATATCCCCATTTATTTCACCATCACTCTAAATAATAGATCCAAGATATCTAAAATGTTTACTCTTATTAATGACTTGATCGACCAAAGTCACAATCCCCTCACTAGGTTTACTATTACTAAAATTACGCTCCATATATTCCGTTTTAGATCTACTCAAGTGAAAACCTTTAGACTCTAAGGTTGACCTCCACAATTCTAGTTTACCTTCAACTCCCTCTCTTGTCTTATCAACAAGAAGAACATCATCAGCCAAAAGCATACACCAAGGTACATCCTCTTGCAAATGTCTAGTGAGAACATCCATGACTAAAGCAAAAAGATATGGGCTTAAGGCTGATCCTTGATGTAATCCAATCGAAATAGGGAAATACTTAGTCAAACCACCTTGTGTTTGAACACAAGTAATAGCTCCTGTATACATATCTTTAATGATTTGAATATAAGCGTTATTAACTCGTTTCTTTTCAAGAACTCTCCATAGCACTTCTCTTTGACTAATCAACCAATCACGTAAAATATGGTGAGGGCATTTTCTAAGCATTTCCTTAAATCCTTCTCAACTCTCATAAATGGATTCTCTTTCAAACTGAATAAAAGAAGATATATTATTTCTAAGTTTGGCAGTTTTTGAAGGTAGGAAATACTTAGCAAGAAACCTATGAGATAACTCATTCCAAGTTGTTATAGAGCCCAGGGGTAAATAATTCAACTACATCTTAGCTTTCTCTCTTAGAGAAAAGGGAAATAATCTAAGTCTAATATCATCATCACTGACACCAATGTACTTAAATGTTGCACAAATTTTTAAGAAACTTGCTAAATGTAAATTACTATCTATTACAAAAGTTCCCCCAAATTGAGAGTTTTGAACCATTTGAATAATGATAGGTTTTAATTTAAAATTATTAGCTTGAATTATAGGTATATTAATGCAATGATGAATTTTTTAGAAAGGGTTTGCATAATTTAATATTCCTGGTTGTTCTTGCATTCCTTCGTCAAGGCTATACATCACACTAGGTTTTAATTACACATAAAAATACTATGTATATTAAATAAAGAGTGGGAAAATATTAAAAACATCATTTAATTTTATAGCACAAGAAACTTCATTTGTACTTAATATGTTCTCTACATCATCAGTCCAAAATTAGAGAATTAGCTAGATATGGAAGAAAATATAAGCAAACTCATTTTTATTAAAATCTTGGAAGAAAAAAAATATAAGAGAGTGATATCACTAGAAAGGATCAATGTATCTCCTATACACTTCTTCTTCCTTAATGTATAAAGTGCTTAAACAAACACTGACTAAACACTCTAATGATTGTATCCAACACTTCTCTAGTCTCTATTGCAAATCTAGATTCAAGGCTTATAATTTTGATAATAGCAAACATTTCTGTTTCTATTTAAGTGCCTAACCTTTCAGGTTCACAAGATCAATTACAATTCAAGCCAGCTCAAGATCGAGTCAGTATGGTTGTGTTTCAGGTTTAATATAAATTTTCAACTTTTTTGAGTGAAGTGTAATGTAACTGATCCTCAAGCTAAGTAACCTTGCACACACACACTCAGGGGGGAGATTTAGTGAGTTAGAGTTTCTATTTTAATTTTATTCACATCGTCCTGGATGATATTCATATCATCCTGGACTATCCATAAAAAATAGGAATCCTAATTAGGACAGCAGTGTTAAGTCGGTATGTTTAAGTAGATCGTCCTGGATGATACACACATCGTACAAGATGATATGCCCAAATCAAAAATTCTTAGCCGCTAGACTAAGTTAGATAAGTTTTTATTTTTAGCTTTTTGATCTGATTATCCTGGATGATACGTGCATCATCCTGGACGATGCATTACAATGATGCCTAAATTAGTCAGGTGATTAAGGAAAGGAATTAAGGTTTAATTAATTTGATCATATCATCCTAGATGATCATAAGATCATCTTGGATGATCAGTTAAAAATCCTGATTATCCAGTGTACTTCACCTGGATGACCCGAATAATCTACTTGATGATATCCCTAATTTTGAACTAATCGTGCGGGATGATTCATCCCGAAATTATCCCGAATGATCAAGTCATTTTGAAATCATTCAGCATGGTTTTCCTGGATGACCCGAATAATCTTCTAGACGATATTCCTGAGTTGAACAATTCGTCCTAGACGATCGCATAATCGTTCCGGATGATATGAATAAAATTTATCTTCTAATCATCCAAAAGAACCATATCATCCATGTGAAAAGGGTCTAATTTACACTATTCATTCAAGACAATAGAAGGATTATCCTGGATGATATTTGACGACTAGTTAAAATTTAGGATAATTTTTGAGCCCTCATATTAAAGATCTCTTTTATTCTACTGTTGAGATCTTTTACCACTATCCTTTCCTGTGAGAGCTTTGAGAAGGAGAGAGAGAGAGCTTGGGAGAGAGAGATAGGATCTTGTGAGTGGGAGTTTGTGAGGTGTTCATAAAGGTTGCTCCAAGCAAGGATCTGAGTCATCTTCTCCGGTCATCATTTCTTGCCCTTTGGTGTCTCTGTGGAAGGACTATCTGTAAGAAGATTATGGTTCTCTGCCTGCTTTAGGAGGAAGCAAAAGGAGGTAAGGTTCTCTGCGTACTTCAGGAGGAAGCAAAAGGAGGTAAGGTTCTATGCCTGCTTCAGGAGGAATCAAAATGAGTCTGGGTTCTCTGCCTCATCGGATTGGTGGAAAGGAGTTTTGTAAAGGCTTCTCCGCCTTACTGTGGGAGAAAAAGGAGAGTCACTTAGTGTTAGTGCAATACCCAGAGGGGAGGCTCTAGGGAGTGGACGTGGGTCAAGTTGACTGAACTACTATAAAATCTGGTGTGTTCTTTCTGATTATTTTTTGCACTTTTCTTTATTGTTGATGATCATGTAATTGTAGTTATTATTTTGTTTTGTTAAACATCTGCACATCATCACAAAATTATAATTATTTTAAAACATTTAAAAAAGAATTTTAAAAATGTCAATTCACCCCCCCTCTTGGTTAGCCTCGGGCTAATTTATAAGGGCTTAACATCCCTAACGAACTTTCAAGTGGTATTAAAGCGGGATTCATAAAATAAAGTTTTCAAAAACTTTTGAATTTGATCAATGGCTAACTTTGGTAATAGAAATACTGCTAAAGATTATTGCCTTAGTCGACCACCCTTATTTGATAACATATTGTTTGATTTTTTGAAAACTCACATGTCCACCTTTTTATAATCTATAGATTATCACATATGGATGCTTATTAAAGATGGATATTATGTACCATTTAGATTAGTTGATGACATTAAAACTGAACTTCCTTTCACCGAATGGACTTTTGATGATAGGGATCTGGCACACTAAATGCTAAATATTTGAACTATTTTTTCTATGCATTGAAATTTGAAGGTTACATGCGTGTGTCAACCTGTACAACTGGTAAAAAAATCTGGAATAGGTTATGCATTACCTATGAAGGTACATCAGAAGTTAAGCAATCTAGGTTGAACATCCTACTTCACGACTATGAACTCTTTTGCATGAAACCTAGTGAATTAATATCTTAAATGTATACTAGGTTCACTCAAATAGTCACCTCCCTGCATGCTTTAGGAAGAGAACTCACTAACTATGAAAATATGAACAAAATTCAGAGATGTTTGCTCTCTTCTTATGATGCCAAGATAACTGTAATCACTGAATCCAAGGATTTGAACACTTATTCTATTGATAACTTACTTGGATCACTCATTGCTTACGAGCAAGGAGTTAACCATAGACAACTTGATGTAGGTGAGAAGAAGAATGAGAAAACTGTGGTGCTGAAGACCAATGATACTGACACTGATTCTTTTGAGTCTGATAGTAATGATGTTGCCTTAATCACTAGGAAATTCAAAATTTTTCTAAGGAAGAAACATAAGAACTATCAGAAATGGAACAAAGGTAAGCCTAGCAAAAATTCTATAGGTTCTTCTGAAATAGTTTATTTTGAATGCAAGAAGCCAGGTCATATAAAAATGATTGTCCTACACTAAAGGCTCACCCAAGCAAGGAGAAGGGTGAGGAGAAACCTAAGTTTAGGAAGGATAAGAAGCAGATTCAAAAGGCTTTCTAGGCAGATTCAGCATCTGACTCCTCTAAGACTAAAGCTGAAGAGGAGACTACGAACCTGTGTCTGATGGCGGATGAACATCTTGGTTAGTTTGATCAAAAAGAGGTATATAAACTGACTTACGATTAATTACTTGATGTTTAAGAGAAAATTTATTCGTCATATAGAAAACTTAAGAAAACTCATGCTAGTTTGAAAATGGAACTCTTGAATCTGCAAAAAGAGTATGAAGTGTTGCTTATGGATCATTCTACACTTGATAGCAATCACATGTCATTACTTGATGAATTTGATGAGTTGAATAAAAAGCATTCTATATTAATTATTGAGCATGATTCTTTAAAAGCATCGCATGTTAAATTAGAAGCTGTATTTAAGGAATTAGAAACTCATGCATCTGAGTTAAAAAGTTGTGAGCATTATTTGAAATTTGAAATTATATGTCTCAAAAAGGAAAATGAATTCTTAAGTGTAAAAATTAGAGCATTTGAGAATAATGAAACACCTCCGACATTTGCATAATTTTATAAACCTCCATCACTTGAAGAATCTCATTCAAAATCATCAAAGCATGTATCATCTAAACCTAGGAAGAGGCACTATCACACACATAGATTAGTTAACCCTTTTCTTAGTGTTAGATGTTTCTCATGTAGTATGTTAGGACATATCTCCCATACCTGCACTGTTCACTATAGTACACATTGGGTGTGGAGGCCAAAAATGCATGATTCACAGAATAATGCATGCATTGCATTCTTCTTTTCACAAGAAGGAACCCAAACTTGTTTAGGTTTCTAAATCTAACGTTTAATAATTTTGTTGCAGTGCTCTCATACAAGACCTCATGAGAGTATGTGGTACCTAGACAGCGAATGCTCAAGGCATATGACTGGAGATACAAATCAATTCGTTTCATTGGAGGCCAGGGCTGGAGGCAAGGTCACTCTTGGAGACAACACCACCAGGAATATGGTGGGTGCAAGTATAATCGAAAACTCCAAAACCTTTTGATTGAAAATATTTTGCTTGTAGATGGACTAAAACATAACTTACTCAGCATCATTCAACTCTGTGACAAAGGGTTCAGCATCAAGTTCCTGGCAAACACTTACATTATCAGCTTAAATAATAACACTATTTTATAGGGAAAGAGGATAAACAATATCTACATGCTTGATTTAAACAATATTAAAAGTGCTACTTCATTCTACTTAAAAATTACTGTTGATGAGTCTAAGCTATGGCACATGAGATTATGTTATACCAGTATGAAAACTCTTAGAAGAGTCACCCAAAATGACTTAGTTAGAGGTGTCCCCAAGCTTAAGTTCACTAAGGACCACCTGTGTGATGCCTGTCAACTAGGGAAGCAAGTCCAATCCTCTTTCTACTCAATTAAGGACATCAGCACCTCTAGACCTTTTGAAGTCCTTCACATGGATCTCTTTGGACCTATTAGCACTGCCATCTTAGGGGGAAAAGTCTATAGATTTATGATTGTTTATAACTACTCGAGGTTCACTTGGATTAGATTTTTATCGCATAAAATGGAGTCATTTGATGAATTTAAATCTTTCTCCACTTGAATTCAGAAGAAGTTAGGTTGTGAGATCTTGACTATTCATAGTGATCATAGTAGAGAGTTTAAAAATGTGAGGTTTGGAATATTCCATGAGGAGAAAGAGATTAGCCACAACTATTCAGCTCCTAGGACCCCTCAGTAGAACGAGGTAGCTGAAAGAAAGAATAGGACCTTGGTGGAAGTTGCTAGAGCCATGCTTACTGAGTATTCACTTCCAAAATACTTTTGGGTAGAAGCGGTGAACACAACCTGTTATGTGTTGAATAGGGTGAATGTTAGATCCAAGCTGAATAATACACCATATGAGATTATTAAGGGTAGAACTCCAAACCTATCCCACCTCCATATCTTTGGCTGTAAGGTCTTCATTCTTAATAATGGGAAATCATCCTTAAAAAAATTTGACCCAAAATTTGATGAAGAAGTGTTCTTAGGATATTCAAGTATGGGAAAATCCTTTAGGGTGTTTAACAAGAGACCATTGGTGGTGGAAGAGACTACTTATGTGGTTTTTGATGAATCTGATCCTAAGGAGCTTAGAGCCGAGGAAGAAGAGGAAGTAGGAGAGATTACCCAAGGAGTAAAAAATACATATCTGGAGGAAAGGTTAGAAACTAAAAATACTTTCCCTAGAGATTAGAGAGATTCTTCGAGTCATCCTAAAGAATTGATCTTAGGAGACCCTTTAGAAGGTGTTAGAACTAGGCATGGACATAGGAAGGAAGTAAACCTTTCTGCCTTTATTTCAATGACTGAACCCACCAACATTAATCAAGCCTTTTCTGATGAATTTTAGATCTTAGCTATGTAAGAAGAACTGAACCAATTTGTAAGGAATAATATTTAGGAGTTAGTAGAAAGACCTAAGAATCAAAATATAGTGGGAACCAAATGGGTCTTTAAGAATAAAATGAATGATTTTGGTGTGGTGGTTAGGAATAAGGAAAGATTGGTGGCTAAGGGGTACAACCAAATAGAATGGATTAATTTTGAGGAGACCTTTATCCCTATAACTAGATTGGAAGCCATTAGAGTGCTACTAGCCTTTTCCTGTTATAAGGGATTTAAGATTTTTCAAATGGATATCAAGAGTGCCTTTTTAAAAGGGGTAATAAAAGAAGATGTCATTATAGAACAACCCCTAGGTTTTGAGAGTTCCCAATATCCTTATCATGTTTACAAATTAAAAAAGGCCTTATATGGATTAAAACAGGCACTTAGAGCTTGGTATGAGAGGCTTAGCACATTTCTATTAGAAAGAGAGTTTGTTAAGGGGAGCATAGACACCACCCTTTTTCTAAAGAAAGTAGGAGATGATTTACTCATTGTCTAGATCTATATTGATAATATACTTTGTGGATCTTCTCATAAAAACTTATGTGATGATTTTTCTAAGATAATGAGTAAAGAGTTTGAGATGAGTATGATAGGAGAATTATCCTACATTTTAGGGTTTAACATAAGGTAAATGGATGATGGAATATTTCTTAATCAATCAAAATACACTAAGTATATTTTGAAGAAATATGAAATGGAAAAAGCCAAGCCAATCAACACTCCCATGAGTTTCACTATTTAGTTAGATAAGGATTCAAATGGAAAATCTGTTGATTAGAAGAAGTATAGAGGAATAATTGGATCACTACTTTACCTGACTGCTAGCTGACCTGATATCATGTTTAGTGTCTATCTTTGTGCTAGATTTCAGGCTGATCCTAAGGAATCCCACCTGACTGTAATTAAGAGAATCTTTAGATTTCTCTTAAGGACCCAAACCTTAGGAATCTGGTATCCTAGGCGTAGCACTTCTTTTGAGATTATTGGATATTCTGATTTTGATTTTATAGGATGTAGGGTGGATAGAAAGAGCACTTCTGGAACTTGCCAATTTATAAGACAATCTTTAGTCTCCTGGTCCAGTTAAAAACAAAACTTTATTGCACTTTTCATTGCTGAAGCTGAATACATTTCCTTAGGAAGTTATGTGGCCCAAGTGCTTTGGTTGAAGTAACAAATTCTTGATTTAGAATTACCTGTTGACATAATTTCTATTCTATGTGATAACACTAGTGCCATCTACATCTCTAAGAATCCTACCCAGCACTCAAGAACCAAACACATTGATATAAGGCATCACTTTATTAGGGATCATATTACAAAAGGGGATATTGATCTACACCATGTAGCAACTGAAAATCAACTGGCTGACATCTTTACTAAACCACTGGCCTTTGACACATTCAGCATTTTAAGGACCAGATTGGGTGTGATTGACATAAACACATGAATCTTATGATTGCTGATTTTTGAATTTTCTATTTTTCATTTTTCTTTTATGTTTTTTTGTTTGATTTGATTATCTATTTCTTTTTAGATCGTTTATTTTCCTGTTGATTTTGTTTGATTGAGTTACTTATCGGATTTGTTTTTTTCTCTTTATATGCTTTTCTCTAGATTTTGGATTCACTGCTTGTTTTTCTTAAAAATCAAATTACTGCTCACTACTGCTGATAAAATGGATTTCTGACTGAGAGTTTTTACCTTATTTTTATTTGAAAGCTTGTAAGCAGTGATTGACTCCTCTGAAACAATGAAAGGGAAGAAACATTGATGATTATTTCTCTTCCTCTAACTCCTTTAATGATATATTATTTCTTTAGAATAAAAATATTTTCAAAATTAAAAAGTTAGTTTTTGAAATAGAGATCTATTTTATCTTCCTATAGTAATCTACCTCATATAAATAGTATTTTCAAAGCTTTGAATCATTATTATGTTTTTCTTAATCAGGTGATTACACTTATCATATAGAGTATGATTTTGTTCTGTGAATTACTCCTCCTTACTGCAGAAAGTGAGTTTTTTCTTCTCTTATGTCTGGAAGGTAATTTCACAATTAAGACTATTTAGAGATTATGAAAGGAAGAAAGCTTGCAAAAGAAATAAAAAGCGGCACAAAATGGGCCAAAAATCAAAAGATATGCAATGATGCAAAAAAATTAGAAAGATACATAAAGTGTATCAAATATAAAAAGATGAACAAAGTGTGCCAAATAAATTGAAAAGGAGACATAAAATGCGCCCACCAAGAAATTAGCTTTCTTCCCTTTCAGATAAATCTTAGAGAAATTCAAGCGCCAATTCATACTTTCAAAAGCTTGAGATTGAAAATAATGATTTCTTATTACTTAATTTATAATACTATTTTATCAGATATTTTTCTGGAATAAGGCTTGAAAAGGTCTCTTTTCAAATCTAATTTCTTTTCTTCTGAATTAGACTTTTATTTAAAAAGGAATTTAAACCTGTAAGGTGTCCGAGGTAGGAGTTATAAAATTTGATTTTCTAACTTTTCTGGATCTCAGCATTGTTGATTTTCTTCTTATTAGCTTTTGAATTAAAAATTAAGGTAAAATTCTAATTTACTGGAGCGAATTGATTCAAAAAAAAAATTGTCTAGTTTGGAGAATAGTTTGCCACCCTCCACAGCCTGTTTTAGTCACCACCACCTTCTCCTCCATCTGATCAGGATCCACCTTTTTACTAGCTTGGTTATTTTTCCTATTTTTAAGTGATAGTTTTGTACGATACTTTCCTTTTTTTGTGATGTATTTTTGTGCTATTTTCCCCTTTTTGAGATGTCAAAAGGGGGAGTAGTTTGTGTTCTGGGTAATTTATATGTTTTTGAATTATCAATGTTCAGAGTTCTTGTCCTATTTTTTCTAGCTAATAGAAATTGCACTCCTTAGTTTTCATGGCTTGGTTGTCTATTTACTAAATTTGGAATTACTAACAAATGTTTTCCATCATAAAAAAGGGGGAGATTGTTGCGAATCTGGATTCAAGGCTTATGATTTTGATGATAGCAAACATTTATATTTCTGTTTGAGTGCCTAACCTTTCAGGTTCACAAGATCAATTTTAATTCAAGTCAGCTCAAGATCGAGTCAGTCTAGTTGCGTTTTAGGTTCAATGTAATTTTTTAACTTTTTTGAGTCAAGTGTAATATAACGGATCCCCAAGCTAAGTAACCTTGTACACAAACACTCAGGGGGAGAGATTTAGTGAGTTAGAGTTTCTATTTTAATTTTGTTCACATCATCCTAATTAGGACAGCAGTATTAAGTCAGTCTATTTAAGTAGATCATCCTGGATGATACACCCATCGTACAGGATGATATGCCCAAATCAGAAATTCTCTGCCGCCAGACTAAGTTAGGTATGTTTTTTTTCTTAACTTTTTGATCTGATCATCCTAGATGATACGTGTATCCTCCTGGATGATGCATTATAATCATGCCTAAATTAGTCACATGACTAAGAAAAGGAATTAAGGTTTGATTGATTTGATCATATCGTCCCGGACGATCAGTTAGAAATCCTGACCATTTAGTGTACTTCACTTGGATGACCCTAACATTCTGCTGGATGATATTCCCAATTTTGAACTAATCGTACGAGACGATATTGAAATCATCCTGGATGATCAAGTAATTTTGAAATCATCCAACATGGTTTGTCTGGACGACCCAAAACATCTTCTCGATGATATTCCTGAATTGAACTAATCGTCCTAGACGATCGCAGAATCGTCCCGGACGATATGAACAAAATTTATCTTCTAATTATCTAGAAGAACCAGACCGTCCATGATAAAAGGGTCTAATTTACACTGATCATACAAGATGATAGAAGGATCATCCTGGATGATATTTGACGGCTAGCTAAAAATTAAGGCAACTTTTGAGCCCTCCTATTTAAGATCTCTTTTATTCTACCGTTGAGATCTTTTGCCACTGTCCTTTCCTGTGAGAGCTTTGAGAAGAAGAGAGAGAGAGAGCTTGGGAGAGAAAGAAGAGGATCTTGTGAGGGGGAGTTTATGAGGTGTTCACAAAGGTTGCTCCAAGCAAGGATCTGAGTCATCTTCTCCGATCATCATCTCTTGTCCTTTGTTGTCTCTATGAAAGGATTATCTGCAAGAAGATCAAGGTTCTCTACCTACTTCAGGAGGAAGCAAAAGGAGGTATGGTTTTCTACTTGCTTTAGGAGGAAGTAAAAGGAGGTAAGGTTCTCTGCCTGCTTCAGGAGGATGTGAAAGGACTCTGGGTTCTCTACCTCATCGGGTTGGTGAAAAGGAGTTTTGTAAAGGCTTCTCTGCCTTGTTGTGGGAGTAGAAGGAGAGTCACTTAGTGTTAGTTCAATACCCGGAGGGGAGGCTTTAGGGAGTGGACGTAGGTCAAGTTGACCAAACCACTATAAAATCTGGTGTATTCTTTCTGATTATTTTCTATACTATACTTTTCTGTTGATAATCGTGTGATTGTAGTTATTTTTTTATTTTGTTAAACATTTGCATATCATCATGAAATTATAATTATTTTAAAAAATTCAAAAAAGATTTTTAAAAATACCAATTCACCCCCCTCTTGGTTAGCCTCAGGCTAGTTTATAAGGGCTTAATATCCCTAATGAACTTTCAGTCTCCCTTAGAATTAACTCTAAGAGAGATCTAAAGAAGTACTCTAAAAGTACTGAAATTAGAGAATGGATTAAACTCTCTTATAAACATAACATCACTACTAATTATAATATAACACAAAATAGTAGGTGGCTCCGAAGTGCTTGAAAGAATGGCATTATAGTGCCCTTAAAATGAATTAACACTTTGGCACTAGAACTTCTGCACCATCACGGTGCTTGTTGATGTGAAATGATTACTTAGAGAACAGTCGTGTCACTTCACTAGCAGATCGTATCCCTTGGAAGTTATATTTACAATGCCATGGTGCTGATGACTTTCAAACATTGTGGTTCTTGATAGTAGATTTCATGCTAAGGCGTGAAAGATTGTGCCACAGTGACACTTAAAGTTAGAGAACACAACATTGCCAAGCTGACCATTTTGATGTCGTGGCACTTGAAGACAGTGAACACAGCGCTACCATGTCCAAGTGTTGTGGAAGATGGCACTGTAGTGTAGAATTTTTGGATGTTGCGGTGTTGTACTCTACTTTAAATTTTTTACCCTTTTTGAGTTTTTCCTGCACACAAATAATTAAAACATTACATTTAACTAATAAAAACACATATAATAATATAACATAATTTACACTTATCAAATAATTATTTGGAGCTAGATGTGCTGCTAGAAATTCTAACCGTGCTTGACCTTACATAGGGCACAACACAAGGGGAGTGAATGCTATATTAACTATAGTAGAATCATAGAACACCGAGCTAATCTTTTTAATATTTTTGGACCAATCATCATATCTACAATTGGTTTTTTCTTGATATCAAGTTTACTTTATGAGATAGCATATAATGCCTCAACTTTTAAGTTGCTAAGATCAAGGCTAAATGGATAGTTCTATTCAGTTGGCAACAACCTTCTACCTAGGTAATAAAGTGCATTATCTTTTTCTTCCTCATAAACCTGTGATAATAAAGAACCAAGAGATTAACTTAAAGTTGATGTATATAAGATTAATGGCTTCCTTGGGACAGATGCAGCCAATATTAGAGGATTTATTATGTAATGTTTAATAATATTAAAAGCCTTATAACAACTGTCGCCTACTAGAAATGAACATCTTTCTTGTACAAAAGCTGTAAATGGTTTACATCTACTTGATAAGTTTGATATAAAGTTGTTAAATATTCTAACCGACCTTGGAGGGATGTCAATTGAGCGATCCTTCTAGGTGGTGGCATCTCCAAGATTGCTTTAATTTTAGATATATCAATTTCAATTATGTTATGCCATACCATGAAACTTATTAAATTCACTGAAGTGATGCCAAAAGCACACTTAAGAGGGTTTATTTTAAGGTTAAACTAACAAAGTCATTCAAAAATAATTCTCAAATAATTTAAATGCTCTTCCCTTTTGTGACTATTAATGATAAAATCATCGACATAACACTCCACCTATTAGCTTGTAAATAAGTTTGTCACAGATCCTTGTCTTTACCCTCTAGTATGTTGCACCAATATTCTTATGTTTGAAGGGCATAACTTTATAGAAGTATACTCTTATAAGTGTTTTAAATATTATATAATTTTTATATTCAGGTGCCTTTTTTATATGATTGTATACAGATGAGCCATCCATAAAGAAGAATATTATATGAGAGGAGGTAATATCTATAATGAGTTTTAGTATATAAAGTTAAAACTCATCTTTAGGTCAAGCTTTATTTAAATCTCTGAAGTTGATACATACACAAATTTGATCGCTCTTCTATTTTACTGAAACAATGCTAGCTAACTTTGTCAGATATTTCTGTTCCCTGATAAAAAACCATCTCTATCAATTTCTTGACTTAAAAAATTACTTGTTGTTCAATTTCAAGTCACATTCGTCATGGTGCTTGTTTTTATGAACTATATTAGGTTTAATCTTTAGTTTATAAACTATGATATTTGGAGATAAGTAAAGCATTTCTTCATAAATCCAGGGAACCATTTTCTTTGCCTCATCTTTATTCAATAAGGAACTTATTATGGAGGAATCATCCTTGTAGTCGCTGATTTTCTTTGATTAATTGAAGCCTTGCTTTTCCATAAAAAAAGGAACTTATTATGGATAAAAAAATTGTACCAACTGATTTGCTTTATATTTCTTTAATCAAATTTGCATTACTATATCAAAAGATAGACTAATATTTTACTATCAATTTAAAAATAGAAATGATATTTACTTTCATAATAAAATATAGCATAGGGAATGTAAAAGTCATATTGAAAGATAAAAGTTACATTCACATATCATTTTGAAAATGAAACTAAGGAATAAAACTTTAGTCTGCATCCAAATATTTTTTTCCTACTTGAGAGAACTAAATCATGGTTTATTTTTTACTCGATTTAAGATTTCCTATAGAGGCAAGCCTCCATAGTTAATTATATCACAACAGGTCATAAGAAAACTCTTGATTAAAGTGGAGATTAGAATTTTAAGATTTATAAAGATTTAATCAGGGATTTGAGTTTATCAACCCGCCAAATTAGAATGAACAAAAGCTTGAAGATTGATTTAATTTTATGTTTGAATTTATAATTTCTTTAGAATTTGGATAACCCTCCTTAGGAAGAGATATTGAGGGTGCATATGTAATTTGGACTTATGTCACATTAGAGTGCACTACCAGTTAACAACTTAAGCACCATTAAATGTCTAATGAATGCAATATATAAAGCTCTATTTAATTGGAATTAAAGTTTTGGTTCATAATTTAATCATGACTCTTTAATTTATAAATACACCTAACTATCATAATGTATGATGTAAGCTTTATGTAGTAATGTATAAATAAAAATTTTTTTCATTTATTTATATTAGAAAGTAAAGTACAAACCAGGGTTTGCTGTGAAAGAAAAGGTGGCCAAACTCCACCACAATATGTTTGGATTTCTACTCCTATATAATGTAGATTTAAAAATGATTTCTTGCTTTAGTTTTCAAATCTTCTGGCTCCTAGATCTTCTATGGAGTTCCAAAAGATAATGATCTTCAAAGAAAGAAGAAACACTTTCTTTTGGAATTTACAAGTATATATAAGTAATCATTTTTAAATCTTTAACAACTTTTCACATTTTTACAACTCAATCTACCACTACAAGAGATCTACAACTTTACATTAAAATTTACAAATTTACACTTTACATTGCCTCTTTAAAATCAACTCTATGCAAAAAACAAAATACTGACATTTACTCAATGAATGCTAATGTAATATACTAAAAAGTATGGTCCAACACAAGAAAGTAAACAAACTAAGAAAGCAGACTCCCTTCAAGTAAGGTATCTCAAACCATATAAAAGTGTAAAAAAGGAACAATGACCTAGCCTAGACTAGTGTTAGTTGTCCTAGCAAATAAATCTATAGTGTGTGGTAAGTTGTGTCTTGGATATATCTTAGTTTAAATTTATTTTTATCGTCTGTAATTTACATTTATTTACTTTTTAAAAGGTTAAGGGTTTTACTATTAATTTAAATTTTAATGATTTAATGTTTTATATTTGATTAAAGTGTTTTAACTATTTGAATTATTATATTTTAAGTTTTAAAGAATATAGTACTAAATAACTCCTAAGTGCCAGATGTCATTAATCAATAAGTCCAAGGCTCAAAATTTTGATTCCCATTAAGGAATCAAATCAAGTACATAGTGTCTTTATAATTTATTTAAGTATTTTGTTTATTTAAGTTTTAAAGAACCACATTAATTAATCACTTGAAGGCTTAAATCTCTTAATCAAAAGACCATATGCTTTCAAATGTAATGCATTTGATTCCACCTAAGGGATCAAATCAAGTGCATATAGCCTTCATGTTTATTAAAGTTATTTATTTATGTTTTTTTCCATTTATTTAATTATTTTAACTTGATTTATTAATTAATTTGAAGTAAGTTTGATTTATGATTTAGGTTTATTTATTTTAAAATAAATTTTTTTAATTAAATATGATTTAATTTTAAAATTTTTTAATGTTTAATTAATTTATTTTAATTTTTAAAGTTATTTCATTTAATTTATTTTAAAAAATTTTATTCAATTTTAATTAATCTTATTAATTTTTATTTTGATTATTTAATTTTGATTTATATAAATTTTAATTAATTTTTATTTTAAATTTATTTATTATTATTTAATTTCTTTAATTTATTTGAATTGGATTTATTTAATTGATTTATGATTCTTTATTTAATTTCAATTTAATCAATTAATTGGGATTTTTACATTAATAACACCTAAAATATTGTATATACATATCCAAAAGCAAAACATTAGTATTTACATATCTACCATCTAAAAACCCTTCTCCTCATCTATACAACCACTCTGTTACATCTCGTCAAAAATCTTTCTCAGTCCGCCCAGCCCATGCCTTTCATTTCACACACGAAATAAAAACCTTCATCTTCATTCGAGCATCTGTCTTCCCCAATTGAATCCCATGCCCCTCTTCTTCTCCATTGCATTCTAGCATCTGTATTCCATGTTTGAACCAAATTGAGAAGTTCTCCACTTGTATCTTCATCGCTTGAGTAGGAACCCCACGTTCCTCTCCTTCTCCACCCTACCGAATGAAGTATGTTGGATTGGTGTTTTCGATTTAGCTCATTTTGGATTGATATTTTCACTTTTGGTCCAGAAAATGTATTATGTAATGAGCTGAATGAGGTATGTTGGAGTAGAATATTTCATTTTGGATAACTCAGTTTATTATTTGCATTCATAGAAATGGATTCGAGTAAATTTTGGTTCATTGTCCTCAAATTTGGTGGATATTAGAGTGAGGTGCAGAGTTAGAGTCCAATGAAGTATATTGGTGGAAGTCAGAAAACCTTAAAGCTTCAGAGAGATAAAATCAGTTTTTTGTTATTGAAAGAATGAACTGAAGCACTTTATCATTGGCTAAGGGGTCAAGCCTTCAACCTAACCTATTATATCAATGGAACATCACCTAAAAATTACATGCCGATTTCGAGCAATACTAACATACTTAGCTATTTTTATGAAAGGAATAGAATTGAGATAGTGGTTGTAGTGAAATATTGTGAAAATGATATGTTAGTCACAAAACTAGGTCACAAATATAGTCGTTATCATTTATGGGGACATCATAGAAGCACTTGTAAGAACATAGTAAATGTGGAAGGTGAAAAAAATTGGTAATGAGATTCTACATGATGGTCAGATGCCTACAACATTGATTGCTTATGTAAAATTGACTATACATTGTGCAGATGCTATGCCTTTAGAATAGGCCAATGTTACTATAGTTTATGTTTTTTTAAAGGGCAATGATACTTTATTTTGGTTCTTGCTTTACTTTGTATTTTCTTGGAAAAATTTTTTATGCTTGCATAATTTTTACTGCTTGCTGAATTTTTGAATGCTTGAAGTTCTTGTATTATAGTAGTTACACACCACATGATAGCTATTGATCAGAATTTTTTGATGCTTAATCACCTTACTATTTGTGTAAACCATACTTTAAAAATAAGTGAGCCAATTCAATCAGTAATCCTAATTTTCAACATTGCTGTTATATGTATGTTGGTCCAGTTAGTCAACCTAAAAAACACCTTAGAGACAACTACAATGATGCTCTATACAAAGCAAATAACGTGATACACTGTTAGTTAATTATAGCTGATTAGAGTTTTGCTTAATTAAAACCTATAAATAAAACCTTCTCATTCTTTTGGAGTACATAAATTACAACATATAAAATGACAGTGTAATATTCTACTACTATAAAAAAAAGTCCATTCACTGGTTAAGAGAGTTCACATCAATTTCGTCAAAATTACATTCAATTCAATAATTATAGTTACAACTCTTTGGTAGAGAGTTCATAATAATTTCTACAATCAAAATTAGGATCACCATGATCACCAACAAGACTTATTTGAAGAAGCTCGACTCTAACTGAAACAACATGAGTTGGATTGGTTTTGGCTATGTTTGCACTTGTTAGGCTATTCATATCGGATGAAAATCATTTAGTTTATCACACCACTAAAAAAAACCACAATTATCTTCTAATCTGTTATGGGACATCTATAAAATTTTCTTCTACGACCACGAGGTTTGTAGGAGGTATACATTGTACATTATAAATTGCAATGACAATATATTAAATTATTTTAGGTTTTGATTGATGTCACCGAGGGGCTCGAGCTCATTGTATAATGGCTTTAGAACTTGAGAAGCTATTAAAATACACCTTCAAAAATAAGAATGCAAAATTTCAGCAACCATACCATTTTAGATGCACCAATTTGAATGATAAGTACTCTACAAATTTTATATTAGCCTCCTATGGTTGCACATTGATCAAAATGTTGGTAATAATGAAGAAAATTTAAAGAGCTAGTTAAGCAAATGGCCCTCCTTCCAGGTTTTACATTAGTACCCACAAGTGAAGGAAATCGAACATTTTATCGAACACCTTACGTGCCTCTCTGAAATTCAAAGCTTTAAGAAGCCTGCCAAGCAAATCACATAGACTAACAAATCCATGAGACTCTTTAGACCCTTCAATAGCAACTACCACACAACAATGTAATAAACATCAGTCGCAATGAGACATGGAGAATACGAAAAGCGAATAACAACAATGACAACGAAGACATGGAGCTGACAAAAAGAAAATAATAGCAGGAATGAAGAAAAATAGTAGTCAAAAAGTGAACAATAATATCAAATAAAAATTGAACAACAATAATGAAAATGAAGATAAAAACCAAACAAGCCGATGGTGACATGGAGAAGATCGAAAAGCATACAACAACAATAATAATAACAATGATGAAATGAAGATGAAGAAAAGTAACCTTATCAACCTAATGCAGGTCTTGAGTGGCAGATACCGAGCAAAGAAGATGCAAGGAGAGAGAAGAGTCAAGGTACATTAAGAAGATGGTGTCAGGGGTGTGGTTTTTATTGGATGTAACAGAGTGGTATCATAGGTAAGGAGAAGGGTTTTTAGGTGGTAGGTAAGTAAATACTAATGTTTTGGTGTTGGATATGTATATACAATAGTTTTAGGTGTTATGTATTTATTTATGAATTGAAGATTATTTATTTTATTTTTCTTTTAATTTTATTTAATTATTCTTTAATTATTTCATTTTATAAATGCCGTCTTTTATTTGATTTTTGTTCTTTACTTAGGTGTGTTGACCAAAGTTTGAATTTTAGTTTTTTTTGTAATATTAGTGGTTTATCATTTTTAATAATATATAAATTTTATTTAGATTTGAATTAGTTTATATTTTTAAGTTTTTTATTTTGTTTAATTATATTGTTTTTACAAAATTATCCTATTTAAATGAACTAATTAATTCAATAATTATGCTAACTTTGATTTTTGAACCAAATCAACTCCAATAAACTTCAAATCATTACCAAAGGTCATGAATGAGCTCAAATATTGATTACAAGAGTTTAAAACTATTTTGGAATTTATTTTTATATATTTATTTATGAAATTTCTTTTAATATTTAATATTTTTATTTTTTTTTTCTTTTCTAATGGGGCTTTTATTTTTTCTCTGAAGGTTTATGAATTTAAAGCTGATTGAGCTTTAATTAGGTGGTTTTTAGGATTTAATTTGAATTTTTAATAATTTATTAAAAATCCTATTTTTTAACCCCTTAAAAAGATTTTTTATTAAAACAAAAAGAGGGGTACAAAAAAAGTACAAATAGGGAAAAAGTAATAATGCCTCCCCAACACAAAAGAGCAGGTAGACACAAAAAACCAAAGAAAAAAACAACAACAAAAAAATGAAAAGAGTTAAGAAAAAAAACCCCTCTTTTGAAAATGAAAGATTCCCCATGATCAAGAAGAGCTCAACAATGATTATTTGAGGGGCCCAAATTCCCGCCTAATATCTCATCAGTTGCTTTTTTCCTCTTTCAAGGGGCAGTAGTGACAGGCCCCAACTGTTGCAATTCTTTCTTAAGGAATCTACGTATTTTCTTGGAGAGGTTCAATCTATTGTTGGAGATATCCTACTGCTGGGATTTTTTAGCACTAAAAATTATAGGCTCTGGGTTGGAATCAGCTGACATTGGAAAGGGGTGTCTTATTTCATGGCCTTTAGAATGGTTGGCGGGAAGATGGCCTTTCTGCTTAGGAATTCTCCTTCTAGTGATGACATTCCAAGTTCCCAATTAGTCTGAAGGTTTGGAAGATGGAGAATCGGACTGTTGAGTATACACATGAATAGCTGGATTCTCTATAGTTGACGGTTGAAGAGTGCTATCAACAAACTGCATCTTAGTCTTGCAAGGGCAAGACTCCACTTTATGGTCAATAATTCCATAATGGAAACAAAGATGAGAAATAGCCTCATACTCAACTCTTAGAAAAAATCTTCCATTTATGCCTTTAATCCAAAAGCCCCGGGAGAGTTTCTAAGTAAGTTCAATGTGGACACACACTCTAGCAAATGAACTTTGATCCCAAGAGGATGAATTTTCATCCATCCAAAGAGGTTCTCCAATCATAGTAGCCATATGGGCCATATTAAAAGGATCCCAATACATTAGAGAAAGCTGAGGAAACCAGACCCAAATTAGCGAGGCGAACCTCTTCATATCCTCAAGAGAAAAGGAACACAACCACTGATTAAGGCCAATAATGCTTCTAGCCACAATCCAAGGACCACCCCTATGGATCACATCACAAGCTCGAGGGCTTTGAAAAATATAAATAAAGCAATTTGGAGCAATGGTGATAAATTGAAACTCCACAACATGATACCATTGCCTTGATAATTCACCTTTAAGCAAAGCAAAGGAGATCCACTTGCCAAGAAGTTTCCCAACTTGAGCACATTCCAATTTAGAAATATTTTCTTAAACTTTGTCAAAGTTAAGGCTGAATGAAATTCCATCCTCATCAAGCACCTCTTGTTTGAGAATCTTGTCTAAAGGAGTATAAGAGGGCATCCTCTAAGCAAAATGGCTTGGTCTTCGATCACCAAATACCTTAGACTATTTTGGGGAATCCTATTTGCTAGAATGGGGTTGGGATTCTGCACTAACTGCTCCAAAGAGAAGAGAAGTCAACTGAAAAGCATTAACAAAAATAGTTGGAGGGCAATTTTCTGTTACTAGAAGATCATGAGCTTCAGTAATGGGGGAGTTAACCCTATAGGAATCCAATCTGCCATCCAAACTATTCACACAATTTAAACTAGCATCAACATTACAAACTGGCACAGCTGGATCAGCCACAACATCCACACAAGGGATGTTCGGATCAGGAAAACCCACATACGGAAAGTAGGCAGACAAAGGCTCATGGATAGAGGAAATGTCCCGAACAATATCCATATAGATGGAAGAATCCAAGTCTCAATGAATGATGGACAAGTTCCGAACAGACTTCACAATAGGTTTGCAATGTAGGATATCATCCAAGGAAAGCTGCTAGTGATCCTCAAAAGAAGCATTTGTAGCTGAATGCTCTGAATCAACTGCAAGGGAATCCTTGAAATCCTACTTGCAAGCTTCAAAACCCATGTCTTCCAAAACCTTCAAATAGTTCCCTTTCCTAGAAGCCTTCCTACCATCATAACTCCTAGTGAAGCGAGGAGAAGACTGCCTGACTCTCCTACCGGCCAGCTTCTACATAGAGCAGCTAAACGAAAAGAAGAGGCTCAGACATTATGACCTTAGCCAAGTCATCTAAAGATACTTTCTCTATAATTTATTAAAAATCCTATTCTTTTCCTTTTTTTTAATTAAAAATCCTATTTTTATTTTTAATTAAAAATCCTAGGTCATTTTTGTAAAGTGAATTAGGGTAAACTACTTGACAGACAAAACGAACTCCAAATGCCTTTGAAATTTAAGCCCTAAGTTAATTAAGATCCAAGGTTACAAAACTAATAGTTTAGGTAGATCAAAGTCCTCTTGGGGTTTTAACCAAATTTTGAGGAAACTGTAACTATACTTTGGAAATTATGTTTTTGGTTATCTAGACCTTGGAATAAGATCAAATCATTTGTAATCTAACCCTTGGATATTAATCTAACACACCAATCAGGTGTAAACCTATGGGCCTTATGGATTTTTATTTATGAAAATTTAAATTTATATGTTTTTTACATGACATAGACTTTCAAAATTCCAATTGAAGCCTTCTTGAATTCAAATTAACTTGGGAAATTTTGGTAATTTAGTAAATATTAAGTTTAAATTATATATTATTTGATATATTTTAATTTCAATAAAACTATATTATTTTAATTATTATTTTATATGAAATACTCAAAAATAAAATTTATCATGTAGTGAATAATGTCGTGCCTAACGCGTTGTGCCCGACACATCACTTTAGGATATTGCAGAATCAACTTCTCTATTTGAGAGCACTGTAGAGGTATAACAGTCAGCATCACGGTGTTAATGATTCCATTGCATCGAGAAGTTCATCTTGGTAGTACTGAGTTCTCAGGAAAATGAAAGCTATAATGCTATAATTTCAACATCGCAGTGCTGGAAAGTCAGTACGAGTGCTTTAGCACTATGATTTCTGAAGCCCTATATAGTTGCAGTTATAACTACCTAAATCCACTATCAAATCAGCAAAATGACATGTATGTTTAATTAGTAACTATTTCACATCATCAAGCACAACATTGGAGCACACTTTTCAATACTGAGGTTCTAGTTCAATTTTAAACATCATGGCGCCATATTGTCAAGCACCGCAGTGCTAGAGCCCATATTTATTTTTTCCTAAAAATAGATGTTTTGTATTGTTAGTAAGTAGTTTAGTCACTTGAGTAAAAATTTAGTACATTTTTAGGGTACTTATCTAGTACCATATTAGAAAAAAATTTGAGGTAGGCTAGGGAAGTGCAAGACACAATCTCTAGAAAGTTTAGCCTGTGTTTGTATAAGTGACTCTATAAGTGGAGGAAGAAGGAGTGTAAAGAAAATACTTTGACCCTTTCTACTGATAAAATTTTACCACTTTTCTTATTTTCTAATTCTTCTATAAATATAATGAAAATGTGTTTACTTATTAATTCTTTTATGTCTAGCTAAATCTTTTATTTTGGATTAATGATGTAAAGAGTATAGTAAGTACTAATGTAGACTCTTACATTTTAAAGAATTCAAGGATGTTCTTAATATATCCCATTCTTCATTTAATATATACAATGTCCATGTGTGTAGTTAAAGCCAAGTGTAATGTATAACCTTGACGTAGGAATGCAAAAACAACCAAGAGTATTGGAATAGAATTTTAGCATGCCTAGACATAGAATGTTTAATTATTTTAAGTTTTAAAGGAAATAATAAAATTGTAGGAGGTTAGTAGATGTCCTTTTCACCCCTACAAGATTGACAAAGATCTAGTGATTCTTATACTCTGATTCACATCTAAAATTAAGAGTCTTATTAGGAAAAATATATTATATTTACAGACATAAATCCAAAACATTTTAATTAAAGTTGTATCATATATACTTCTTAATTTTATTCAGTGATAGGAACTCAAAATCATCATTTTTATTTTAGTAAGATAACTTATGCATTTAGAGTAAATAACATTAGTTTATTGCAAGATAATATAACACTTCCTCATGAGTTTAACACTCTACTTCATCACCTTATTATTTTATTTGGCATTTATGCTTGTGTATATTTAATTGGGTTTAAATTATTAACATATCAAAAAAAAACTTAAGCATATCTCAAATTATGAATATTACATCTAACTAATCTTAGTTAGAATAAGTTTTGATAAGCTACTCTAGTCAAACACTTACTACAAAACCCATCATACATCAAGTTTTTGGTATCGTTATCGGGGAAGTAATTTGTCTATTACAATTTTAAACTATATTTTTGAAAAAAGTACATAATTAGACCAACTTTTTTGTATATTATATTTCTCATATTTCAATATTATTGTTTATTCGTTGTTATATGCTTAGTAAATCTTGAAAGGAGCCTTTGTTATTTGATTCTGCGATAGAAAGGATCCTTTAAAAAATTTTAAAAACCAAAAAGATTATATCAATGTATGACTTAGTGCTAGATCAAAATTAGTCTAGACCTCTTAGGAAATTTGCAAACCCTATGTAGTAGATGGAATCCATCGGAGTATTAAGAGATATATTATCAAAGCTAATAATTTTGAATTAAAATCTGCCATAATTTAAATGGTTTAAAATTTCCAATATGGGGAAACTCTTATTAAAGGTCTCAATCTACACTTAGCTAGTTTCTTAGAAATTTATGAAACATTTAAGTATAATGGTGTCAGTAATGATGCTATTAGGATTAGATTGTTTCCATGTTCTCTAAGGGACAAAGCCAAGATGTGGTTGATTTTTTTCCCCCAAGTTATATAATTACTTAGAAAGATTTAGCTCATAAAATTCTAAATATGTATTTTCCACCTTCAAAAACTGCCATAGAAATGATATCACATCTTTTGCCCAGTTTGAAGGAGAATCAATTTAGAAGGTTGGGTGAGATTTAAAGAAATACTTAAGAAATGCCCTCATCATGCCTTATCTGATTGGTTGGTTATTCAGACATTTTATTATGAATTAGTAAGATCTTTAAGGTCACTTATTGATGCAACAACTCAAGGATCTTTAATGTCTAATTCATTTGATGAATCATATGAACTAGTTAAGAAAATGGCTACTAATAATTTTCAGTGGCCATCTGAGAGGGTATATTTTTTAGAAAGTAGTCAAAATCTATGAATAAGATGTATTGTCAAATTTAACTACACAAGTTGCAATAATTTTTAAGAAATTAAACATAATAGGAATCAAATCAAGATCAATACTTATTATCTATAAAATTAGAAGATCAAGATTTGAATGAAGATAATGTGTGTAAGGGATCGAAAATGTGAATTCAATGAAAAGATAAAATAATCCCTACTCAAATACATATAATCAAGGTTGGAGGAACCATCCTAGTTTGAATTGGTCTTATAATAATATTAGTGGTAATAATCAATGGAATTCTGATCAAAATAATCAAAATGGAAATTGGCATAATCCTTAACAACCTATTATTAATCGAAGATCTCTATATCCTCTTGGATTTAATCAAAATAATCAGTTTGGAAATAAAAAGTCACCTTTTGAAGAGGTTGTGATTTTTTTAGGAACTCAACTATAAAATCAAGCTACATCTATTAAAAATTTGGAACCTCAATTAGGACAAATTGCAATCTAATTTAATAGTAGACCTCCTAGATTATTGCCTAACAAAACTAAAGTTAATCTTAAGGAAAAAGAAAAAGATCCTAGTGGAAAGTACTTGAGGAGTTTTAGTTAAACCCAGCCAAATTGATAAATCTAGGCAAGTCTGGCAGAAGACTATAAACTTAACACTGTTTGGGAGGCAACACATCTTTGTGTTTAGTTACGCCATGCTAATTGTTATAGTTTTCATGTTTTATTTTGCATTTTTGTTTTTAAAAAAACCACTCTATAAATCTTAGATCAACGTTGTGTCTCGTATGTGTCAAAAACTACACGCTGGTTTAGTTATAAAAAGTTAAGTATAATTAGTTTGTTTTGTTAATTTCCTTTTTCTCTCTAACTTTTCAAGAATCCTTCCTTGGTTGAGTGTTCTTTCTTGTTCTTCATCATTTTGGGGATTTCTAAGTTAATGGGTTGAAAGCAGAGAAAGCATTCTTCCTTAAAGAGGAATGAACTTCTCTATGAGAATGAATACTAATTTTCTGCTTTGAACTTTCATAGTTTTTCTATTGCTAACACACTAAAAGCATTCAAAAATGAAGTTATTATTGATAAAATGATTTAGAATACAAAAATGAAGATACTGAATGGGTGTATGATTCTCAATTTTTAATTTTCACTTGGTCAAGATGTTTGGCTTTTTGATTCCTGAAAGAAATTTTATCATTGAAAACTTAAGTATGGATGGCTCGAGCCATTTACTGGTCATAGATTGAATCCTTACAGATGATGATGATGAAGAAGATTAAAAAGATTATGGTTAGGAGATTTCTTATTATTTGGTCTGAGATAGAAGAGCAAGTGGATGTATGTTATTCTTAGTTTATGGTATGTTTTTCTTTTTGTTTCTTTTTATTTCTTTTACTTTGGGGGAAATCCCAGTGGTTGTGATAGTGGTGATATAGTGATGGCCATGAGTGACATTGTCACTGAAAGTGTGAATAGGTTGTTAGACCTATTAATTACGTCCCTAGGCTAACCAAGAGGGGGGTGAATTGGTACTTTTAAAAACTCTTGAAAGTTTTGAAAACCTTTTTTAACTAAACTTCAATATATTGTACAGTATGATCATATGTGAAAATTTAGTGCTTTTCAACCACAGAAAAATATAGCACAAAGAAAAAAATAAAATTTGTAGAAAATAAAATAAGAACAGAGAACACTAGAATTTATAGTGGTTTGATCAAAATTGACCTACATCCATTCCCTAGAGACTCCTTCTCTAGGTATTGCACTAAACCAAAGTGACTCTCCTTTTGCCCCCACAAAATGCGGAGAAGCCCTTATAAAAATGTCTTTCCACCAAAACTCGGTGCGGCAGAGAACCGCCGTCCTTTTTTACCCTCCTAGTGAAGGCAAAGAACCCACTCATCCTTTCACACCCTCCTGGTGTATGCAGAGAACCAAGCATCCTTTTTGACCCTCTTGGTGACGGCAGAGAACCGGACCTTCTTCAAAGATCTTCTCTCAAGAGTCTTCAAAGAGATAGGGAAGAAATTTGAAGTCCAAACAATGAGATCCTCACACTTGGATAACCTTGTGAATCCCCTCACAATTTCCTTTACAAAGATCTCACCACACTCACTCCCAAACACTTTCCCTATTCACTCTCCCTTCCACTCTCAAGAAGAAATTCATAGAAGAAGTTCTCTAAGTCAGTTTTTAGGACCCTTATATACAAAGGACAAGAAAAACCATCCAAAAACTAAAAATTTCAAGTTTTACGCACTCTGATCATCCCATATGATCGACAATCTTTTCGTACGAACCATTTAAAAATGAAATAGTTCATCCCGTATGATATCCTGTATGATATCCCGTATGAACCATATGTGCCCCATTTTGTACTCTGGAAAATGATATACGAAGTCAATTCATCTTGTATGAATAGTTCAAAAATGAACGATTTGCCCCATACGATGCCTTGTACGAACCATGAAAGCTCCATTTCGTACTCTGGAAAATGATATACGAAACGATTTCATCCTGTATGAACAGTTCAAAAATGAATGGTTCGTCCCGTACGTTGTCTTGTACGAACCATGAAAAGTCCATCTTGTACTCTGGAAAATGATATACGAAATGATTTCGTCCTGTACGAACTGTTCAAAAATGAACGGTTTGTCCCATACGATGTCATGTACGAACCATGGAAGCCCCATTTTGTACTCTTGAAAATGATGTACGAACATATTCTGTACTGTACGAACAGTTCAAAAATCAACAGTTAGTCTCGTACGATGTCATGTATGAACCATGGAATCCCCAATTCGTACTCTGGAAAATGATGTATGACAATAATTCGTACTGTACGAGTTATACTTAGATAAAAATTTTAATCAGGCAGGTTTGTATTAGAGGAGAAATAACACAAATTGTCCCATACGATCCCATATTGTATAGTACGATTAGTTTAAAAAATTAAGTTTTATCTCACTCCCCCAGTGCGTGTGTGCACAGTAATCCAACTTACAATCATACTCTCTCAGACTTAAGAAAAGTAAAAATTATAGACTACACTTATAATAGACTCTAACAAATAAACTTGAAGTCTTCAACAGTCTGGAGTCTGAATTTTCTTAAAGACACGTTAGTACACACAAAAAAGAAATTCTAATATTTGTTAGGAGAAACGATAAACAAATAATAAGCTTTTGTAATCATCAAAACAACTCATATTAAAAACTCACTTGAATAAATAGATTTGCACAATTCTCAACAATCTCCCCCTTTTTTTATGATGGCAAAATAATTATTGTTTGAGTTAACAAGAAAACATAATTTTTCTCCTAAGCTCCCCCTAAACGTATGCTCCCCCTAAATAAATGATCTATTTGAAACCAGGGGCACTAATCCTTAGAAACATACGGGGTACTAATCCAAACACAAAAATATACACACAACATGCAACATGAAACATACATCAAACAAAGATAAGAGCAATCCCAATACCAACTACCAACTAAACATAATCAAACTATACAAATGAATACAAATGAAATACCAATGCCAATGTTATGATAATGCTAAACATAATCAAACAATACAAATGAACTCCCCCTTTTGACAATGACAAAAAGGGAAACAATCAAAGTAGTTGATGATTAAAATAATTTGAAATGAAAGTTAACTAAAATATTAAACTCATATGCAAGAAGTAATAACTCAAAATGTTTTATATCACATAATAACGAGGATAAGAGAGGTTGATCTATGTTAGTAATGTAATATACGTAATATATAACCATAAGTTTTGCAAAAATGATGAAATAAAATTACTACTTTTCTAATTCAATAGTGATGATCATTGATTAGTGTAATTTAAAAAATGTTAAAGGAAAGAACAATCGGAAACTTTGTGCATCTTTTCAAATTAAATGGCCCACTTTGTGCATCTTGTCAATTTTGGGCAAATTCTGTGCCTCTTTTTTCTTAATTTGGTGACATTGCACATCTTTTGTATTTGTGGCACACTTTGTGTATCTTTTGTATTTGTGGCACATTTTATGCATCTTTTCATTTTTAGGCTCATTTTGTGCCTACAAAGAAAATTCTTTCCAAAAACACAATCTCTTAAACACAAATACAATAATGAACACTTTGAGATAGAACAAGAGCAATATTATGATATCAAATATGCAACAATTTAAGCTAAGTAATACATGTCTAAAAATAATATAAAAGAAAGATCTTCCAATCTACACCAAGGCACAATATAATCTAAATATTTTGAGAAACTAGATTATGCACAGTAATTACTATTATAGACTAAATTCAGTCAACATTTTATAACGATAATCAACTACGTTTGAGAGATGAAATGTAAAATATTTCTAATCACAATTATAATCATATAACAATATGCCCAAAAACATAACATTTTCCATTTCATTGAACATATAATAAGGCAAGCTTATATTCAAATCAGCTCCACAAAAATATCAAAGCTTGCCAGTACAACCATCATTCAAACAAAATAAAGAATAACATGCCAAACAACAATAATAATAACCATAGCAACCAAAGCCTAAAAGAACAACCGAGACAACGAGGACTAAGCCAAATAAACAGAAAGACATCACTAATAATTCGAGGGACACTGATCTAGAGGTGGTGGTGGAGCAGCGAACATAGCAAAATAGCTATTCATAGTGGCAATATTTGTGTTCACTTCCTCAAACTAGTCTCGAATCCACCCCTCATATTCATTATACATATCATCCTGTATCTTTAAAAGTGCCTCAACATTATCAAACCTTTGATCAAGCTAATCAAAACACTGGACCATATCCTGATAGAAGTTTTGGTCGGGTCCAGGTATAGGTGCAGGTGCAGGAGCTCCCCCTTCTTCCTCAGAATCTTCTTCCCCTAAATCTTGGTGAAATAATGATCGAAAGGAGGCATTGGTGAAGAAGATGGGAAGTTTAATGGGAGGTTCAGGATTTATTAGATTATACTTCTTCTCCAAAACATAAGTAACCAAGTGTCCCAAAGCTTCATTTTTCTTCCTTTTGTTATTAGGTTGCCCAATTTTGAAAAGGCTGTACAGGTAATCCATAATGAGTTGGGCTTCATCAAAAGGCTTTTTGTCATAATCAAGTAGGTGACAGTAGACAAAAGAGGGGTCATATTTATATGATCTCCAGCTTTAGTAATGATTGATATCCTTAACACATGTTGAATGATCCTTGCATTTTGATTCAGGGTATACACACGAGCTAAATGACTGACTTGACGAACACCTCTAAGAACTTCATTCACTGCACTCCAGTCAAAAGTAGATTAAGAAGTCATTATGTGTACCCATACCCCTTGGGTTCGAAGATGAAGAATATTTCCTAAGTCTTCATTAGTGATGTGAACTCTCTGTCTAAAGATATAGGAAGATATTGTGGTATGATTCTCATTAAAAGTCATGTTGGCTAAAAACAGTCGAAGAGTATCCTTATGGTAGGCATGGGCTAAGGTTAGAATGAAGGATAGTTGGGTTGAAGCAAAAAGATGCATGATTTGAAAACCCAAATCCCTCTGAATGAGAGTTCTAGAAGCAGTAATTTTTGCAAGACAATACCTATCATAAGCCTGTGCATTTTCCTTAGATAGGAAATCATCGTCTCTCTCAGCTCTAGATGAGGAAGCCCTAGACCCACGTGCACACTTGCTACAACTAGCCATTAGAATGAGAAGGATTTATAGCTAGAAGAAGATGTGAAGACAATGACATGCAAACCCTTCAAATTTAAAGAAAACTGGCAAATCATATTGTATGAATTCAGGTTCGTACGTACATTTTTAAAATCATATTATACGAAGTAAATTTTGTATATATGAATGCAAGCGGACAGAAATGAAATGGCTTTTCGTAAACTACCCTTCCCGAGGCATCCTTTCATCCAGACTTTTTACGGGATGATCAGGAAATGAATGGTCGTCCAGGGACGGTTGGGGTTGTCCGCATGAGAAAATGATAGGTCGATCGTACAGATGAACACGTGTTTGTCCGGGATGATTAGTAAATTTAAGATCATTTAGGGGACAGTTAGGTTCTTCCTTCTCAAAAATCGACAACATGGATCGTATAGACGAACAATAAGTTCTTACATATGATCAACAATAATAACTTACAAAACCCATAAAACCATCCATATTCGTACAGACGAATCTGTTCATATCATAGAGTATGATGATGACATAATACAATATAAAAAACTACGAAAATACATTTTAATCTCTTTAACTCTACATATTATCATACACACCCTATAGAATTCATATAGTACGATATGAACAAAAAGAAAAAAACATGGAAAAACTCAGAAAAACTGCCAAAGCAAAAACAACAAATATATTTTTATTTTAAAACAAAACACACATTTGACAAAAATAAACATACACTCACATACAAAACAAGATTGCAGTATTTTCAATTATGCATTAAGATCAATCACACCTAGCCTTATCCTTAAAATGCTAAAAGTGTCAAAAGCTATGGGTTTTGTGAAAATATCTGCAAGTTGATCCTTACTAGGAACATGATGTAAGTCAATTTCCCCTTTTGCTACATGATCTCTTATAAAATGATGCCTTATATTGATATGTTTGGTTCTAAAATATTGAATAGGATTCTTTGAAATGCATATGGCACTACTATTTCACAAAAAAACTAGAATTATGCCAAAAGAAAATCCTAAGTCAATTAGCTATTATTTTAACCAAAGTACATGTGCCACACAACTACCTAAGGTAATATATTCTACTTCAGCTGTAGAAAGTGCTATTGAATTTTGTTTCCTACTAGAACAAGATACTAAAGAATTTTTAATAAATTGACAAGTTCCAGATGTACTTTTTTATCAACTCTATAGCCTATAAAATTTGAATCTCAATATCCAATTATTTCAAATAAAGAGTTGTGCTTAGGATACCAAATCCTTAAGTTTTCAGTTCCAAAAAGATATCTCAATATTCTTTTTACTGCTGTCAAATGTGATTCTTTTGGATCAGATTAAAATCTAGAATATAAGCAAACACTAAACATAATGTCTGGTCTGCTAGCTTTCAAGTAAAGAAATGATCCAATTATTCCTCTAAACTTCTTTTGATAAACAGATTTTCCCTTAGGATCCTTATCTAACTGTACTGAGGAACTCAAGGGTGTAGTAACTGGTTTAGCATTATCCATTTCATACTTTTTAAGGATGTCCTAGACTAACTAAGAAAAGTTCCTCCTCATTTAATTTTATGCTAAAACCAAGAAAATAACTCAAATCTCCCATCAAACTCATCTCAAATTCACTACTCATTATTTTTGAAAATTCATCACATAGATTTTTATCAGTTGATCCAAAAATGATATCATCCACATATATTTGAATAATGAGTATCTCATTTTCTATTCTTTTCAAAAAGAGAGTGGCATCCACACATCCTTTAACAAATGATCTTTTTAACAGAAAAGTGCTTAACCTCTCATACCACGCCCTAGGTGCCTGTTTTAGTCCATATAATGCCCATTTCAATTTGAAAAATATGATTAGGGAATTTAGAATTTTCAAAACCTGGAGGTTGCTCAATATAAACATCCTCTTCTATCACCCCATTCAAGAAGACACTTTTAACATCCATTTGATACAATTTAAAACCTTTAAAACAGGCAAAGGCTAACAAAACCCTAGTTTCTTCAAGTCTTGCTACAGGGGCAAATGTCTCCTCAAAATCAATTCCTTCTATTTGATTATACCCCTTAGCTACCAAACTAGCCTTATTTCTAATCATAACTCCTGAATCATTCATTTTTTTTTGAACACCCACTTCGTCTAAACTATACTTTGATCCTTTGGGCTTTTAATTAACTCCCAAACATCAATTCTTATGAATTGATTCAATTCTTCTTGCATGGCCAAAATCCAAAATTCATCCAAAGTGCTTGATTTACATTAGTGGGTTCAATCATTGAAATAAAAGCTGAATGATTGACTTCTTTCCTCAAACCATGCCTAGTCCTAACTACTTCACTTGGGTCTCCTAAAATTAACTCTTTAGGATGACTCTTGGGATAATTCCATTCTCCAGGCAAAAACATTCTCTTCTTAATTTTCAACCCTTTTTTCCACTTTTATATTTTTAAGTCCTTGGGTTATTTCATCAACTTCATCTTCATTCGACCTAGACCCTCCAGTATTATCAGATTCATCAAAAACAACATGAGTGGTCTCCTCAACTACCAATGTCCTTCTATTAAAAACTCTATAGGATTTTCTAACACTTGAATATCCTAGAAAAATACCTTCATCATATTTAGGATCAAATTTCCTAAGACAGTTTTACCATTATTATGTATGAAGACTTTACATCCAAAAATATATAGATGTGAGAAGTTGGGAATTCTACCTTTAAGAAGTTTATAGGGTGTCTTATTTAATTTTGATCTAATACACACCCTATTCAATACATAACATACTGTACTTAGTGCTTCAGCCCAAAAATATATTGGAAGTGAATATTCTGCCAACATGGCTCTAGCAGTTTCAATTAATGTCTTATTCTTTCTCTCAACTACTCCATTCTGTTGAGGTGTCCTAGAAGCTGAGAAATTATGTTCTAACCCATGAGATTTGCAAAAATCATCAAATAATTTATTTTCAAATTCTCCCCCATGATTACTTTGGATAGTTTCAATTTTACAACCTAATTTTCTCTGAATCCAAGTGGCAAACTCTCTAAACTCCTCAAATGATTCACTCTTATGATTCAAAAATATAATCTAGGTGAATCTAGAATAATCATCCATAATTACATACCCAAATCTTTTTTCTCCTAAACTTAAGGTACTAACGGGTCCAAAGAGATCCATGTGAAGAATTTCTAAGGGCTTGCTAGTTCTAATTTTCTTGATTGAGTTGAAAGAGGATTTGACTTGTTTTCCTAGTTGACATGCATCACATAAGTGATCTTTTGTAAAGTCTAATTTAGGTATACCTTTAACTAACTCTTTTTGGGTGATTTTCCTAAGATTTCTCATGCTAGAATGACAAAGTCTTCTATGCCATAACCATGACTCATCAGATATAGTTTTCAAATAAAAAGCAATAGAAGATTTTACAGAATTTAAATCTAGCATGTAAATATTATTTACTCTATCATCATTCAACACAATAGTTCCATTTTGACTAATAACACCGCTAGTAGGCAAAAACTTTATATGATAACCTTTATCGCATAGTTGACTTATGCTTAATAGATTATGTTTTAAACCTTCTACTAACAGAATATTTTCAATCACAAAATTTTTGAATTTCTAATCATACATGTACCTACCACTTTCTTGGTGGTATTATGTCCAAGTATAACCTTGCCTCCATTCTTGGCTTCCAGTGATATGAATTGATTTGCATCTCCAGTCATATTCTTTGAGCAGCTGTTGTCCAAGTACCAAATGCTCTCATAAGGTTTTATGTGAGAGCGTTCTTACAAAATTATCAAACATTAGACTTGGGAACCCAAATAAGTTTGGTTTCTCCTCTTATCAATTTTAAAATAGATACATATGTGATATACTCTATTTTATGCATCTTAGGTCTCCACAAAAAATGTGTTCTACGATGAATAGTATAAGTGTGGGAAATATGTATAATCATACCACAAGAAAAATACTTTACTCCAGGGAAAGGATTCACCAATCTATTTACACTGTAAGATCTTCTTTTAGATTTTGAATTAATTAACTTGTGATAGATTTTATGAAACTCTTCAAGTTTAGGTGGTTTCCTATATTCTACAAGTGCTTTCAATTCAACCACAAGATATGCATTTGCACTTTCTAGAATTGAATTACAATCTTCAACTTATGCTCTCTACTATCTGATTCATCTATAAATGTTTTGAAATTATTTTCAAGTTCAGTGTGTGATGATTTTAAAAGTTCACGCTATTTATTTTAATCATCAAATTCATCCAACAATGTTATGTGGTTGTTATCAATTAATGCATGATCTTTCCTTAGAATTTTATATTCATTTTATAATTCTAAGAAGTCCAGATTCAGTTTGGCATGTAGTTTCTTTAGTTTCCTATATACAGAATGAGTGCGTTCAGAAACTTCAAATAACTCATCATAACTTAAGTCACATACCTCCTCTTGATCTGAATGATTTAGATTGTCAGCCATCAAACACAAAGTTATGAATTTCTCTTCAGGTGTTGTTTCTGAATAATCTGAAGCTGAGTACACCCAAAATGCACGTTGAAGTATCTTTTTACCCCTTATATCCTTTGGTTTCTCCTCAACTTTCTCCTTGCTAGGATTGGCCTTGAGATTGGGGCAATCAGTCTTTAGGTGTCCTGGCTTCTTGCACTCATAGAAAATAACATCATTAGAAGCCTAAATATTTTTATGGAACTTACCTTTGTTCCATTGCTAGCATCTCCTCTCCTTCCTCTTTAAGAAAACTTTAAACTGCCTTGTCAGTAAGGCAATATCCTTTTCATCCTCAGGCTGGGATTGATCACTCTCCGAGTCATCCACTTTCAGTGCAATGTTCTTTTCTTTCCTTCTATCACCTACATCAATCTATCTTTGAGTCAATCTTTGCTCGTAAGCAATGAGTGAACCAAGTAGATTATTAATAGAGTAAATATTTAAGTCTTTTGACTCTATTATAGTAGTAATCTTTGTATTATAGGAAGTAGGCAAACAACGTAATATCTTATTAATTCTTTCAGAATTAGTTAGTTCCCTACCTAAAGCATGTAATGAAGTTACAATCTGTGTAAAACGAGTATACATATCAGATATTGATTCGTTTGGTTTCATGAGTAATAGTTTATAATCATGTAGTATAATATTCAATCTAGATTATTTTACTTCATTAGTTCCATCATATGTGATGCAAAGCCTATCCCAAATCTCTTTTTTAGATTTACAAGTAGAAACATGCATGTAGTCTTTCTATTTCAATGCACAAAAGAAACTATTAAAACACTTAGCATTCAATTGAGCTAAATCACATTATTCTATAGTCCATTCAGTAAAAGGTGTTTGAACTCTAATTCCTTCTATAATTCTAGTAGGTTCAGTGTATCCTTCCTGTACTAAAATTCACATGCGATATTCAAGTGATTGCAGAAAAGTAGACATGCAAGTTTTCCTAAAATCAAATGGGATGTTATTAAATAGTGGATGTCTAGTGATCGAATAACCCTCAGGTGTATTTCAATTTCCAACTTTAGCATGATCGAATTTCAAAAATAATTTAAATAAAATTTTTTGAAATAGGCTCTGATACCACTTGAAAGTGAGAATAGGTTGTTAGACCTATTAATTACGTCCCTAGGCTAACCAAGAGTGGGGGTGAATTGGTACTTTTAAAAACTCATGGAAGTTTTGAAAATCTTTTTTTTACTAAACTTTAATACATCGTATAGTACGATCCAATTCATACAGTATGATCAGATGCGAAAATTTAGTGCTTATCAACCACAAAAAAATACAGTACAAAGCATAAAATAAAATTTGCAGAAAATAAAATAAGAATAGAGAACACCAGAATTTATAGTGGTTCGATCAAACTTGACCTACATCCACTCCCTATAGACTCCTTCTCTAGGTATTTCACTAAACTAAAGTGACTCTCCTTTTGCCCCCACAGCAAGGTGGAGAAGCCCTTACAAAAACATCTTTCCACCAAAACCCAGTGCGACAGAGAACTGCCATCCTTTTTCACCCTCCGGGTGAAGGAAGAGAACCCACTCGTCCTTTCACACCCTGCTGGTGTAGGCAGAGAATCAAGCATCCTTTCTCTAACTCCTGGTGATGGCAGAGAACTGGACCTTCTACAAAGATCTTCTCTCAAGAGTCTTCAAAGAGATAGGGAAGAAATTTGAAGTCTAAACAATGAGATCCTCACACTTGGATAATCTTATGAATCCCCTCACAATTTCCTTTACAATGACCTCACCACACTCACTCCCAAACACTCTCCCTATTCACTCTCCCTTCCACTCTCAAGAAGAAATTCGTAGAAGAAGTTCTCTAAGTTAGTTTTTAGGACCCTTATATACAAAGAACAAGAAAAACTGTCCAAAAGCTTAAAATTTCAAGTTTCACGCACTCCGATCATCCCGTATGATCGACAATCATGCTGTACGAACCATTTAAAAATGAAACAATTTGTCCCGTAGGAACCATATATGCCCCATTTCGTACTCTAGAAAATGATATACGAAGTCAATTCATACTGTACGAACAATTAAAAATTGAACAATTCATCCCATATGATGCCTTATATGAACCATGAAAGCTCCATTTTGTACTCTAAAAGGTGATATAAGAAATGATTTCATCCTGTATGAATAGTTCAAAAATGAACGGTTCATCTCATATGATGTCTTGTACGAACCATGAAATCTCCATTTTGTACTCTGTAAAATGATATATGAAATGATTTTTCCCTATACGAACAGTTCAAAAAATTGAATGGTTCGTCCTGTACGATGTCATATATGAACCATGGAAGCCCCAATTCGTACTCTGGAAAATGATGTACGAACATATTTCATACTGTATGAACAGTTAAAAAATGAACAGTTCATCCCGTACGATGTTATATATGAACCATGGAATCCCCAATTCGTACTCTAGAAAATGATGTATAAAAATAATTCATACTTTACGAGTTATACTTAGATAAAAATTTTAATCAGGCAGGTTCATATTAGAGGAGAAATAACACAAATTGTTCCATAAGATCTCACATCATACAGTATGATTAGTTTAAAAAATTAAGTTCTGTCTCACTCCCCTAGTGTGTGTGTGCACAGTTATCCAACTTATAATTACACTCTCTCAAACTCAAGAAAAGTAAAAATTACAGACTTCACTTACAATAGACTCTAACAAATAAACTTGAAGTCTTCAACAGTCTGGAATGTGAATTTCCTGAAAGACACATTAGTACACACAAAATAGAAATTCTAATATTTATTAGGAGAAATGATAAACAAATAATAAGTTTTTGTAATCATCAAAACAACTCATATTTAAAACTCACTTGAATAAACAGATTTGCATAATTCTTAACAATCTCCAAATTTGCTTAATTCTCAACAGTCACTTGGATTAGAAGAGTGGTGCCTTAAGCACTAGTTATGTTGTTTAACAATGTATCACATACTTTATGCCTTTTATTATTTATTTAAAATGCATATATTATTAATTGTGGTTATCTTATGTTTTGTATTTACCATTGATTTTATTCTCCTTATGATTAAAACTTTTTACATTATCTTATACAACTTCTACACTTTTGATTATTTATTTAACCAAAAATAAAAAAATGATAATTAAAAAATATGTAAAATTAGGATAATTATAAAACCCTATATTATAGTTTGAATGAACACTGCATTATAATTCATAGTTTGAGAAACTTAATAATTAACTAACTTAGATCATTTAAGCTATCAATTTGACTTGAATTTATAAGTTATACTTTAATACATTGACCTTTGAATTGAAAGATGAATAATTACTGCTAAAGAATAGATTTGGGTAAACTAAAATTGGAAATCATAGTAACTTAAAATTGGAATTAGTGATCTTATTTAATCTTTATATTAAAATCATTAAGATTGTAAGAGGCTATAAGAAAAACTTATATTCAAAATCATTAACTATGTACTCTATGAGAGTGAAAAGAAAAGTTATATGAAGAGAATTTTAAAATAAATATTTAAAAGAAAGAAAAGAAAAAGAGTACATTTAAAAATTTGTTTTAGTTAAAAGCTTAGAATCCAACTGTAACATTATACTTATAATTACAAAGGATATAATAAGAAAACTAGTAAAGATGATGGTGAACTAATGAAATCTCAATTTTAACTACAAACACATATACTCTTTAATCTACCTTATTTATTTCAAGATTCAATAGTCAATGATATATTTATACTTACAACTCATAAATTCAAAACAAGTGATGGAAAGGGTGACTAATTAGGATAATTATTAGGCCTTATTAAACTAAAAGTATAAACTTTATTCATTCCAAACAACTTATAGACTATGATGTATTATCAAATATTTTACTAATTTTAAATTACTAAGTTTTACTATGGTTATTTAATTAATAAAAAGTGAATATTTATAATTTCTTGAGGACAAGCAAGAGTTTAAGCAAGAGGACAAGCAAGATTGTGGAAATTATAAAGTATCATGTAGTGTCATTGTGCCAGGTGAAATAATGATGTTGTTCCCATATTATCTCTGCTAATACGCCACTTTAGGACATTGTAGGTCCATCTTCTCTATTTGAGATCACTACAGTTGTATAACAGTCAGTGTCGTAGCATTAATCTCTCTACTGTGTTGGGAAGTTTAGCTTGGCAGCACCGAGTTCTTAGGGAAATGAAAGCCGCAATGCTACAATTTTGACGTTATAGTACTAGAAAGTTAGCATAGGCACCACAGTGCTAAAAGTTTTGAAGCGCTATAGTGTTATGGTTATGACCACCTATAGCCACTACCAAATCAACAAAAGGACATGACTGTTCAATTAGTAACTGTTCTACATCATCAAGTGCCACAATGGAGCAAGCTTTTCAGTGCTGAGGTGCTAGTTCAATTTTAAGCATCACGGAGCCAAATTATCAAGCGCCATAGTGCTGGAGCCCATTTTTATATTTTCTTATAAATAGGTGTTCAATATTATTAGTAAGTAGTCAGTCACTTGAGTAAAAAATTAATACATTTTTGGTGTTCTTCTCTAGTACCCTCTTAGAGTGAAATCTAAGGGAAGCTAGGGAAGTATAAGATACAATCTCTAGAAAGTTTATCCTTTATTTATATATGAAACCCTTAAACTGGAGGAAGGAGTATAAAGAAGATACTTTGATCATTTTTGGTAATGAATTTTTCTCACTTCTCTTATATTTAATTCTTCTATGAATACAATGAAAATGACTTCTCTTATTAATTCTTCTATGTCTGGCTAAATATTTTAATTGATGATGTAAAGAGCATATAGTAACTACTAATGTAGACTCTTGCACTTTAAAAATTTTAAGGATGTTTTTGATATATCATGTTCTTCTTTTAATACATAGAATGTAGTTAAAATCAAGTGTGATGTATAGCCTTGATTGATGAATACAAAAAATAAGGAGTATTGGAATAGAATTAGCTTGCCTAGACATCAGAAGTTTAATTCTTCTGGGTTCTAAAAGAGATAATAAAATTATAGGAGGTCAGCATATATCCTTTTAACCCCTACAAGCTCGATAGAGATCTAGGGATGCATGTGCTATGATCCACATCTAAAATTAAGAGTCTCATTTGGAAAAAAATATGATATTTACATACATCAATCCAAAACATTTTATTTAAAGTTGTATCATCTATAATACTTAATTTTATCCAGTGATAGGAACTAAAAATCCTTATTGTTATTTCAGTAGGATAACATATTCATTTAGAGTAAATAATAGTAGTTTATTGCTAGAAAATATAATACATTCTCATGGATTTGATACTCTACTCATCACTTTATTACTCTATTCAACACATATACTTATGTATATTTCAGTGGGTTTAAATTATTAATATATCAAACAAAATTTAAGCATATTTCAAATCATGAATGTCACATCTAACTATGCTCAGGTAGAATTAGTTTTGATAAGATACTCAAGTCCAACACTTATAACTAAAACTGATCGCACATTAGTAAATATACCCAAGATTCATCCATTCAAATTTGAGCTCAAGAAGAATTGTATTAATCTCAAAATACTCAAAAGAGTAAATTTGAAATTACTTTTAGTCCATTAAAATTTGAATCACCAAACCATTGGCTTTTGTTCTACTCCTCAATACAATTCCATAGAGCCTAAGCATGCTTAATTTTGACATGTGTGTGAGGAGTTATAACTTTTTAAATATCTAGATAAATTCTCTAATTTATTTAAATCCAATTACATAGTCAGGAAACTCTTTCCTCATAAAGTCCTATGATTGGCTGAGCAATCATTGGTGGGGACCACTAGATCATGCACTTTAACTCTTAGCAATTCATGCTCAAATGGCTATGGATTAATCCACTCAAAACTATGAGCGATCGAATGAATTGGGATCTGACTACATCAATGATTCCGATTTGATTTGAAATGAATGAAGGGCTCTGATTTCATCTACCACCTCATGCTCAATTTTTTCTAATATAGGAAAATTTCTCCAAGATTTAAGAGATCAGCTAGATGGATCTTAGTCAAAATATTTAAAGAGTTTTATTTAGATGTTAACATTAAATCCAATGGGTAGATCCCCTTGGATTATATGTTTCTTTCACACATGAACAACACTTAAGGATTAGAGGGTTGAGAATGAAGAATACCTCAATTCGATGAAGAATTAGGACTAGATATGATTTCTTCAAGTTCACCTTGCCTTGCGAAATAACTCCTCTTTAGGTTATAGAGGCTGGGAAGCAGTTGTTTGGGAATTCAATTTTATGAGATCTCACTAGAGATTATGGGAATCTAGGGAATGAAAGCTGGGACTCTAAGGACAGCTTGGGAAGCAAAGAATATAAGCCTCCTTTATAAAAATTGGGAGTATTCATAATGGATAGCATACTTAATATAGCATTAATTTCAGCCACATTTTTCTAGCTTAGGCCACCAAAACCATTTTGGATGGTCCAATGGGAGTAGGATTGCTATTTTGGATTATTGAAGGGCATATGATTGGTTATGAAAATGCCCAAGGATTGAACCAATGTAATGAGCCACCATTTATTAATTTTTTGGCCAAATCAGGCTACCACATGGCTTAATTTTACTAAGCTAGGTATCTGGAGGAGTGGGGAATGCAATGCAAGCAATGAATGGGTCCAGTATTATTTAGGTTTCAATATGGTTTACTAATTTATGTAATTTAAAACTTTGGGTAAATGAAATTAGTTGACCTAGGTCAATAATGGGTCTGGGTTGGGTAGGTTTAGTGCATAGGCTATAGAGTCACCTAATATATGGTTTTAGGGAATTTAATTTAGTTTAGGTTGAGAGTTAGCTCAAGAAAAAACATCTTTTGTCCACTTGGGTTATCCAAATTGGCAAGCCCAAGTAGGCCCAAGGGTTGGGTTGGCTTGAGTTGATCCTTGACTAACACATGGATAGTCCCAATGGGTTTAGGTACCTTGATTGGTCTAGATTTTGGAATTTAATTTTAGGATCAAACTAGGTTAACTTGGTTATTCATGCTTGACCAGGGCCTGGATTGGGTCCAATATATTCTAAATGATATTTTAGGTTTCTTGGAAGTGGTCTTGGGTCATGAAAATGTCAACCTATGTGGATTTTTTTTCAAAGGTTCATTTATGGAGGTTTATGGTTTAATAGGGTCTTGATCATCCATGATTAACCATGGCCTGCTAATGGCTCAAACTTATTTATGCATGTATGGTTTAAGCTTTTAAAAGGTTTAGGATTTTTGGTGAGGCTGAGAAGCTTTCATATATGATTTAGTGTTAAGGGTTCAATATAAACTTAGATGGTCAAAGTGACCAATAATGGTTAACGTAGCTCATATTAGGGTTCAATGGGGTTTATGCATGATTATAAATGATTGTCAAATGCTTAGGGGTCAGGTCATGGTTTGAACTTTTCAATATTTTTTTTTGTTAAAACCCACAGTAGGGGCTTACACGTTAATATACAAAAGGGGGGTACAAGGCCTTAAGGGGATTGCTAGCTTGATACTACTCAAATGAGTTATAAAAGAAAATGAAAAAAAAAAAAAAACTAAGAGCTGGTAATCCCCACTAAGCATGAGAACAAGGAAGCCTAATAACATTCTAACAACCGAAATGGAAAGGAAAAATAATCAACAGTCAGCTCAGCCTTTCCAATCAAAAAAGGACCCTACAAAAATGAGCACTAGTCTCCAAAAACCTATAGAAAAGGCCTGCAGGGACACTGAAGAAAGCAATCAACAAAAACTAAATAGAAATAACAAAATAAAAAATATTACCAAACAAGTAGATCAATCTGCCGATTACATTAAGATTATGTCATTTGAAATTATAGTAAATAATATTGATACTGAGCAAAGTCTCAACCAAAGTGAGCTCAGCATAAACCAGTCTAAATAAAGGATCAAGACAACAGTTGATAGTATAGAAAATCTGATCCATCAAAGCCAACAAGCAACAGTAGCTGGAAGATCCAGTATTGCACAGGAACTTGTTAGTATGTAAATAATCACTACAAGAAGAGCAAAGACAAAACACCATAGAAGAAAGGATACCTTCAAGGTAATTGTATAAATAATACCATAGAAATAAGATAGCATAAGGCCTGCAAGAAACAATCTAACACATAAAAACCAGGAAAAGTGGCAGGCTATTATAGCTCAGGAAATTACAACCAAAGCAGCCATCACTTAGGTAACCTAAATGCCGCTCAATCTTACAACTTGAAACAATCAGCCACAACCGAAAGCTTAGAGCTGGTCTAAAGTAAAAGAGATATGAAGAATAAAGGCACATAACAACCAAGATGATGATAGAAGAGCTTCTGGAAGGAGCACCAACCCAGCAAGAAGGATAAATTGAAGCCCACATATGGCACCAGCAGACCCCCCAAGTAAGCCAAATGGCCAAAATAACCTCCAAATGCAGAATGCATAAAAAAGAAAAAAAGCTCCAGTAATAGCAAAGGTAAGCCTCCTGAACCTAAGAAACCCAGTGATAGGACAAACCCAACACAACACCAAGACAAAGATAGTGAATACTGATCAAGTCCCAAACATTTCTCCCATCATTACCCGCAGACATAAAGCACAGCCAACTCTGGGTCACACTACACCTCTTAGAGGTAGGAGAGCAACAAGTAGGTAAATCATGAGTATACAAAATGGAGCAATCGCAGCTCAAGCTCGTCACCACAACACACATAGGAGTATTATATTGAAGTGAAGAAGAAAACCAAAATAAGGCTAGCACCAACAGGACCACATAACCAAAATTATCAAGAAAAACCAACTCAAAACTAGTAAACAATGGAACCCAAAGGAGCAGCTAAATTCTGATATAAGGTAATCCCATTTTATCCAACCTTATCATGCCTTTAAGAACTTGAGAATTAAAAAAATGCAGCCTCAAATTTTGGAATGAAATCCAAATAGGGGCTATAAGTGATTCATCTCTAGCATGAAAATCAGGCGTCCATTTTAGCATACACATTTGGCAACCGTAAATGTAGTAAGCTCTTCTAAAAAGAATACTGCAATATTCTAGGTCATTTAAAAGTTGTATAGCAATATGTCGTTGATCCATGAATCCAATAAAAAAAGTACCGAAAAGTTTAAGGTTGACGAAAACCTTGAGAATAATGTCCAAGTTAGGTCACCGCAACACAAATTTTCCCTAAGTGTAAAGGCGAAAGGAGCAGCAAGGTTATCAATAACATTATCATAAATCAACAAAGCCGGTAAACCCTTAAATGAACTATGAATGAAATCAATTTTAGGACAAGAAGATGAAGCACCACCCTCAAGAACCTCCTTCAAAGACCAAGACTTACCTTCCCCATTCGCAGTGAGCCAAGGGTTTGATGATGGCTCCATCATCACCCCAAAACTACCAAAAATGCAAAAGGAAACAACAAAATTGTAAGGCAAAATGGAAATTAGAAAGTACACAGAGAAAAATAGAGAAATCAGCCATAAATTATGTTCACGATGAAGAGAATAGGCGAGGAAGGTGGAGCCCTATAATCTCCTCAAAATCGCCAGAGTGCAGAGAGCAGAGAGTTGTTCATGGTTTGATCTTTCCAATATGAAGCATGTATATGCAGGATTTAGGGTTTTAAGGGATCTAAGAGGTTAAACTAGGTTAACCTTGGTCAAATATGTTAAAAATGGATCCAAGTTATTTAAAATCAATTTCTTGATGATTATGAATAGGTTTGATGAGTCTCCAAATGCTTCTAAAGGAATTTACACCAAAATGCCATGTTTAGTGGCATGTATATAAATATTTAAGGTTTTGAATGGTTGGAAAATGGTTTTGATTTTAGAGTTTAGAGGGACATGGATGCCTCCAAAATGATTTGGTAAACTATTATGTCATGTATAATCTAGAAGTGAGTGATAAAGCAAAAATCTAATGGCTTTACTTAGCGTTTTGAATCAATTAAAAATTCAAAAGGGCTACAGGGTTTGAAGTTTTTAATGGATTTTTAGCACATGAATTTGAAATGGATTTAAATAGAATGATTTAGGGACTGATTGTTTATTTAAATTTATGAATGATTGAAGGATTTAAAAAAAGTAATGGAATGATGATTGAAGGTTTATAATTTTATTTAACATTTATGATTGAACCATTTATCAATCATTAGATAATTTTCAAATGATTGAATGCTTTAAGTTTGAACAAATGACAATCATTTAGTGATTATCAAATGATTGATTATTTGATCTTTTAGATTAATTGATTTAAAGTTTAATGATTGAGTACTATGCCAAAGCGCAATAGCAAGCTGGGTCTAGGGTTTAAAATGCAATTCAAAGATTTGAATACCATGACTGGAATTTTGATTTAGGGTTTAACCTCATAGAAAAATGAGGTTAACAAATGGACCCCCAATAGGTGTGATGAACTTAAAAAGTGAATCATACATGTTGGTGTTGACCAAGATAGCCAGCAAAATCCAAATGAGTTTAATTAGTAAATACCTAAATGGAAATTATCCATTATAAGTGAATTTAATCAAGCTAGATATCTTATAGAGAAATCATATCGACCAAATAGATTTAAAATGGAATATAACTTTAAAAGGAAATCTATCCCAAACAAGTCAAAGTTAACTGAACAAGAAATATCCACCGCTTGCCTGACCATATCAAAATATCGAAGGAGGATAAATTAATACTCACTTGACTGTGTAAAATAGTAAGAATGAAATTTTGAAGGATTAATATCCAGCTAAGCCTATCAAATAGATGAAGATGGAAGATTTAATACCCACCTAATTAAATAGAAATAGTGATCAAGATTTAGTGAATTCCAACATTCACCTGACCATATCAAATAAATAAAAGTAGAGGAATTCAAAGGGGTTTAACATTGTCCTGACCATATAATAATAATGAATAAAAATGATTTAATACTCACATAACCAAATCAAAATAGTGATCAAGATTTATTGAATTCCAACATTCACTTGATCAAATAAAAGTGGTGAAAGTGGAGAATTTTAAAGGGGTTGAACATTTTTTAATCATATCAGAATAGAGAAAAAAGAAGATTTAATACTCATATATAAATCAAAATAATGAGCAAGCTTTATAACTGAATGGAGGGTTCGTTCTAAAAAAAGCTGATTTAAGATGTTCTAAATGAGTGGTCACTTTCAAATGAATGGATTTAAGATGGGTGTTCAAATCAGACATCTATCTCAAGTGAACAGATTTAAAAGGTTAAATTAAGAAAATTTACGTGATCATATTACCCAATCAATCAAATTTTGAATGGAAAGGATGTCGCTAAGGAACCTATACTAATCCTTAAGAATGAGATTTAAACTTGAATAGGAGAACTATCCCAAATAGGTAGATTTAAGGACACTCAAGTGGGAGGTTGCTCTTGAATGATAAGATTTTAGTGGATACTCAAATGAGAGGTAATTTCTAAATGAGCAGATATAAGTGGTTAGATCAGGATAATACTAGAGATTAAATCATCCAATCAACTAATGTTTGAAAGGAAAAGTAGTCATTGGGGAACTTAAGCTATTTCTTAAGAATAACTATAGGCAAGCATTAGTAAATTTAAAATTTACTTATTTTGTGTAACTCCCTGGACCAAATCTTATCTTTCCGACCTAGTTCATTTTAAAGATATTAACATACCAAGAAATTTATGAAATATTATGAATTATTTTATTTTATTAGTCATTATCTTATATCAATACTATAAATCTTGGAATTTCTTGAGATATCGCCCATTTATAGGCAACATTAGAGGATCCCCTTTACAATCAACCAACTAAAAAAAATCTCCTTGGTAGACTTTCTCCATGACTAACAGGCCTTACCATGTCAGTTCAAATTTACCTCTCACCTTTTGATTGGCCAAAATGGGTCATCTTAGAGCTAGGAGTAAGTCTCCTACTTAGAAAGTTCTTGGATGAACCATCTTGTCATGTGCTTGAATCATTTTAGCTTTATATAACTCAAACTTTCTTTGAGCTTGCAATCACTTCTTTTTTAAACCTTATAGCTATTTTAATTGGAGGTTAGTACTCTGCTCTGATATGATTTTATTATTTATTATAATACACAGTGAAGGTAACTGTACCTTCAGAGGGAGAAAACCCTCAGCTCCAAAGACTAAAGCAAAAGATATTGATTGATTTGGAATTCTATAAGTGGTTTGATATGCCCATAAAGCTTCTCCTAACATTTAAGACCATTGTCACTTATATCATCAAGGATTTTCTTTAAGATTTGCACCAAAGGTTTATGAAAGGCAAAAGCTAATTCTTTTGCCCGAGGGTAATAAATTGTTGAGTGTTTCCAATATATTTTATGTCATATAGTGAAATTGTTTATCTTGAAGCTTCTAAATGATGGAACACTATTAGATATAATTTGGTGAGGAACTCCAAATTGGTAAATGATAGGATATTTAAAGAAATTTTAAACATGATGTGTTTTAAATTCTCTCAATGGAATTTCCTCTGCTAACTTTGAAAAGTAATCAGTTGCTGCTAATATACCTCTTAAAGATAGAAGATCAATCGACTGATAATATCTGTACCCTAACTTTTGAATGTCCGGATGATGGACAATTGGTGGTTGGTGAAGAACTACATTGTTCACTTGACTTTGATGACAATGGTGTGTAACATTCTTATAATCATCGATCACTAACAGCTAGAAATATCCCATCATTTTAATCTTTATTTTATTTTAGTATCAGACTGGAAAGCACCATATAATCCAACATGTACTTATTTTATTATATTATGAGCTTATGGTTTACTGAGACATTACAACCACATTTGATCAAGTGATCTTCTATATAAAATTTCATTGATGAAAGTGTATAATAGAGGCCTTCTTTATGTCTGGTCAGTAACTTATTTATCATGATGGAGCAAACTTTGTTGCAAGTATTCAATGAAGGCCAATCTAATGGTTTATCATCTATAGTGAAATTAGGTTTCACCTAAGCTAGGAATTTTTTGTTTATATATTCCAAATCTACTATTGACTAAATTTAATAAAATCCTAGAATAATAGAATCTTGTGCCTTAAGTAATAAGAATGCAGATAAATAAATGGAAGAAACTATAAAAATATAAGGATAAAGGGAATTTAATAAAATGTAAATAATATCTCACATAAATATTAATAACTAATACATATTTTCATATGAATGATAGAAAAGCATAAAACATGTGATATAAAACTAAAATGAAATACTAGTTAAAATATAACTGGGGGATTCAACACCACTCTAACCATCACAATAAGTTTACTAGAGACACAAGTGGGTTGCCTCCCATAAGCACTAAGTTTATTGTCTTAAACCATAGTTGCCTAGATTTTTAAATTTGGTTGGGGCACATTATTACCAATCCTCAAATGATTATCACTTGGATCTTTTTCTTTTCCCTTTGGAAATTTCTAGGCAAAGATCCAAGAGATCTACTACTAACTGAATTTACAAGCTGACTTAATTGGGTTTCCAAAATTTTAATAAAAGTAGCTTGATTTTGCAATTACATTTCTAATTCATTATTACATCTTCCAATGGTGATTTTATACTTTCAAACTGATTACCTTGATTAAATCCAAGATTATCTATAGTTCTAGAATTAATAGCAGGTTGTTGAGGATTATTATAATTTACTCCTTGATTATTTTGACTAGATTTTCATTGATAGTTCCCAGCAACATTATTTGATCAATTAAAATTTGGTTGGTTCCTCCAACTTGGATTATATGTATTAGAGTAGTGATTATTGTCTTCCAAATTAATATTTTAAATCTCTTGCACATTATTATTATTAATTAACTTCTAATCCTCTAATTGCATAAAAAATTTAATTTTAGATTCTTTATTTTTCTCTTATTGTACTCAACTTTTTAGAAATGTTACTACATGTGCAGTCAAAATTGACAAAGAATCAGATTCATATACTCCTGCTAATCTCTTAAGATTTACCCTTTCAACAGGCCACTAAAAACTAGTAGTATTCATCTCTTTTATTAAGTAACATGCTTCCTAAAATGGCTTAGACATTAATGATCATCCACCTACTGCATCTATTATTTCTCTAAGAGATCCTACTACTCCATTATAAAATGTTTGAATATCCAACCAATTAGGTTAAACATGGTGAGGGCTTTCCTAAGCATTTTCTGAAATCTCTCCCAACTTTCATAAATTGATTCTCCTTCAAAATGAGTAGATGAAGTGATATCATTTCTAAGTTTATTAGTCTTTGAAGATGGGAAATACATAGCAAGAAATTTATGAGCCAACTCAGTCCAAGTAGTTATCGAGCTTGGGGGTAAAGAATTCAATCATATATTAGCTTTATCTCTTAGATAAAATGGAAACAATTCATGTCTAAACCATCATTACTAACACATTATACTTAAATATTACACAAATTTCTAAAAAAATTAGGTAAGTGTAAATTGAATTATGGTGGGACCAGGAAAAAACTACTTTTAATTATTCTTATGGGACTTCCCTTTAGAAGAATGCCTTTTGGTCTTTGTAATGCCTCTACTACATTTTAGAGATGTATGATGTCTATCGTTTCATATTTAATTAAGTAGGGCATTGGAATTTTTATGGATGATTTTTTGGTATTTCGTACTATATTTGATTTCTATTATAATTATTTAAATTTTTTTACTTAGAAGATTTGAGGAAATAACTTTAATATTAAATTGGGAAAAATATCAATTTATGGTAAGTGAAGGCATTATTTTGAGGCATAAGATCTCTAAGGAAAGACTAGTGGTGGATAGAGCAAAAGTTCAAGTTATAGAGAAACTGCCCCCATCCACTTCAGATACTTCTTTCGACATACAAGATTTTATAGAATATTTGTAAAGGACTTAAAAAAATCTCTAAACCATTATGTCATTTATTGGAAAAAGATGTTCCTTTTATTTTTGATACTACATGTTTTGAACCATTTAAAACATTAAAATGACATTTGATTTCTACACTTTTTACTATTTCTTCTAATTGGTCCATATCTTTTTTTTCATGTGTGATGCAAGTGATTTGGCTATTGGTACAGTTCTTGGTCAAAAGCAGTATAAGAAAGTTCATGTTATTTTTTATGCTAGTAGAACTTTAGATGTTGCACACTGTGACTACACCACTATTGAAAAGGAACTACTATCCACTAGCTTCTCTTTTGATAAATTTTGATCTTATTTGATTAGAACAAAAATAATATTAGACACTGATCACTCTGTAATTAAATACCTTATGATAAAAAAGGGCATCAAACCAAGATTTATGAGGTGGATTCTTTTGTTATAAAAATTTAATGTAGTAATTTTAGCTAGAAAAGGAACTAAAAATGAAATTGTTCATTATTTATCAAGACTAGAAATTAAAGAAACTCTCTAATGAACTTGAAATTTATGAGTGTTTTCCTAATGAGTAAATATTTTCTTTACATCTAAGTAAATTACCATAATATATTGATATTGTCAATTTCTTTGTTAATGGTTTGCTTCTAATTAATTTATCTTCTACTTAAAAAAGAAAATTTTTGCATGATGCTAAATATTATTTTTGGGATGAACCATATTTATTCAAAGCTTGTAATAACCAAATCATTAACAGATGTGTCCCTAAAGAAGAAATGGAACCTATAATTAGGAAATGTAATGATTCTTATTATGGATGGCATTTTGGAAGATTTAGAACTAATTCTAAGGTATCAAATTAGGATTTTACTAACCTACTTTATTTAAAGATATTAATGAATATGTTAGAAAATGTTATCAATGTCAAATAATAGGCAATATTTCTAGAAGAAATGAAACCATAAATTTTGTTTTGGAAATTGAGTTATTTGATGTTTTGGGATTTGATTTTATGGGACCATTTATGCAATCCCATAAATGATAGTATATTCTTATTGTTATTGACTATGTACCAAAATGGATTGAAGGTGTGACAACCCCTAGAACTGATGCTCATGTTGTGCTTAAATTTTAAGGAAAAACATTTTTTTTAAAATTTGAAATGCCTAGAGTATTAATCAGTTATGAGGAAGTCATTTCTATAACATATGTAAAATATGATATTCATCATAGGGTTATAACTGCCTATCATCCCTAAATCAGTAGCCAAGTTAAAATTAGTAATAGGGAGAGTAAAAGAATTTTGGAGGTAACTATTAGTGCTTATAGAAAATATTGGGCTATTAAGTTGGATGATGAACTTTGGGCATATATGACTACTTTTAAATCCCCTATTGATTTGTCTCAATATAGGTTAGTGTTTGGAAAAGCTTGCCACATACCTGTAGAATTAGAACATAAAGCATTTTAAGTAGTAAACGAATTAAATTTCAATCTTAAGGGAGCAGAAGAAAATAGATTAATATAGTTGAATGATTTAGAAAAAAATAGAAATAAGGCTTGTAAAAATGCTAAGATCTATAAAGATAAAGTTAAGAAATGAAATGATTATAATCTTCTTAAAATAGATTTTACCCTTGGAAATAATATTTTACTCTTTAACTCTAGATTAAAATTATTTCTAGGAAGCCTAAAGTCAGGTCGTCAAGACCATTCACTGTTATAAAAGTATTTCCCTATGAAGCTATTGAAATTCATTAAAAGTGTTTACACATTTTTAAAGTTAATGACTAAAGTTTGAAATCTTATTTAGGGGGAGTTATATTACTTAAAAAATATTACTAATTTGTTTCATCCTTAAAAAGAATAATTAGCATAGTCAAGTTGATGACTATAAACTTAGTGTTGATAGGAGGTAACCCAATTATGTTTCATGTTTTGAGTCTCTTATGCATGATGTTATTTTTTTTTTAGTTCTAGTTTTAATTACTTATGTTTTACTTATTTTGTTATGTTATTTACATTTAAATTAAAATCTTGTTTATACTTAACTATTGAGTTTTGAGTTCTATATAGCGCTTGCACTTTAATTACTTCTTTATCCAGGAGAAAATAATAATTAAAAATTATGTAAAATTATGATAATAATAAAAACCAAGATGATGGTTTAAATGAACATGTGAAAAAGGAAAAATAGTTGAGTGCATTCAAAATTTGGTATATGTTGAAGCTTTAAACCAAAAGCATCCTAATAATTAAATCTAATAAGATAAGATAAGTGACCTAATTTGATTGTACACTATTGAACTTGTAATTTAATTATAACCACAACTAATTCCTAAATAATATGTTATTTGTTTCTGAATTTAGAATTCATTCTTACACATGCACTTATAGTGGATAGATTCAATGTAAGCAATAGCATGGGTGACCAATTATGATAATTATTATAATCTTTTAAATAGGAATTATAACTTTATTCATTTTAAATTACTTATAGACTATGCTATATTATCTTATATTTTAATAATATTAAATTATCAATTATTTACTTTGGCAATTAAGTTAATTAATAGGTGATTTTACCATTGCTTGAGAATAAGCAAGAGTTTAAGTTGGGGAGAATTGGTTAAGTGAAAATTATGTGCAATTTACTTTATTTAAAATTAATAAAATATATTGCTTTAGTTGTATTTGTGCAGAAAATATTTAGAAAAAGGTAAAATTCACAAGTGCTAGACAGCGACACAATGTCCCCAAGTATAGCTCCATAGCATGGAAATCTATAACATCCCAGCACCTAATTTTAACATTATAGCTCTAGCCTCTTAAGAAATTTAGTAAAAGTTAGCAGTCTAACGGAGCCAAGGTTAGTGCCGCAGTACTTAACAGCACTTCTATGCGAGAAATCAACACCGCATCAATGGAGTCTCAAGAATTTGAGCACCATAGCATTGATCATCAAATTGATGGTGCGTCGGATAGAATATTCAAGTGCCATAGTGCTCAACTTTTGGAGTGCCATGGTTAAGAAATTATATAAATTAGAAGCCATACTGACTCACCCAAAAGATGCACTAGTTTAACCAACAATCATGCCAGGTCAGCCTAGCACTATAGTGGAGAAGATATTATAGCACCAAGTTACTAGTCTAATTCATACCATTCTAGTACAATATTATTGAGCTTTGCGGCACCTACGTTCATTTTTGCACTAGTATAAATAGTTTTTTAGTTGTATTGTTTAAAGAATTCTATCATTTTATTGGAGTTGTATTCTTTGTATTATCTTCTTTTAGTTCCCCCTTAGAGTAAAGTCTAATGGAAGTTAGGAAAGTGCAAGATACTTTCATTTGGGAGATCTTAGCCCCTATTTTGTTTATAATTCTTTTATGGGAAGAAGGAAGGTGGAGAATATCAATGGATCCTTCGAGGTGATATTTTTTCTATTCATTCTCCTATATCTTTTTTAAATGAATGAAATAAATATGAGTTTTCTTCCTTCGTTATCCATGTTTGGCTAAAACTCTAAGTTTTGTGGTAGTGATATAAACACCTAGCAAGTACTAATGTAGACTACTGTGCTTTAAATTATTTCATAGATATTTTTAATATCTCCAGTTCTTTATTTAATGCATACAATGGCCATGTATATAGTTAATATCTAGTGTGATGTATAGCCTCGATGAAGAAATATTGGAACAAATAGAAGTATTGAAATGGAATATTATCATATCTAGATATATGATGTTAAACTTACTAGGTTCTATGGAGATAATATAATTATAGGAATGCCTTAAACTTCCTTTTCACTCTTACAAGCTTGATAGAGATCTAGTAATATATATTCTTTTATCCACATCTAAAATAAATAGTCTCATTAGGTAAACTATGTTGTCTTACATTCATTAGTCAAAAATATATTATTATCATTAGTATCAAATTTTCTCGCAAGTCTTCATTACGTGGCAAAAACTCAAAAACCTTAATTTTTACCTTCAGTGGGATAAATTGTGTTTCAAATCTAGATTTAAGGAGTATAATTTTGATAATAACAAATATTTCTGTGTTCTATTTTGATTGGCTAACATTTTAGGTACAAAAGATCAAATGCAATTCAGGTTAACTCAAGATCGGGTCCGCGTGTGTTTTAATGTAATTTTTCCCTTTCTTGAATCAAATGTAATGTAATTGATCCCCTAGCTAAGTAACCTTGTACACATACACTCATGGCATGATTTTTTGTGAGTTAGAGTTTCTATTCTATTTTTTATGACATCATCCTTGACGATCGACATATCATCCTGGATGATAAAGTTAAAATAGAAAGCCTAATTAGGTCGATCATGTTAAGTTGGTTTGATTAAGCAGATTGTCCTGGACGATAGACCCATCGTACAAGATGATATGCTCAAATAAAAAATTCTCAGCTGCTAGATTAAGTTAGGCAAGTTTTTATTTTTAGAGATTTGGTCTGATCGTCCCGGACGATACGTGTATCATCTTGGATGATCCTTTACAATCATGCCTAAATTATTCTAAGGATTAAGGAAAATAATTAATATTTGATTGATATGATTATATCATCCTAGATGATCGTAATATCATCATGGATGATACATGAAAAATCTTGACCGTCCAGAGCATTTCACCTGGATGACCTGAACAATCCTCTGGACGATATGCCCAAGATTGAACTAATCGTACGGGATGATAGAAATATCGGCCCGGATGATCAAGTTATTTTTAATCGTACAACATATTTTGTGCAGGATGATCTGAATAATGTGAAGGATGATTTTGGTCATTTTTGAACTAATCGTGTGGGACGATAGGCATATCGTCCTGGTCGATCAAGTCTTTTCTTTAGATCATCCAGCTCTTTCTACTGGATGACCCAAATAATCCTCACGATAATTTTCTCAAGTTGACCTAATCATCTGGGATGATCGTAGGATCGTCCCGGACGATCTGAATAAAATATGTCTTTTAATCGTCCGAAGAAGCCAGATCGTCCAGGCTAATTGGTGAAGATTTACACTAATCATACCGGATGATCCTTCGATCGCCCTAGACGATCTTAGATGACCAATTAAAATTTAGGGCAATTTTTGTGCCCTACTATTTAAGAAAAATCTTTTGCCACTTTTCTTACTAGAGAAAATCTTGAGAGAGAGAAAGAGAGAGAGAGAGAGATAGGAAGAGAGAGAGAGGTTCTTGTGAGGGGGAATCTGTGATGTGTTCAATAAATTTGTTCCAAGCAAGGATCTGAGTCATCTTCTCCTATCATCGTCTCTTGTCTTATTGGTATCTCTGTGGTAGGATCATCTGTAAGAAGATCCAGGTTCTCTGCCAGCTTCAAGAGAAAGCAAAAGGAGTTCAGGTTCTCTGCCTGCTTCAGGAAGAAGCGAAAGGAGTCCAAGTTCTCTGCCTGCTTCAGGAGGAAGTGAAAAAAGTCCAGGTTCTCTGCCTGCTTTAGGAGGAAGCTAAAGGAGTTCAGGTTCTTTGCCTCACCGGGTTGATGGAAAGGAGTTTTGTATAGGCTTCTCCGCCTTACTGTAGGAGTAGAAGGAGAGTCACTTAGTGTTAGTGCAATACCTGGAGGGGAGGCTCTGGGGAGTGGACGTAGATCAAGTTGGCTGAACCACTATAAAATCTGGTGTGTTCTTTCTGATTAGTTTTTGCACTTATTTTTTTGTTGATGATTGTGTGATTGTGATTATTATTCTATTATCGTTGAACATCTGCACATCATCGTGAAACTATAATTATTTTAAAATATTAAAAAATATTTTCTAAATCATTGTTTGTTAATGAATTTTTAAAATTACCAATTCACCCCCCTCTTAGTTTGCCTCAGGACTAGTTCATAAGGGCTTAACATCCCTAATAAACTCTCAAGTGGTATCGGAGCAGTATTCATAAAATTAAGTTTTAAAAACTTTTGAATTTTATTCATGGCTAACTTTGGTAATAGAAATATTGCTTAAGGTTATTCCATTACTCGTCCATCTTTGTTTGATAACATATCTTTTAATTTTTGGAAAACTCGCATGTCCACTTTTTTATAATCTATTGATTATCACATGTGGATGCTTGTTAAAGATGGTTATGAAGCACCTCAAAGACTTGTAAATGGCAATAAAACTGAACTTCTTTTTACTGAATGGATATTTGATGATCGTGATTTAGCACAACTGAATGTAAAATATTTGAACTATTTTTTCTATGCTTTAAAATCTGAGGATTACATGTGTGTTTCCACTTACACTACTAGCAAAGAAATCTAGGATAGATTATGCATTATATATGAAGGTACATCTGAAGTTAAATAGTCTAGGTTGAATATTTTTCTTCATGACTATGAACTCATTCGCATGAAACCTAGTGAATCAATTTCTGAAATGTATACTAGGTTTACTCAGATTGTCACCTCACTCCATGCCTTAGGAAAAGAGCTTACTAATTATGAGAAAGTTAACAAGATTTTGAGATGTTTTCCTTCTTCCTATGAGGCCAAGATTACTTCAATCACTGAATCTAAAGATTTGAATATTTATTCTATTGATAACTTACTTGGATAACTCATTACTTATGAGCAAGAGGTGAACCAAAGACAGCTTGATGCAGGTGAGAAGAAGAAAGAGAAAACTGTGGCACTGAAGGCCAATGATACTGATACTGATACTTCCGAGTCTGATAGTAATGATGTTGCCTTAATCACTAGAAAATTCAAAAGCTTTCTAAGGAAGAATCACAAAAACTTTCAGAAGTGGAACAAAGGTAAGAGTAGCAAAAAATTTAAAGGTTCTTCTAATATAATTTGTTTTGAATGTAGAAAGCCTGGACATGTAAAAGCTGATTGTCCTACACTTAAGGCTCACCCAAGCAAGGAGAAGGGTGAGGAGAAACCCAAGTTCAGGAAGGATATGAAGTGGATTCAAAAGGAATTCTTGGCAGATTCTGCATCTAACTCCTCTGAGACTGATGCTAAAGAGGAGACTACAAACTTGTGTCTGATGGCGAATGATCATCCTGGTTAGTCTGACCAAGAAGTGGTATGTGAGCTAACATATGATCAATTTCTTGATGTTTCTATGAAAATTCATTCATCGTATAGTAAACTTAAGAAAACCCATACCATCTTGAAATTAGATTTCTTAAATTTGCAAAAAGAGCATGATGTTATGATTAAGGAACATTCTATACTTGATAGTAATCACATGTTATTACTTGATGAAATTGATGAGTTAAATAAAAAGCATTCTGAATTGATTGTTGAGCATGATTCATTAAAAGCATCACAAGCTGATTTAGAAAGAGCTTATAAAGAATTAAACACCATGGCATGTAACTTAACTAGTAGTGAGCATTATTTAAAATTTGAATTTGCAAGTCTCAAGAAGGAAAAAGAGTTTCTAAGTGTGAAAATTAGTGTTTTTGAGAAAAATGAAACATCACCTACTTTTGCACAGTTTTATGCACCTCCACCATTTGAAGAATCTAATTTCAAAATCATCAAAGCATGTTTCATTCAAACCTAGGAAGAGGCACTATCACCCTTGTAGATTAGTTAGCCTTTTTCCTTGCATTAGATATTTTTCTTATGGCATGCTAGGATATATTTCTCACACCTACACTGTTCACCATAGTACACATTGGGTGTGGAGGCCCAAATTGCATGTTTCACAGCACAGCACATATGCATTGTATTCTTCTTTTCATAATAAGGAACCTAAACCTATTTGGGTTCTTAAATTTAACATTTGATGATTTTATAGGTGTGCTCTCACACAAGATCTCATGAGAACATGTGGTACCTGGACAGCAGATGTTCAAGACATATGACTGGAGATGCAAATAAATTTATTTTGCTAGAGGCCAGGGTTAGAGGCAACGTTACACTTGGAGACAACACCACCAGAAGGGTGGTAGGAGCAGGTATAATTAGCGATTCAAAAAATTTCATTATTGATAATATTTTATTTATAGATGGACTGAAAGACAACATGCTCAGCATCAGTCAACTCTGTGACAAAGGATACAACATAAAGTTTCTGTCAACTTGCTGTATTATAAGCTTAAATGAAAAAATTATTTTGCAGGGAAAAAGGATCAATAATGTCTACATGCTGGATGTAAGCTGCTTTAAAGTTGATGTTTCAATTTGCTTAAAAACTACTGCTGATGAGTCTTGGTTGTGGCATAGGAGGTTATGTCATGCCAGTATAAAAACCCTTAGAAGAGTCATCCAAAAAGACATAGTTAGAGGTGTCCCTAAGCTTAAATTCACTAAGGACCACCTGTGCGATGCCTGTCAATTAGGGAAGCAAGTCCACTCCTCTTTCCACTCAACTAAGGACATCAACACCTCTAGACCTTTAGAAGTCTTTCACAAGGATTTTTTTGGACCCATTAGCACTGCCAGCTTAGGGGGGAAAGTCTATGGACTTGTGATTATTGATGATTACTCGAGGTTCACTTGGATTAGATTTTTGTCATAAAAATCAAAGTTATTTGATGAATTTAAATATTTCTTCGCTTGAATTCAGAAGAAGTTAGGCTGTGAGATTGTGACCATCCATAGTGATCATGATGGGGAGTTTAAAAATGAGAAATTTGGTAACTTCTATGAGGATCAAGGTATTAGCCACAACTTTTCAGCTCCTAGGACCCCTCAGCAGAACGGGGTAGCTGAAAGAAAGAACAGAACCTTGGTGGAAGCCATTAGAGCCATACTTTTTAAGTATTCACTTCCAAAATACTTTTGGGCATAAGTGGTGAACATAGCTTATTATGTGTTAATAGGGTGAATGTTAGATCCAATCTGAATAAGACACCTTATGAGATCATTAAGGGTAGAACTCCAAACCTGTCCCACCTCCATGTCTTTGGCTGTAACATTTTCATTCTAAATAATAGGAAATTATCCATAGGAAAATTTAACCCCAAACCTGATGAAGGAGTGTTCTTAGGATATTCAAGTGTGGGGAAATCATTTAGGGTGTTTAACAAGAGGACATTGGTGGTGGAGGAGACTACTCATGTGGTGTTTGATGAATCTGATCCTAAGGAGTCTAGCGTTGAGGAAGAAGAAGAGATAGGAGAGATTACCCAAGGAGTTGAAAATGCAAATATGGAGGAAAGGGTAGAACCTAAAAACACTTTTCCTAGAGATTGAAGATATTCTTTGAGTTATCCTAAGGAATTGATCTTAGGATACCCTTTTGAAGGTGTTAGAACTAGGCATGACGTAGGAAGGAAGTAAACCATTCTGCCTTTATCTCAATGACTAAACCCACCAACATCAATCAATCCCTTTCTAATGAATTTTGGATTTTAGCAATGTAAGAGGAATTGAACCAATTTGTAAGGAATGATGTTTGGGAGTTAGTAGAAAGACCTAAGAATCAAAATGTAGTGGGAACCAAATGGGTCTTTAAGAATAAGATGAGTGATTCTGGTGTAGTGGTTAGGAATAAGGCAAGATTGGTAGCTAAGGGGTATAATCAAATAGAAGGGATTAATTTTGAGGAGACCTTTGCCCCTGTTGTAAGATTGGAAGCCCTTAGAGTGCTACCAACCTTTGCCTATTATAAGGGATTTAAGGCTTTTCAAATGGATGTCAGGAGTGCCTTTTTGAATGGGGTAATAAAGGAAGATGTCTTTGTAGAGCAACCCCCAGGTTTTGAGAGTTCTCAATATCCAACTCATGTTTTTAAATTAAAAAATGCCTTATATGGATTGAAGCATGCACCCAGAGCCTGGTATGAGAGGCTTAGCACATTCCTTTTAGAAAGAGAGTTTGTTAAGGGAAGCGTAGGCACCAACCTTTTCTTAGAAAAGTAAGAGATGATCTACTCATTATCCAGATCTATGTTAATGATATACTTTTTGGTTCTTCTAACAAAAATTTTTGTGATGATTTCTCTAAGATAATGAGTAAGGAGTTTGAGATGAGTATGATGGGAGAATTGTCCTACTTTTTAGGATTTAGCATAAGGCAAATGGATGATGAAACCTTTATCAATCAATCAAAATATATTAAGGACATCTTAAAGAAATATGAAATGGATAAAGCCAAGCCAATAAACACTCCCATGTGTTCTAGTGTTCAGTTAGATAAGGATTCAAATGGAAAATCTGTTGATCAGAAGAAGTTTATAGAAATAATTGGATCATTAATTTACCTGACTAATAGCTGACCTGATATCATGTTTAGTGTTTGTCTTTATGCTAGGTTTCAAGCTGATCATAAGGAATCCCACTTAACTGCAGTTAAGAGAATCCTCAGATATCTCTTAGGGACCCCAACCTTAGGAATCTGGTATCCTAGGTACAACACTTCTTTTGAGATTGTTAGATATTCTGATTCTAATTTTATAGGGTGTAGGGTGGATAGAAAGAGCACTTCAGGAACTTGCCAATTTATAGGACAGTCCTTAGTCTCCTGGTCCAATAGAAAACAAAATTCTGTAGCACTTTCTATTGCTGAAGCTGAGTATATTGCCTTAGAAAATTGTTTGGCCCAAGTCCTTTGGTTGAAGTAATAAGTTCTGGATCTAGGATTACCTGTTGGCACAATTTCAGTTCTATGCGACAACACTAGTGCCATCTACATCTCTAAGAATCCTATCCAACCTTCAAGAACTAAAAACATTGATATAAGGCATCACTTCATTAGGGACCATGTTACAGAAGGGGACATTGAGCTATATTATGTAGCAACTGAAAATCAACTGGCTGATATTTTTACTAAACAATTGGCCTTTGACTCATTCAGCATTTTGAGGACCAGATTGGGTGTGATTGACATAAATGCATGAATATGATGATTACTAATTTCTGATGTTTCTGTTTTTCATTTTGCTTTTAGCTTTTATTTGATTTGATTGAGTATTTCACTTTAGAATTTTTCTTTTCCTACTGATTTTCATTGTTTGATTTGCTTATAGAATTTGATTATTTCCTGCTAAATTTGATTTGCTAATTTTCATTTACTGATTTTTATGTGTCTGTTCTTCTTCTTGTTTACTTTTATTTATTATTTACTCTCATTAGAATCAGATCACTACTCACTACTGCTGATAAACTTGATTTCTGACTAAGTGTTTTGCCTTGTTATTTTTATTTGAAAGCATGTAAGCAGTAATTGACTCCTCTGAATCTATTAAAGGGAAGAAATATTTATGATTGTTTCTCTTCCTCTAACTCCTTTAGTGGTGTATTATTTCTTTTAAATAATTTTTTTTTTCAAAATTAAAAAGTTGGTTTTTGAAATAGAGATCTATTTTATCTGACTACATTAATCTACCTCATATGAATAGTATTTTCAAAGCTTTGAATCAGTGTTATGTTTTCTTAATCAGGTGATTGCACTTATCATATGATGTATGGTTTTTATTTTGTGAATTTCTCCTCCTTACTATAGAGAGTGAGTTTTGTCTTCTCTTATATTTGGAAGGTAATTTCACGACTGAGATTTTTTAACGATTATGAAAGAAAGCAAGCTTATAAAAGATGCGTAAAGAGCACCAAAATGAAAAGAGGCACAAAATGAGCCCAAAGCTAAAAAGATGTGCAATGTCGCCAAATTGGAAAGATACATAAAGTGTATCAAAAAATCAAAAGATATGCAGTGCGCCAAACAAATTGAAAAAAAAGAGGCACAAAATGAGCCCACTAAGAAACAAGCTTTCTTCCCTTTTAGATCCTTAAATGTTTTAGAAAAATCCATGCACCACTTAATATTTTCAGAAGCTTGAGATTGAAAATCATGATTTCTGATTCCTTACTTCGTAATAATATTTTATAAGATATTTTTCTGGAACAAGGCATGAAAGGATTCTTTTCAAATCTAATTTCTTTTCTTCTGAATAAGACTTTTGTTTGAAAGGAATTTGAGCCTGTAAGGTGTCCTAGGTAGGAGTTACGAAAGTTAATTGTCCAACCTTTTTGGATTTCAGTGTTGTCGATTTTCTTCTTATCAGCTTTTGAATTAAAAATTCAGGCAAACTTTGATTTATTGGAGCAGATCGATTCTAAAAAAAAAAAAATTTGTTGCTTTTGTTTGTGTTGTTTTGTTGTGTTTGTTCTACCTCCTTTTTGTAATGTCAAAAGGGGGAGTTATTTTTTTGTTACTAGTAGTTTCATTTGAGTAACATTTGTTATTTTTTGTGTTGTAGTAAGTTCTTTTGTTATATTTAGTGTCACTGTTTGTCAATGATTCTGCTTTATTTGAAACTACTGAATAAATATTTGCCATCAACAAAAATGGAGAGATTGTTGCAAATTTGGATTTAAGGAGTATAATTTTCATGATAATAAACATTTATGTGTTCTATTTTGATTGGCTAATAGTTTAGGTACAAAAGAACTCATGATCGAGTCCGCATGTGTTTTAATGTAATTTTTCTCTTTCTTGAGTCAAATATAATGTAATTGATCCCCTAGCCAAGTAACCTTGCACACACACTCTGGGGGAGATTTTTTGTGAGTTAGAGTTTCTATTCTATTTTTTATCACATTATCTTGGACGATCGACATATCATCTTGGATGATAAAGTGAAAATAGAAACCCTAATAAGGGCGACCATATTAAGTTGATTTGATTAAGCAGATCATCCTAGATGATAGACCAATCGTATAGGACGATATGCTCAAATCAAAAATTTTTAGCCGCCAGCTTAAGTTAGGCAAGTTTTTATTTTTAGAGATTTGGTCTAATCATCCTAGACGATACGTGTATCATCCTGGATGACCCTTTACAATCATGCCTAAATTAGTCTGGTGATTAAGGAAAATAATTAATATTTAATTGATACAATCATATCATCTTGGACGATCGCAATATCATCCTGGATGATACATGTAGAATCCTGACCGTCAAGAGCATTTTACCTTGATGACCCGAGCAATCCTCTGGATGATATGCCTGAGTTTGAACTAATCATATGGGATGATAGAAATATCGGCCCATACGATTAAGTCATTTTCAATCGTACAACATATTTTGTGCAGGACGATCCAAGAAATGTACAGGATGATTTTGGTCATTTTTGAACTAATCGTATGGGACGATAGGCATATCATCTCGACCGATCAAGTCTTTTCTTCAAATCATCAAGTATTTTCTCTTGGATGACCCGAACAATCCTCAGGATAATTTTCTTGAGTTGAACTAATCATCCGGGATGATCGCAGGATCGTCCCGGATGATCTGAACAAAACATGTCTTCTAATCATCCAAAGAAGCCAGATCATCCAGGCCAATTGGTGAAGATTTACACTGATCATATAGGATGATCCTTCGATCATCTTGTATAATCCTTCGATCATCCTGGATGATGTTTCGATCGTCCTGGATAATCGTTCAATCATCATGGATGATCTTAGACAACCAGTTAAAATTTAGGATAATTTTTGAGCCCTACTATTTAAGATCTTTTTCTTCCAACAAGAAAAATCTGTGGCCACTTTTCTTACCAGAGAAAATCTTGAGAGAGAGAGAGAGAGAGAGAGAGAGAGAGAGAGAGCTTAGGAGATAGAGAGAGGATCTTGTGAGGGGGAGTTTATGAGGTGTTCATAAAGATTGCTCCAAGCAAGGATCTGAGTCATCTTCTTCGGTCGTCATCTCTTATCTTGTTAGTGTCTCTGTGGTAGGATCATCCGTAAGAAGATCCAGGTTCTCTGCTTGCTTCAGGAGGAAGCGAATGGAGTTCAAGTTCTCTACCTGCTTCAGGAGGAAGCGAAAGGAGTCCAGGTTCTCTTCCTGCTTCAGGAGGAAGCAAAAGGAGTCCAGGTTCTCTTCCTACTTCAGGAGGAAGCGAAAGGAGTTCAGGTTCTCTACCTCACTGGGTTGGTGGAAAGGAGTTTTGTACAGGCTTCTCCACCTTGCTGTGGGAGCAGAAGGAGAGTCACTTAGTGTTAGTGCAATACCCGGAGGGGAGGCTCCGGGGAGTGGATGTAGGTCAAGTTGACCGAACCACTATAAAATATGGTGTGTTCTTTCTGATTATTTTTTGCACTTATTTTTCTATTAATGATTGTGTGATTGTGATTAATATTCTGTTATCATTAAACATCTACACATCATCGCAAAACTGTAATTATTTTAAAACATTAAAAAGGATTTTCTAAATCATTATTTGCTAACAAATTTTTAAAATTACCAATTCACCCCCCCCCCCTCTTGGTTAGCCTCGGGACTGGTTCATAAGGGCTTAACATCCCTGACAAACTTTTAAATTGTGCACTTAGATCAAATAATAGTAGTTTAAATTGTAATTAAGTAAAACACTGAAAGTTTGTGAGGGTGGTTAAACCATATAGAACTAGCCCGAGGCTAATCAAGAGGGGGGGGGGGGTGAATTGGTATTTTAAAAATTCTTTAAGCACAAAAAGAAATATCTTTTTTGAAGTTTTTTTGAATATTTTAAACATAACCAATCTAAGAGGAAGTAGATAACAAAAATCAGAGGTTTCATTCTCAGAACCGATCATAGAAATAAATGAATATAAATACAATAAAAATAAGTAGAAAGAACACAACAAATTTATAGTGGTTCGGTCAAATCTGACCTACGTCAACTCCCAAGAACCTCCCATTCCAGGTATTACACTAATCAGTTAGTGTCTCTCCTTTTTCTCCAGTAGCAAGGTGGAGAAGCCTTTACAAAATCTTTCCATTGACCCAGTGAGGTAGAGAAAGTTGAATCCTTTTTCACCCTCCTAGTGAAGGCATAGAACCCAGAATACTTTTACTCCCTCCTAGAGTAGGTAGAGAACCTGATAATCCTTTTACTCCCTGCTGGAGTAGGCAGAGGACCTAGATCTAATGCTGATGATCATCTCCCCAGAGCCACCAAGGAACTAAGGATGAAGAAGGAAGAAGATGATCAAATCCTTACTTGGAGCAACATTTGTGAATCCCCTCATAAACTCCCCCTCACAAGATCCTCTCTCTCTCCTGAACATTCCCTCTCTTCTAAGCCCTCTTGGATTAAAAAAATAGCAAAAGATTTTTTTTGATCATTAACTATAGAAGAGCTTAAATAGGAGGCCTCAAAAAGTTCCCTAAATTTCAACTTACCATCAAAGATCATCCAGGACGATCTGTCGATCATCCTATATGATTAGTACAAAAATAGCCTTTAAGCCAGGATGATTGCCATTGTTCTGGATGATTAGAAGAAATAATTTCTATATATCATCCAGGATGATTACATTATCATCCGGGATGATCAGTTCAATTTGAGAGGCAATCGATGAATTGTCCAACAAACATCTCAGGACATCCATGATGATACCCTGGACGATCACAAGAAAATCATGGTTTTCATCTTAGATGATTGGAGATCATCCCACAAAAAATAAAGGATCATTTGGGATGATTAGGAAGATAATCATGTATGATGTGATTGATCAATTTAACCATAATTAGTCTATTAATCAAGGGATATCGTTGTAATGAATCGTCTAGGATGATTATGATCATCCTGTATGATTAGTGCAATTTTTGAGTTATAAAATCTTGCCTTAAAGAGTTTGGCGGTTGAGTATTTTTTATTTAAGCATATCATCCAGGATGATGGCGGATCATCCTGGATGATTTTCTCAATTAGGTTTACTTGACCAAGAAGCCCTAACTCGGGTTTCTATTTTTAACAAATCTTCCAGGACAATTTTGGATCATCCTGTATGGTATGAAAAAAATAAAAAAGTATTTGACTTATCAAATTTCTCCCTCTGGTTGTGTGTGTGCAAGGTTACTTAGCATCAGGATCCACCTTATTACATTTGACTCAAGAATAGGTAAAAACCATTGGACTTAAAATTACAAACTGGCTTAGTCCTAATCTACCCAATCTTGAGCTGACTTGAATTACAATTGATCTTGTGGGCCTGAAAAGTTAGTAGGAAAGGAAACTAAAATAGTTGTGTAGTAGTAACAGTAATAGGGAAACATGAATGTTTGTTATCATCAAAATTATAATGCTTGAATCCATATTTGCAAAAATCTCCCCCTTTTTTATGATGGCAAACATTTGTTAGATAATTTTAAATCAAGCAGATATTTAAAATCAAGCAGACATTTTTTTTATTTAAAAAAATGAAACAAAAAACAAAGGAGAGCATTATAAGCATAGCAAAACAAAGCAAATTTTACTAAAATAAGCAAACAATACAATACTAACAAAATAATATAACCCTAACACTACTCCCCCTTTTGACATCACAAAAAAGAGGAAATAAAAAAATAACCATTAAAAAGAATATAGTACTGAAGTAAGTATAAACTCAGAAATAAATAAAATAAATGCTAGAAAGAGGAACTCTGATTTTGTGGAATTGGTGGTGGCTGAAAGAATCTATCAATAGAAGTACTGCTCCCCGAACCAGGTCATATCCTTATCATGCTGCTGCTATTGTTAGACTATATAGGCATAGAATCTGGCCTCCCACTGATCGAACCTCTATATCAGCTGATCAATCTAAGGTTGTTAGATGACAGGGGCTTGTACAAGAATAAGACCTTCCTATTCTACCCCAGGCTCCTCGTGTGTATAGGGATGACGAGTACTGTGGAGGGTGTGGAAGGAGCTATTTGAGTAGAAGATTGAGTGGGGATCAGGTGGAGCAGGGAATTGAAGGTTATATTTTTATTCAAGAATATATATAATTAGGTGTCTGAGGGCTAGGTTTGGTTTTCTTTTGTGGCCTAGATCCCTAATGCATGTTAAGTGCTTGATGTATCAGATAAGAAGATCAGTACTATTAAATTGGTGATTGGCCATGATATAGTAGGCGGTGAGTGAAAGGATGGGAGTGATATAAATCCTGTCTCTAGCTTTTGGAATAACTAAGTTTCGAAGGATGTACTAGATTATTCATGCATCATTGACTAGGGAACTGATAGAGGAGTCATGAAAGTGAGCATTGGTATTCCTAAGGGTATTATTGATATGGGTCTAGTTGAAGTTAGGATCAGAAGCTAGAAGATGGAGCTTGTCCCCAGTGGTGGACAGTCGAAGAAATTCATGGAAATCTTGATACATTATTTTGATAGGACATCGATTAACGTAGGACTGAAGGGAGGTGAAATCAAAATTAAAATGGAGATGACAAAAAACTCAAATAAAGAGTTTAGAATTAAAAGAGTAAGCTAGAGTGATAATTAAACCCAGGGTTATGTTGGCGAAAAGGTATAATACGTGAAAATTGAGAGTGGATTAATTTATGATGTTTGAGTGGTTGATGCCAGCAGATTTGATGCCGGCATATGCTGCTTCATCTGCTGCTTTAGTGAATCAAGGATCAACAGTGCTCCTGGAAGAGCTGCCAGTAAGTGCACGAGATCGTTTGCCACCAGCCATATCAAGAAGTGGAAAGCTTGAGTGAGAGAATGATTGAAGGGTTTGGTGAAGAATAAGGTTTTAAATGGCTATTTAAATAGATTTGAGAATATCATCTAGGATGATCGTGGGATCGTCCAAGACGATCAGGTCAATTATTATCGCCTAGAGCGATTGGTTAAAAAGGCGATTATATTGTCCAGGATAATAGACACAAGCGATTGTCCCAAGGAGTCATTCTATACGATTGTTAATGAAAAGCATAATCCAGGATGATTAGGTGGATCATCCAAGATGGTTAGTATTAATTGATTGTACGAACCAAATTTAAATTATACAGCACATTTGTAACATGGATCATCCAGGATGAACAGGTGGATCATCCAGGATGACTACCAATAATTGGTTTAGACCAGCCATTGGATGTGTGATGAGTGGTGATTTGATTATATCATCAAGGATGATGTGGATCGTCTAGGATTATGTGAACAAAATTTACAAAAAAATTGAATGATGTAGAGGAATGATCAGAGGATTCCAAAATAAAAAAATTCAAATTAAAATACCAAAACAAATAACAACAGAATAAAGAAAAAGAAATGAAAAAGAAAACAATAGCCAAATTTTTTTTTGAATCAATTAGCTCCAGTGAATGATAATTTTTTACCTCAAATTTAAATTTAAAAACTCAAAAGAAATGAATTGACCATGCTGAAATCCAGAAAAAGTTAGAAAATAAATTTTTGTAAATCCTACCTCAGACACCTTATAGGTTCAAATTTCTTTTAAACAAAAATCTAATTTAGAAGAAATGAAATTAGATAAGAAAAAGTGATCCTTTCAAATTTCATTCCAAAAAAAAAACTAATAAAATAGTATTACAAAGTAAAGAATCAAAAATATTGATTTTCAATCTCAAGTTTTTAAAAGTATTAAGTGGCACAAAGATTCTTCTAAAGTTTTTTAAAGATTTGAAAGAGAAAGAAGCTTATTTCTTTGTGGGCTCATTTGGCGCATGTTGTGCATCTTTTGATTTTTAATACACTTTGTGTATCTTGCAATTAATTGACAAACATTGTGCATCTTTTTAGTGTTGGGCTCATTTTATGCCCCTTTTTTATTTGATTGGCACACTTTTTGCGCATCTTTTGCGAGCTTCCTTTCTTTCAAAATCTCTAAAACACTCTCTGTTGTGTGATTATTTTCCAGATATAAGAGAAGAAAAACTCACTCTCTTAGATAAGGAAAAGTAAACCACAAAATAGAATCATTCTCATATGATAAATATATGCAATCACCTGAATAAGAATACACAAAAGTGATTCAATGATTTCGAACACTACTCGTATGAGATAGATTACTGTAGGAAGATAAAATAAATCTCTATTTCAAAGTCCAACTTTTTAATTTTGAAAAAAAATTTGATTCAAAAAGAAAAATACACCATTAAAGAAGTTAGAGGAAGAGAAATAATCATCAATGTTTCTTCCTTTAACTATTTTAGAGAAGTCAATCATTGCTAACAAGCTTCTAAACAAAAATAAGGTAAAAATCTAATTTAAAAAGCAATTTCATCAGTAGAAGTGAACAGTTATCTAATTTTAAAACTAAAAACAATAATAGGAAATGAAAAGCATAAAGTAAAAATTCAAAAGGGAAATCAACAAACAAATAAAGCCTAGCAAAAGACATAATAATAAAAATTACAGAAAGGAAGAAATAAATACACAGAACAAGAAAAATAAAAATATAAACAAAATGAATAATTTTTAAGCATGAATATCTATCACACCTAATCTGGTTCTTATGGTGCTAAAGGTTTCAAAGGCTAATGGTTTTGTGAAGATGTCTTCAAGTTGGTTTTCAGTGGCTACATGGTGTAGCTCTATGTCTCCTTTGGTAACATGGTCCCTAATGAAGTGGTACTTGATGTCTATGTGTTTGGTCCTAGAGTGTTAGATGGGTTTGTTAGAAATACAGATGGCACTAGTTTTATCACATAGGACTGGAATTATGCTTACAGGAAGTCCTAAATCTAGAATTTGTTACTTTAGCCAAAGGACTTGGGCCACACAAAAGGCTATATACTCAGCTTCAGCAGTGGACAGGGCAACTGAGTTTTATTTTTTACTAGACTAAGAGACTTAGGATTGTCCTATGAATTAACATGTCCTAGAGGTGCTTTTTCTATCAACTTAACATCCTATAAAATATGAATCAGAATATCCTATGTTTAGAAAAGAAGTGTTATGCATATGATACAAAATTCTTAAGTCTTGGGTCCCTAAGAGATATCTAAGGATTCTCTTAATAGCAGTCAGGTGAGACTCTTTTGGATCGGCTTGAAATCTAGCACATAGAAAAACACTGAATATAATATCAAGTCTGGTAGCAGTCAAGTAAAGAAGTGATCCAATTATTCCTCTGTATTTTTTTTGATCAACTAATTTTCCATTTGAGTCTTTATCTAATTGAATATTGGAGCTCATTGGAGTATTTATTGGCTTGGATTTATCCACTTCATATTTCTTTAGGATGTCCTAATGTAGTTTTATTTATTAAGAAAAGTTTCATCATCCATTTACCTTATGCTAAACCCTAAAAAGTAAGAAAATTCTCCTATCATACTCATCTCAAATTCCTTACTTATTATTTTAGAAAAATTATCACATAAATTTTTATCAAAAGATCTAAATAGTATATCATCAACGTAGATCTGGATAATGAGTAATTCATCTCCTACACTCTTCAGAAAAAGGGTGGTGTATATGCTCCCCTTAAGAAACTCTCTTTCCAGTAGGAATGTGCTAAGTCTCTTATACCATGCCCTAGGTGCTTGTCTTAATCCATACAAAGCCTTTTTTAATTTGAAAACATGATTTGAAAATTGGGAATTCTCAAAGTTTGGGGGTTGCTCTACAAACACATCTTCTTTTATTACCCCATTTAAAAAGGCACTCTTGACATCCCTTTGGAAAAGTTTAAATTCCTTATAATAGGCAAAGGCTAGTAGCACTCTAATGGCTTCTAATAGGGCTACAGGGGCAAAAGTTTCCTCAAAATCAATCCCTTCTATTTGGTTGTACCCGTTAGCCACCAATCTTGCCTTATTCCTAACCACCATACTAGAATCATTCATTTTATTCTTAAAGACCCATTTGGTTCCTACTATACTCTGGTCCTTAGGTCTTTCTACCAACTCCTAGACATATTTCCTAACAAAATGGTTTAGTTCCTATTGTATGGCTAGGATCCAGCATTCATCAGAAAAGGCTTGATAATGTTAGGGGGTTCAGTCATTAAGATGAAGGAAGAGTGGTTTATTCTTTTCTAAGTCCATGCCATAAATTCATTGAAGGTGCATGATTCTATATTTGTACTTACATTGTATTTACATCATTTTCCCAAAACCCAAAATTAGGTAGATATAGATAAATTAGAAAACAAACTTATTTTCATTTTAATCATAGAAGAAAAGATGCAGGAGAAATAATATGAAAAATTTTCACCAGGATGGTATAAATGAGCTTCTCTACACTCCTTCCTCCTCTAATGGTAGGACTGCTTACATAATATAGGCTAAGATCTCTAATGAAAGTATCTTGCACTTCCTTAGTCTCCCTTAGACTTTACTCTAAGGGAGAACTATATAACTATCCTAAAATTCACAAAACTCTATTGAATGTGACAAACTCCTTAATACAAGAATTGAAAAACCATTTATAGTAAGTGTAAAAATAGACTCAGGCACCACAGTGTCTGAAATGGTTGTGCCACCACATTATAAGAGGAACTAGCACCTTAATGCTTTTGGGCTCGCTCTGTTGCAGAACTATGCTGATTTGGTGCGTCTATTAGTTAAACTAGTGTGTCACTTAGTTGATTTGGTGTGGCTCCATGTTTTATCAATATCTCCACCATGATGCTATAAAATTTTAGCTATGTGGCAATTGAATATGTAATCCAACATTATAGTGTTGTAATGCTTGGCACTCCAACACTCAAATTCTTAAGATTCAGGTGATGCATAGACTTTTGACATTATGGTGGTATTAAGTGTTGTGGTATTGATCTTGACTATACCAAGGTGGTGAATTATTTCCTATTTTTCTCGAGGATTTGGTGCTATAATTCCCTGATCTAGTCTTGAGTCGTTGAAGATGCAGCAGCACTTATGATTGGAGTGCTGCAATGTTAGTTAAACACTTATGAATTGTTTTCCTTTTCATGAGCATTTCTTCCACAATATTAACTAAAATACTACATTTTCACTAGATTTAAAGGTAAGAACTAGTACAAAATTTACACTAAATAAATTCTCCCAAGCTTAAGCTCTTTCATATTCCCAGGTAATGGTGTAATCACCTAATAAATAGAATAATTGCCCAAATAAAAAAAATTTAATTTAAAATTACTAAATGTAAGATAAGACATTATGGTTTAGAAGTAATTTGAAATGATCAAAGTTGTAATGCTATTTGGAAAATCTTGAATAATTAGCCTAGAAAATCATCCATTTTATTGCTCTAATTGAACTTATCCACTATAAGTGTACATCTAAAATTAACTTCTGATTATAGAAATGAATAATATATTATTTAGAGATTTGCTGTGCTTGTAGTTAAATTAGAAGTTCATTAGTTAACCATCATATATGTTAGTTCACTGACATTTTCCTATTTGATTTAAGTATTAGGATGTTTTTTTGGATTTGAGCTGCAATAAATACCAAGTTTTGAATGTACTCATCTTTTTTCTTTTTCAAATTTCTCATTTGAATTTTCATCTTTTCACTTTTTTGATATTTGGTTTTAATATTAATGGTTTTAAAATCTCCCCTCACACCAACATTAATACACAAAGCATAAATTAAAGAAGGATGCCTAAAACCCACTAAAATAGTGCCTCTAATGATGTAATTAAAAGAAGAGTACATTTATTTTTCAACATATATAGTTTAACCAACTTGAATAGCATAATAAAGCATAGTCCAATCTTTTATCACTTCATTAATATTTTTTCTTGTAAACCAACAAGCAGAAATGAAACAGTGCTAACATTTTGAAAGCTGAGTTAAACAGGATGCAAGAAAATTAATAATTTTATCACCCCTCTTCTTCCACATTATGCCACTATGGGGAGGCTCACACAAAACTCTTAATAACTCATCAAGATTAATGGGTGCTAAATTAAATGGGGTATACTTATGAAATTAAAAATCCCTAAGTTTATAAAAATGATTAGTGTTCACATAATCAAATGTTACCCACGTACCTCTCATATAGAACCAATTATCCACAGCCTCCTTCCTATTAGTAAAGAACTCTCTCACCATATTTACCATAACATAATGGATTTCTTACACAATGATTACTAACACTAGTTTTCTATAATCTACATTACCTGCCCACCTAGGTTTTGAAATCCTATCTCAAGAATTAACAGTTTACTCACCATGATTAACCCATATTGGAACTCAACTTTAGTATATATGAATTTGCTCTTATTAAATGAGGATGAGGAACTCTTCATGCTTCTAAATATTTTTGGGACATTGCTCATTAAACATAAGTAAATAAAGGTTATGCAGTACTTTGAGAGAAATGAAGATAAAAAAATAAAATGAAGAAAAATTGAAAATAAGTATCCTATTTGTAGACCATATGTGCATTGCAACACTTAAGAATACAAAATGATAAATAGGTCAAACTTACATATGATGTAGCATTGTGGAACTCATGGCACTGTGTATTAGGCTTATTTTTTGGCTAGAGATATGCTACAACATTTGAAATGTATGAGCGTTGAGGTGCTATAAAGACCACCATAATGGCACTCTAATCAAAATAATTATGATTTTGACTTAACACTACAACACTGAGGATAATGTTGCAGTGCTCAACAGAGCTCCATGATGAAAAACATTATAAAAGTATAACTTATTGAATGCACTACTAGTAGTACTATAGAAATATACAACTTAACACCATAACACCTTAAAAGGTAGCACTAGGGGGCTAAATAAGGCATCATAGCACAACGGTGTCATCAAGGACTACAATGCGACATTATATTTAGTAAATGTTTCTGAGACTACAGCACTACAATATAAGGTACAAAATGCTACAGCACTTGATAAGAAAACACAGCGACAGTAGATGTCCTAATAATGCATTGCTAGTTATATAGCAGCTTTTGCTCGAACAATTTTATCATAATTAGCCAAAATCAAATTTAATGACTTAACAAATAATACATATGACATTTTAATGAATTTTAAAATAAATAATACAAATTGCAAAACTGACAATCAAACCAACTAACAGTTAAAAAACATAATATAATTGGGTTGTTGTTGACCTCATTTCTATATGAGGTCATCCGGATCCATTCATACTTTCGCTTGTTAATCTGATGGTTGATAATCACCCAATTATCAATCATCCAGAACTCAATCCAAACTTAAATCTAGACTTTAATCAAACATAAATAAAACCTTAATCAAACTTCAATCATATTCAATCAACTTCAATCATCTAGTTGATATCAATCTTCAATCACTTGAAGCTACAGCCCTACATTATAGCAAGATAACTCAGTACATTGCCTAGCTCAGTGTACTGGCACCTAGTGATCGCCATTTGATTTATTTTATCTAATCATAAATAATCACCTAATTGATTTTTATTGATATGGATAATGTAAACTCAATCAATAAAATTCAAAACTACATTCAAATCCAGAATTCCAAACCAAAATTTAAGGTTAAAGACCCATGTCCTATAACTCTTTTGGGTGATTTTTTAATCAACATAAAACCTAGTCAAATAACCCCCAATTTATGATATATTAATTAGATATTGATTAGGCATGTCTCTAGGATCAACCCTCCAAATCTGAGGACAATATGATACTTATAACCCTAGAATCTTGATTGAAATCTAAAGGTTATAAAATCTTTAAATATTTATAGCCTTTGCTACTAGACCTTCCACCTTGTGTAATTTGACCTTGGGAGCTTCCACAAAACCTTTGATCAGGTCCATAAACCTTGTTATGACATATTGAATATAAAACTATACTTTGGTGGATCCAAATTGACCCATTGTTGACCAAGGGTCCAAATGACCAAAATGCCCCCCTAAGGGAATAATTAAAGTTTCCTCTAAACTTCAACATAGATGTTGACCTCATTTTTATATGAGGTCACTAGGACCAATACAGACCCTAGGATCTACCCAGCCCTTAGGTTATACTAAGACCCTAGATTTACCCAGATCTTAGGATCAATCCAAGTTCTAGATTTTTAAAATTCTAGATCAATTCAACTTCATATCAAATCCCAGCCTTATCTAATCATACACAATCATTCAAATAATTTTCATTAATTTAGAAAATCCAAAATCAAGCATCAAATCTAAAATCTAGCTTAAATCCAAATTTTTATACCCAAAATCCAAGGTTTAAAGTCCCTGTCTTGAAAGCCTTTTCTAATGATTTTTCATACACATCAAACCCCAACCAAATCACACCCGATTCATGATCTATTAATTATATATTGATAGGAAATGTATCTAGAGAAAACTCTTCAAATTTAAGCTCAACTTGAGGCCTTTAACCCTAGAAACTAAATTGAAACCCAAAAGCTATAAAACCTTCAATTATTTAAGGCCTATGCCACTAGATATGCTACCTAGTGGATTTTGACTTTGGAGCCTTCTCCAAACCCTCTAGCCACATCCAAAATCTTAATCATGATGTTTTCAGCATTAAATTATATTTTTGTGGACCCACTTTGACCCCTAATTGACCAGGGGTCAAAATAACCAAAATACGCTAAAAGGCAATTTTGGAGTTTTCTCTAGACTCCAACATTGCCATTCAAATCAAACCCTACAAACTCTTCCAATGCATCCTAATCATCAATAAGAGTGTATAGAACTCAGACCCACATCCTGGTCAAGCTTGGTTGACCACGTTAACTCAAATGACCAAAAAACCCCTTAGGGGTGTGAATAATCATTTTGAATCAAATGATCCTTTTTTTGGATGGAACCAATTTCATTCAACTCTGAATGTTAAAATAAACTCGTTAGATGAAATCCCAAACCCTGGGTCATCCTAGTTGACCAAGTTAACTAGGGTTGACCCAAATGCCCTTTAAGGGCTTAAATAGTAAATTTGCTTGAATTAAACTCCCACGACTTGGGACCATCCAACAAATCCAAAATGTCATTTCAAACCCATTGATCTCAAGCCCAGGTCCTAGGTCAACGTAGTTGACCAAGTCAACCAAAGTTGACCCAATGATCCCTTAAGGGTTAAATGGGTCAAATAAACCCATATGACCAAATCAATCCAACCAAATCCTCAAATCCATTTTAAAAGATGATTGAAACATGTTCAAACTTGTTTGAAGTCAAGTCATGGTCCATTTGACCAAGTCAATTCACTTTGACTTGCTCAAATCCCCTCAAAATTACATATACCCCTTCAAATTCTTATCCCGTGGCTTGATAATCCTTCCAAGCAAACTCAAGACCCATCTCATGTCATCTTGCATGCCACATCATTTTATTGACTGGTTTAAACAGTCAAAGTGGGCAAATAAGTCAACAATATATGTTTAGGTGGCTTTGTCACCTTGGCAAGTCAAAGTATTCTAATACTTCATCTATCCATGCATTTAGATGGCTAAGAGGGTTACTTGGCATCAGCCTAAAGCCTCCTTCTCTCACTAATTGATGCTATGTAATCATTAGGAAGAAGGATAATTGTACACCTAACTCAAAGCCTGGGTATCACTCTACCTCTTCCAAACTTCTAATTCCATCAGCCTCTATACCATTCCAAGGAGCACTTAGCCTCTTCATCTATTAAAAAAGCCCCCCAGCAATTCAAATGGTTGTTGCAAGTTTTAGAACAAAATTTGAAAAGAGAGAGAGAGATAGAGAGAGAAAGAGAGAGAAAGGATATTTTCTATAGTAAATCTTAATTGACCAATCAAAAGCTCTTAGACCCTTCAAAGAAGTTGTAGAGGATTCAAATACCTTTCCAATAAGCCTAAGAACATCAAAATCCATCCACAAGATTGTAAGATATCTCAACTTTTCTCTTAAACTTTGATTTGAAACTACAAAAAATCTACAACACATGAAGCCCTCAAACTTCAGGTGTTGGAAGATTAGGTTGACATAAATCTGTGTTCCAAATGTTATTGAATTTGGTCGAGTATTTTGAGAGATATGAGCATTTGAATTTTTAGTTCATTTTGAACTAAAAATTCTGGCGCAATCCTAACCGTCTAATCGCATTTAAAATGTAATCAGACGACCCATAACGCACAGGACAGATGAAGTATCTGACGGGTTTTGAACATGGGTTCTCCTGTGGTCTCATGAAGCAATGTGGTAGCTTTATAGCTGTCGATCTCTTCACGGTTCGATCCGATCGATGGATCGGCAGATCCGACGTGGTTAAGTGAGCGGCTACCACCACGTGTCGCCAAACCGTACGTCATCATCATTTCAGTGCCAATCATTGATAATGATTGGCACCGACGATTATTAATTTAAATTGAATTAAAATAATTTAATTAATTCTCAGAATCTTCCAAAATTCATAGAAAATCTAATTGTTCACCAAATTGAGTGTTCTTGGGCTCATTAGAAAGGGCTTGAGCTCTACTATTTATTAAAATTAAAATTAAAGTGTTTTGATGACTAGATTGAGATTTATTTGGGTTTTATAAAAAATCTATTTTTTTTCAATTTTCTCACAATCCAATGGTCAAATTGGAACCAAACTTTTGGTGAAATTTTTTTTAGCATGTTGAGGATTCTCTGTATTTTTCCTAGGTTTAGATGCTCAAGGGATTATAGTGATGGGAATTTACAAAGTAATTGTTCCATTTTGGACCCAAAATTTGAAAATTCATAACTTTTTAAATTCTTAGAATTAGGTTATCTGATTGCTTTGGTATGCTTAAATATTTTCGAGGGTTAGGTGACCAAAGTTTCAGACCCAGTTGATTAGTGACACCTAGGAAAAATAATTAAGGGTAAAACCTAGCTAACTTAGAAAAATTCTAAGAAATTATTCACACACCCAATATGGTTAAAACTTTAGAACATTAAAATTAGTTACATTTTACACATTAGGTCCAAATTTCACTAAATTTCGAGGTCATTAGGCTAGAAAATTAAACAAGTAAAAATTCAGCACCTTTAAGGAATCAAAAAATTCAAAAAATTGTAAAAAATCCAAATTAAATCCCAAAATTACAAATAATACATCAAACTAACTAGAATTTGATCTTCTATTTAGGAAAAATAAAAGACTCATCACTAGATTTTTAATTTAACCTTAATTTAAATTTAAATAAAAATCAATAATTAATTATATAAAATAATTAAAATTTATTAAAAATTCCAAATAAATTCTAAACTCCTGAAAACACTCCTATGTGTCATCCGTGACCTTTGGGAGTGATTTCATGCAGTTTAGGATAATTTTAGATCAAAACAATCAAAACCTCCTTAATTAAATAATTAAAAAAATTAATTAATTAACAAAACTTTGAAAAATCATAACTAATTCTAGAAAACCCAAATTGACCATACTTAGTGTCATTAAACTCCATTTGAGGTCTAGTATTTTTTAAAAATAACAAACCAATAGAAATAGGTCAAAGTTAGAAAGTCAACTTTTTGGTCAACCATAGTTCAAAATTAGGTCAAAACTTCAAAAATTTATGACTTAATATAGAAAATTCTAAATTGAGCAAACTCAAAGGCTTTGTACTTCAAATATGGCCTAATATTTATTAAAAATATCAAACCATCAAAAATAACTTAAAAATAAAAAAGTTAACTTTTTAGTCAACTTCAATTAAAATTTTAACTTAAACTTAAACAATTCATAATTAAATATAAAAAAATCCAATTCCAGCAAACTCAAAGCCTAATTACTCATGTTTAGTTCTAGTATTTGAGAAAAATATCAAAACTTTGGAATTCTATTTTAATCAAAAAGTCAACTTTCAAGTTAATTTTTGGTTAAAATTTTAACTAAAACTTTAAAAATTCAAAACTCATTATAAAAAAATCTAAATATAGCAAACTTATAGTTTAATTGCTCATCCTAAGCTCTAATATTTAATCAAAATACTAACTTTACAAAAATTGACCTTAATCTAAAAGTGAAAATTTGATCCCTTAATTTAATAATTAAAATAATCCAAAAAATTTAAAAAATCAATAATCAATCAAAATTCCAAAATTTTTTTAAATATAATTAGTAAAATCAATTAACCAACCCATTTAATACATAATAACTACTCCGAAGATGAAGTTTTTAGGATGTACTACTCTGGGCTGCGGGATTACGTGTCCTAAGGAGGCCTGGTTCCTCAAGCCTCGTGGCACAAAGTCATAAACAGATTCAATGGAGTGTAAAACCTTAAAATCAATTGATTATTAATAATTTAACCAAATTAAAAAAAATTTATTACAACTACATCAACTAGGTTTTTAGGCTAGACTACTTCGGGCTACTGGGTTATGTGTCCTAAGGAGACCTGGTTCGTCGAGCCTGTGAAACAACGCCACGAACCGATTGATAAAAATTTTAAATTAATATAATCCTTAAAATTAGCAACTAATCAAATTAATTAAAATTTATTAGTCATTTAATCTCTAATTAATCAAAATCATTTAATCAATCAACCTTAATAATGTATTTTAAAACAAACCTTAACATGTTAATATTTAAACATTAACTAAATTAATTCTTCAACCTTCAATAAACTCAACATTAGACAAATTTAACCAATTACCTGATATAGGACATATCCATGCCACACATCCTACCTCACATACTTCAGATGGTTTGCTAGGGCACCACTTCTAGATATAAGCTAGGCTGGTATTTATTTTTTACTATGTGCAAGGAATTTTGAGTTTTCACTGCATGTTAATTGATGATGTTGATGTTATTATTTATTTAATTTTTATACTCTGTAATATAATTGATGAGCATTAGATTTACCCTTAGGTTAGGGATAATTTGTGTTAATTCAAACTTATGTAGGTGGCCATGCTAATACATGACATTTAAAATAAAAGGGCGCAAAATCATAAAAATTAATTTGCTACAGGTACTGCTGCTGTGCTAAGTCCCCCTTTTAAAATCAAAAGAATATGGCCAAGTGTGGCTGGTTTAAGCATTTCAAATTTCATCATATTAATTGCTTGGGATAATTTAAATATAATTGTTTAAGATAACCCTACAGGTGATCCAAGTCTAGATTTTAATTTTTATTTAATATAATTTAATGCATTTGAGTTGTAATTAAGTTAAGTGACATTTGAGAATTAACATAAATCTAATCTGAAATTTAAAGAGAAGAGTGACATCCCTTAAGGGAGTGTCTCTCTTAATTTGAAGATTCAGATTAGGATACTTTGAGTATCCAGGAGGAAAGGAAACACCCCTTAGGAGAGGAGTTTTCTTTTCACTTAGATATCCAAATCTGATCATCTAACGTGCCTTACAGAAGGATGAACAAGTGAAGATTGGGAAGAATCCCGTTCTCAAATTCACTTGAGTCTTAGGAGTAGAATCCGGGCTATTGTCAGTGGTATATGGCCACTTTACTTTCTGCAGACCCCCGGGTTATAATATTAAGTGGCACTTGGCACATATACTTTTAATTTGAATATTAATTTAATTGATTTGGTTAATGATTGATGCGTTGGTTTGCGATATAAGATTGCATACTTTTAGTAATTTTGTATGTCGATCTTTGATTTTGCTTGGAACCCAATTGGAGGCTCGTGAGGGATCGTTAAAACTTTTTCTACTTCAACTAAATTAAAAATTTTAAGATAACATAGAAATTCTAACGATTTTAAGTAGTAAGCGAGAGATCATCGGCAGTTTGCATAACATCTTGTTGCACCATCTTTCCTTTGTTGGGCTCCTCCCTGCCTATGGGTTTTGGCAGACTACTTGGCCTATAAGGGTGTAGATCTGTCATGGGAAATCTTTGCAATCTCTAGAGAAAAACTTATTTTAAAGCCTTTTTAAAATTGCTTCATATTGGATTTAAGCATTCTTTGAGTCAACTAGCATGCACTACATTAAAAGCAAACTAAAATGAGTAAAAAATTTAATTGCATTTACTTTAAGCTTCATAGCATAAGTCAAAGGGCCAATTAAATAACATCCCTATCAAAGAGTGCACTAGATGTCATTCCTGTTCTAAAAAATATATCTTAAATAACATCCCTACCATTTTTACATAAAAGACCAGACTCATAGCTTTAAAGTGCATAATTGGTTTGGTTGGCTCTTCAATCCAGGCTAGGGAAAATCCAAATCCTGTATTACATTAGCTAGGTTGGGTTTGTGATTTTCAGTACCTAATTTAGATTTAGGTTCTGAGATAGGCTCCGGCTATAAGACCTCAATCTCTTGGAATATAATCACAATTTTCTAATAAAATTGATAATCTAAATTAAAAACTCTTTCAATCAAAATTCAAGACCAATATTTAGGATAGGTTAGGGTGTTTCTGAAGTGATTCAGAATCTTAAAACACCTCCCACCTTTCTTCCTTTGGCCTCCAGAAATAAGTGCTCACCTTGATCCAATCCTAATTGAACTTCCAATCCTCACCTCCCTTAATACTAAACTTTAAAATCCCAAAAATAAAATTTCAACCACTTTTTTAATCGAGAGTATTCATAGGAAACTATGGTTTCCTATGATGTAATTAATTATGAGGACTTGCACTCATAGTAGATTTAGTAACCCATATAAATTTCTAAAATCAATCTTTCAAAATCTCAATTAATTATCTTAATAAAAATTGAAGTCAAAATCAATGATCATTATCGTCATTTTTAAATGATCAATAATGATTGATATCTTCTTCCCTCAGGAAGATATATCAATTATTATTGTAGCTTTAATTATGAAATTAATAATAATTTATCCAAATTATTATAGTTAAATAACTGAGTGAATAATCATTTTAACCCTACTGGGTCATATGTAGTTCTTGCTTAAATTTTACTATAATAATCATAATGAAATTTTAATCCTGTAAATTGAACCCATTAGAGAATGATATGCTCGTCTCATGAGATGATATATCATTCATAATGCATTCAATTTCAAAATTAAAATTCAAGAAATTAAATTTTTCAAAGATAATTAATCATTTCAAAAGTGATGACTTTTTAATCAAACAATAAATGGCGACTCCACTTGGGATTTATCTCTCTTCATCTTTAATAATGGTACAAATTTTATTACATCAGTAGTTTTGACTACCCTTGCCTCTATTGGTTTCTCTGCCCATTTCTTCCTTGGGTGAGTGTGGTCAAAATCAATAAGACAAGTTAAAAGAGAGGTGAGCGAAGAAACCTCCTTCAATTTTAGGCTTTGATATTTTGCCTTCATGTTCATTGGTAGAAAGCAAAAGAGTCAAGCCAAAGCCCTTTTGTGGTTGGTGTAAACTTGCCTAAATCTCAAGTATGCTATGTTTCACAATTTACGGATAACCCTTCAATCGCAAAATTAAACTTTCATTTATCTGGCAGAATTCTACCCTTCTTAAATTCTAATCAATTTCTATATCTTATTATTACATATGGAATATAGTCCTTATAACTCTGTATGTGTGATAGATTATAGACTCCTTATCCAAATCCAATTCATAACTTTGATCCTTCTGGTAAAGTTGATCTTTGATATTTCACCCCAAAGTAGTTTATCGAGATGAAATAGTCGAATCAACTTCTTAAAATCTTTACCCCCAAAACTTGTAAACCTTTAAGTTGAATGCAAATTCAACATATAAATTTTAAAAAATAAGGGGAGATGTTGCCAGATTTTTATATTTTCAAATCTCCTTTTCAAAATTATTCTACTTCAATCGTTATTATAATATGTTTCCTACTAAACCCTTTCATAGTTTAACATAGGCAATGCAAATTCAATCATTTCCAAAACTCAATTTCAAATTTCATTTCCTCTATCAAGCCCAGGTTTTAACATTTACCCCTAAATTACTCAGTGGGGTAAGAGAGTCAGGTCAAAATTTCATGATTTTCCTTATCAATCTGTAAACCATCATATTGAATGCAAATTCAATGTGTTATGTTTCAAAATCAAAGGAAAATCTTTCAAGTTTTAAAATTCAAACTTCTTTTCAAAAGTATTCAAATCGAGTCTAGTTTGTCGTTGTTATATGTTTTCTATAGCATTCTCATGTAGTCAAACATATACAATAAAAATTTAAATTTTCTTCAAATTAAAAATAACTTTTATATCTTATCATTGCATATCAAATTATAGTTCCTATAATTTGATATATATAATAAAATATAAACTTCTTTTCAAATTTCAAATCTAAGATTCTAATTCAAATCTTCTCTTTTCAAATCTCAAATAAATCAACCCTCTAAAATGGCAGGAAAGTTACTTTTTCTGTTGACTGAAACTTTTATATTGAAGAACTGATTAACACTAGTATAATCAAATTTGGAATGGGATTTAACATCCTGAGGTTGTCTATTAATGGAAACATAATTGATGACCTCACTGCTGAAAGTGATAAGGATGCTCCTGTGGTCGAGGTAGTAGTAGGGGCGGGGACTAACATTCTCCCCATTCTTAAAACGGAGGCAGTTATCGCCCCCATACCTACTATACCCTCTACTTAGAAGGACAAGGAATAAAAACTTGTTGCTAAAACTAAAGTCACTTCTGTGTTTGAAAAGGGATCTTCTAGTACTAGAGCACTGTTTGGCAACAAGAGTGCTAGACAGAACTATTTGAGAAGGGTAAGGAAGATGATAACCAACTCAAGGAAGATGGCCAAGCAGAAGGCCTTAACTAAAGTTGAACCTAAGGCTACTGAGTGTTGACCTTATTTTTCACCCAAGACCACCTCCATGGTGTTCAATGGGTCAAACCCAACCCATTCGGCCCAAACCCTGGTCCTAGGTCAACCTGGTTGACCAATTAAGCCCTTAAAGGGTCAAATCAATTCAAATAAAATTCAAACCCAATCCTAGGCTCAACCCCTCGCCTCCTTGACCCTAATTGAATAAGTTGACCAAGCCAACCCTTGACTTGGTCAACCCAAGTCATTAATGGGTCAATTTGACCCATTTATAGCCATATAAATTATTCTTAATTTGCTCTAAAACTCAAACCATGGCCAAAGACATTGATTTTCCCTCCTAATCACCCTAGGATAGATCCTAGCCGTCAAGCTAATGCCTTGAGCCTTAATTATTTTAAGCATTAATTATTTTAAAATATTTAAAATTAGTTTGAAATAACTTTAAACTTCAAAAATTCATAACTTATTCATTTTAAATCGGAGTTTTGCGTATAATCCCTCAATTTTTTTAGAAAAATAGGAATTTTAATTTAAAATTATTTTTAGCAACTGTAATTTATTTTCCTGGCTTATTTTTTATATTATTTAATTATTTATATATTTAAGTAATATTTAAATAAGTAATATTTTAATTATTTTAAAATTAAAAGATTATTTTGAAACCCCCCCTTTTCCTTGGTGGTTAGTGGATCTCCCGCACCTATATATATTGAATCTATTTTGATTATGTTATTATTATTTTTAATTATCTTATTTATTTAATTAGTTTATATGTATTTTAAATTATTTTAAAATTATACGTTTATTAAATCTTTAATTGTGGGAGATCCACCCAATGAAATCTTAAACATAGGATTTATATATAAATAGCACTCATGTGGGAAGGATTACTGGGTGATTGAGCCCCAATCATTCATTAATCACTTCATTAATCTCTTTGCTTTAGTGTTTCGTAGTCCTTTGCATGTGTAGGTTGCACAAGCACCTAGCCTAGGCTCTCCTAGATCTAAGGACATGTTTGGTGTGTCTATATTTGTATTGCATTTCCTTTATGTTACCCCAAGGGTTAGTTCCAAACATTGATTCAAGACCTATCTAATGTAGTGACACCTTAAGGATAATAATTAAGGACCCGTCTAGCAGACTTAGAGAAATTCTACAAGCTAGGATTTACCTATGATTGACTTAAAACTTGAACCATATGAACTTAGTGACATCATAAATTCCTTGGAATTTTCTAGGAATTTTTATGACCCATTAAACTCCTTAATTAACAAACCCTAATTTGCCCCCCTTAATTAGGACCCGATTACTTCAAAAAATTTTAATAAATTTAAATTAAATTAAAAAATTACCCATAATATATCAAAATCTTCAGAACTTAGTCCCTAACCCATGAAAATTAAAATCCCTTTAATAGGACATTAATCTGAACATTAATTTAATCCTAATTAAAAATCACCTTTTTTCTTTAATTAAATAATTTAATATTATTATAAATTCCAAATTTCTCCCAAACACTTGGGAACACTTATTTAGGTCATTCCAGACCTTTGGGGGTGATTCCAAGTAGTTTGGAACTGATTTGGATCAAAACCCCTAAAACAGCCCTAAATTAAATAATTTTGATAATTCATTAAATGACCTAAACTTTGAAAATTCATAACTAATTATAGAAAATTCCAAATTGGGCAAACTCAAAGGCATTCAACTCACATTAGGGTCTAGTAATTATTAAAAATACTAAGATTCCAGAAATTTGTTTTGATTGGAGTGAATTGTTTTGTTCATGAGAATTCTAGTCAATTCACAGTTTATGTTTTTGATGATTACAAAAGTTTATTGTTTGACTAATTCATCTTCTAACATATAATCTTTGAGTTTTTGTTTGTCTGAGTGTACTAAAGTATTTTTTAAGAAATTCACACTCAAGACTATTGAAGACTTCAAGTTCACTTGTTCACTGTAAATGAAGTCTGTAATTTTCTTTTCTCCTTTTTCTTTAGTCTGAGAGAGTGTGATTGTAAGTTGGATAACTGTGTACACACACACAATGGGGGAGTAAAAAGTTTAAAAGTTTTTAAACTGATCGTACAGTATGAATTAATTTCGTACAGTATGATATGAAGAATATGTCCTCCAGGGAGAACCCATCAGACTAGAAAATTTTTCTAAGGCATGTTCGTACAGTACGAATACCATTCGTACATGAGTTTTTGCTGTACGAACAGCTCAAAATTGGGTTCGTCCAGAGGTTCGTATGGGACGAAGTGTTCGGACGAAGCTTACTGATTTGATCGTCCAAGCGTTCGTACGGGACGAAGTGTTCGGACGAAGCTCATTGACTTGATCGTCCAAGCCTTCGTACGGGACGAATGGGTCGGACGAAGCTTACTGACTTGATCGTCCAAGGGTTGGTACGGGATGAACTGTTCATACGAACGGTTCTGACCTATTCGTCTCATGAGTCGTACAGGACGGATGGTTTAAATTTTTGAACTATTCATACAGTACGATGGTTGATCGTACGGGACGATCGGCACGGACTTAACTTGAAAATTCAGTTTTTGGACGATTTTTCCTGTCCTAAGTATAAAAATGAATCAAAACTGTTTTGAATAGAGATCCTTCTGTGAAAATTCTTTTGGAAAGTGAGAGGAGAGTGATTGGGAGAGTGTTTGGGAGTGAGTTTTGAGAGATCTTTCAAGAGAAAATTGTGAGGAGATTCACAAGGTTATCCAATTGAGAGGATTTCTTTTACTTGTTCTTCAAGCATCATCCTAGTTCCTTGGAGACTTTTGCAAGAGTGTTGTTTGAAAGGATTCGGGTTCTCTGCCGCACTTGGAGAGTGAAAAGGACGACGGTTCTCTGCCACACTTAGAAAGTGAAAAGGACGACAGTTCTCTACCACACTTGGAGAGTGAAAAGGACGACGGTACTCTGCCGCACCGGGGTTGGTGGAAGAGAGTTTGTAAAGGCTTCTCCGCCTTGCTATGGGGGCAAAAGGAGAGACACTTGGTTTTAGTGCAATACCTAGAGAAGGGATCTCTATAGAGTGGATGTTGGTCGAGTTTGACCGAACCACTATAAATTCTGGTGTTTTCTTTTCTCTATTTATTTTTCTACAAATTTATTTTCTGCAGTTTATTCTCGTTGTGGTTGAATTTCTATTTTAAAAGAAAGAGCAAAAATTATCTATGTTCGTACTGTACGAAGGTTTATCATACTGTACGATTAGCTTTTAAATTTTCCAAATTATCAAGAGTAATTTTAAAAGGAACCAATTCACCCCCCTCTTGGTTAGCCTAGGGACATTGAGCAATAGGTCTAACAACCTGTTTGCACTTTCAAGTGGTATCAGAGCCATATTTCAAAATATCTGTTTTAAATACTGTTTGAAATTTTGATCATGGCTAATTTTGGAAATAGAAATACTATGGAAGGATACTCGATCACTAGACCACCGTTATTTGATAATATTCCTTTTGATTTTTAGAAAACTCGTATGTCTACTTTTCTGCAATCACTTGGCTATCGTATGTGGATGTTAGTTCAGGATGGTTATACTGAACCAACTAGGATTGTAGAAGGAATAAGAGTTCAAACACCTTTTATAAACTGGACTGTAGAAGAACGTGAACTAGCGCAACTGAATGCTAAGTGTTTGAATAATTTCTTTTGTGCTTTAAAATCGGAAGATTACATGCGTGTTTCTACCTGTAAATCAGGAAAGGAAATTTGGGATAGACTTTGCATCACATATGAAGGTACAAATGAAGTAAAATAAACTAGATTGAACATTCTCTTGCACGACTATGAACTTTTTCAGATGAAACAGAATGAATCAATCTCTGACATGTACACTCGCTTTACACACATAGCCACTTCATTGCATGCTTTAGGTAGGGAGTTGACTAATGCTGAGAAAGTTAATAAGATATTACGTTGTTTACCTCCTGCATATGATGCAAAGATAACTGCGATAACAAAATCTAAAGATTTGAATGTTTATTCTGTTGATAATCTTCTTGGATCACTAATTGCTTATGAGCAATCGGTGACTCAAAAATAGATTGATGCAGGTGAGAAGCAAAAGGAAAAGAATATTGCTTTAAAGGTGGATGACTCGGAAAGTGATCAATCGCTACCTGAAGACGAAGAGGATATTGCCCTGATGACAAGGCAATTTTGAAGTTTCCTAAAAAGGAAGCAGAGAAGACGTCAGAATTGGAACAAGGGTAAGTTTCAGAAGAATGTCAAGGCTTTGAATGAAGTTATTTGCTATGAGTGCAAAAAGCCAGGACACATCAAGACAGAATGCCCCAATCTCAAAGGAAATCTTAACAAGGAGAAGACCGAGGAGAAACCAAAGGATAGAAGGGGTAAAAAGAGAGTACAACGAGCTTTCTGGGCGGACTCAGCCTCAGACTCATCAGAAAAAGCACCAGAAGAGGAAGTTACCAATTTGTGCTTAATGGCTGATAAACTCGAGCATTCAGATGAGGATGAGGTATGTGATTTAAGCTATGAAGAGTTATTTAAGGTTTCTGAACGCATACATTCTGCATATAGGAAACTTAAGAAATTGCATGCTAAGTTAAGTTTGGATTACATAGAGCTGCAAAAAGATTATGAGATCCTCAGAAAAGATCATGCATTAATTGATAGCAACCACATGACTTTGTTGGATGAGTATGATGATTTAAACAAGCAGCACAATCTTTTAAAATCATCACATGCTGAACTTGAAAAAGATTTTAAGACTTTTATGGAAGAGTCGGATTCTAGAGAGCATGAGTTAAAAATTGATAACTCGATTTTAGAAAGTGCCAATGCATATCTTGAAGTCTAGTTTAAAGCACTTAAGAAAAATAAAATACCACCTAAGCTTGAAGAGTTTCATGAATTGTACCACAAGAACATTGACTTAAGATCTAAAAAGAAAACCTTTAAGAAAAATAAATTAGTGAATCCCTTTCCAGGGATAAAGTGTTTTTCTTGTGGTAGGTTAGGACACATTTCCCATACCTGTACTTTGAAGTATATAACACATTTAGTATGGAGACCTAAGGTGCAGGAACCATAATATATCACACATGCATCTGGTTTAAAGTTGTCAAGAGGTGAACCCAAACTTGTTTGGGTTCCCAAGGCTAATATTTGATCATATTACAGAAACGCTCTCATAGAAGACCTCATGAGAGTATTTGGTACCTGGACAGCGGATGCTCAAAGCATATGACTGGAGATACAAGTCAATTTATATCGCTAGAAGCCAGAAATGGAGGCAAGGTGACGCTTAGAGATAATACCACCAAGAGAGTGGTAGGTACAGGTATAATTAGAAATTCAAAAAATTTTGTTATTCAGAATGTACTGTTAGTTGAAGGTTTGAAACACAATCTGTTGAGTATTAGTCAATTATGTGACAAGGGCTATCATATTAAGTTTTTACCTACAAGTTGTGTTATTAGTCTAAATGAAACTGTTGTTTTGAATGGTGATAGGGTAAATAATGTTTACATGCTAGATTTTAATTCTGTTAAAGCATCTACTGCCTTGTGTCTGAAAACTGTTTCTGATGAATCATGGTTGTGGTATAGAAGGCTTTGTCATGCTAGCATGAAAAATCTTAGGAAAATCACTCAAAAGCAACTGGTTAGAGGAGTACCCAAATTGGATTTTACTAAAGATCACTTGTGTGATGCATGTCAACTAGGAAAACAAGTGAGATCCTCATTCAATTCTATCAAGGAAATTAGAACTGGCAAGCCCTTAGAAATTCTTCACATGGATTTATTTGGACCTGTTAGTACCTTAAGTTTAGGAGGAAAAAGATTTGGGTATGTTATTGTGGATGACTATACTAGATTCACCTGGATTAGATTTTTGAATCATAAGAGTGAATCATTTGAGGAGTTCAGAGATTTTGCTTCTTGGATTCAGAGAAAACTTGGTTTTGAAATAGTTAGTATCCAAAGTGATCATGGGGGAGAATTTGAAAATGAAATGTTTAATGATTTTTGCAAATCTCTTGGAATTGAACACAACTTCTCAGCACCGAGAACACCTCAACAGAATGGAGTTGTAGAAAGAAAGAACAGGACATTAGTGGAAACTGCTAGGGCCATACTGACAGAATATTCACTTCCTAAATATTTTTGGGCTGAAGTAATTAGTACCGCATGTTATTTATTGAATAGGGTGTACATAAGGTCTAAATTGGATAAGACACCCTATGAACTTCTTAAAGGTAGAATTCCCAACCTCTCACATCTATATGTTTTTGGATGTAAAGTATTCATTCATAATAATGATAAAACTCTTTTAGGAAAATTTGATCTGAAAGCAGATGAAGGAATCTTTCTAGGATACTCAAGTGTTGGAAAATCCTATAGAGTTTTTAATAAGAAGACATTGGTAGTTGAAGAGACCACACATGTTGTTTTTGATGAATCTCATTGATAGTAAAGGGTCTAAGATGGATGAAGATGAGGTTGAAGTGATAAATGAGAAACTTGAAAATCAAAAAGTTGAAGATAATGTTGAAAAAGAAAAGGAAAACCAATTGCCTAGAGAATAGAAATTTGTAAGGAGTCATCCAAAAGAATTGATTTTAGGTGAACCAAGTGAAGGAGTTAGGACTAGGCATGGATTGAGAAAGGAAGTGAATCATTCAGCATTTATTTCAATGATTGAACCCACAAACGTAGAACAAGCACTTTTGGATGAATTTTGGATATTGGCCATGCAAGAGGAGTTAAATCAATTCAAGAGAAATGATGTTTGGGAATTAATTGAAAGGCCAAAAGATCAAAGTGTAGTTGGGACTAAGTGGGTATTCAAAAACAAGATGAATGATTCAGGAGTAATTGTTAGGAATAAGGCTAGGTTAGTAGCTAAGGGGTATAACCAAGTTGAAGGAATAGATTTTGAGGAGACATTTGCCCCTGTAGCAAGACTTGAAGCAATAAGAGTTTTGTTAGCTTTTGCCTGTTTTAAAGAATTTAAATTGTACCAAATGGATGTTAAAAGTGCCTTTCTAAATGGGGTGATAGAAGAGGATGTGTATATTGAACAACCTCCAGGTTTTGAAAATTCTAAATACCCTAATCATATTTTCAAACTACAAAAGGTATTATATGGACTAAAACAGGCACCTAGAGCATGGTACGAGAGGTTAAGCACTTTCTTGTTAAATCGATCATTTGTTAAAGGAAGTGTGGACACCACTTTGTTTATGAAAAGATTTGAAAATGAAATTCTCATTGTATAAATATATGTGGATGATATCATCTTTGGATCAACTGATAAAGCTTTATGTGATGAATTTTCAAAAATAATGAGTAGTGAATTTGAGATGAGTTTGATGGGTGATTTGACTTATTTTCTTGGCTTTAGCATTAAGCAAAATGAGGAAGGGACTTCTCTTTGTCAATCTAAATATGTTAAGGAAATACTCAAAAAGTATGAAATGGATAATGCTAAACCAGTCACTACACCCATGAGTTCCTCAGTCCTATTAGATAAGGATCCAAAGGGAAAATCTGTTGATCAAAAGAAGTTTAGAGGAATAATTGGATCTTTGCTTTATTTGACTGCTAGCAGACCTGACATTATGTTTAGTGTTTGCTTATGTGCTAGATTTCAAGCTGATCCAAAAGAATCACATTTGACAGCAGTAAAAAGGATCTTAAGATATCTTTTGGGAACTCAAAATTTAGGAATTTGGTATCCTAAGAACAGTTCTTCTTTTGATATAATTGGATACTCAGATTCAGATTTTGCAGGCTGTAGGGTGGATAGGAAAAGTACTTCTGGAACATGTCAGTTCATTGGAAATTCATTAGTATCTTGGTCCAGTAGAAAAAAAAATTCAGTAGCACTTTCTACAGCAGAAGCAGAATACATTACCTTAGGGAGTTATGTAGCATAAGTGCTTTGGTTGAAATAATAATTGAGTGACTTAAGATTAGTAGTAGGCACCATTCCAATATTTTGTGACAACACTAGTGCCATTTGTATTTCAAAGAATTCTATTCAACATTCTAGAACCAAGCATATTGACATAAGGCATCATTTCATAAGAGATCATGTACCAAAAATTGAAATTGAACTACATCATGTGGCTACTAATGATCAACTTGCAGATATTTTCACAAAACCCTTAGCCTTCGACACATTTAGCTTGTTGAGGACAAGGCTAGGTGTGATAGATCTAAATGCTTGATTAAAATTTTCTGCAAATGTATTTGTATTTATTTTGTATTTGTTAGTTTGTTTGTTGATTTGTTTTCATAATTATTTTTTTTGTGTTTGTTTCTTGTTTGAATCCTATTTTTTTGTTCCGTATTTGAATGTTGAAAGGCTGAAGTTTTTAGAGTGTTGGGTTTTTATTTCTGTTCGTACTGTACGATATGGCATCGTACTGTATTATTACGTCATCGTACCACACTTCATTTGTACGAACGGATAGGAAACACGGTTAGGGGAAGTTATTATTAGCAATCGTACGTACGAATACGTCATTCGTCTGTACGATCCATGTGTCATTTCGCGTGGGGGACAAACCTAACCGTCGCCTGAACGACCTTTAATTTTCTGATCATCCCGGACGAACACTTCATCGTCTGTACGATCAGGAAGTCAAAAAGCTTGTACGAAATGATGCCTCGGGACGAGCAGTTTATGAAAAATCATTTAATTTTGTCAGTTTTCATTCATCTCAGATGAATTTTCATTCGTGCCGGATGAATCTAAGATCATCTTGTACGAACTGGATTCGTACAGTACGATATCAGGTTTTTCTATATAAAGGCGGATCATTTTCTTTCATTTCACCATCTATCTAGAAACCTTTAGAGCCTTGAAAGAAAATATCTGGGAGTGGAAAAAGAGCACGAGTGGCTAGGCGTCCCGAGTCTAGGAGGGAATGTGATGAAAATTTCCTTAGTGAGGAGAATGAGGAAGCATATCTTAGATATGCTGCATCTAAGGTTACTCCTTCCTGCATTCTACTGCAAGAGAACATCCATTTTGCAGTTATGCCCCTCTTTGACTCTACACAATTTTCCTTTCTATTGACCTTGATTTATGCCTTTAATAAGGACTTGTTTCATGTTTTCCTTGCAAACATGACCTTTAACGAGGATCATTCTGCCATCTCTTCTTATGTCCTTAAACAAAAGGTTAGAATAACTAAGGAGGATCTAGGAGAATATATTCATCTTAGAACTGAAGGGATTAGAGCTCACACTTTCTCCACAAGACCTGAAAATGGTTGGTCCGAAATTAACCAAGTTCTTAGAGGTGCAAGCATACCTACACATGTCGCTCGGGTAGAAATGTTGAATCAAAATGCTAGGATAATTCAACATGTGCTTAGAACTTCAATAATACCTAAAGTAGGAGATAGAGTTAATATGACTCCACTTCTTTCTTCAACTACATTTCTTATTATGACTGGTCAGCCTATAAATGAAGCCCAATTGATCTTAGATTACATCTATTATCTGTCTGACATTGGGTTGGCTAGTGTGAAAAGGAAGAAAAATATTGCTTTAGGACATGTGGTGTGTTACATCCTAGAGAGAAAGTACAATCTAGTTCATCCTTCTGGTCCTTTAGAGCTCCCACTATACTTCACTGATGCTTCTTTTAGAGCATTATTTGGGAAAGAGGGTACAGCTGCCAGTTTGGATGATGAGCCTCATTTTGCTACTGCTCCTTCAGGTGCACCCTCAATTGCACCTGGACCTTCACAGGATTTCTATCAAAACATGGTCCAACGTTTTGATAGAATGGACCAACGTTTTGATGACATGGAGGCTCTTTTAAAGAGGCAGGATGATCAGTTTGATGCTGTTAACACAAACATTGCTACTCTTAACAGTTATTTCTCATTATTCGGTGGTATACCACCTCCTCCACCTCCTGATCAGGGTCCCTCTCAGTACTAGCTTGGATGTGTTTGTGTCTCTCTTTGTTTATTTTTATTTATCTTTGAGTATCTTGTTATGAGTTGTTATTTTTATGTTGTTAGCAAGTTCATTATATGAGATGTGCTTAAACGTGTAACTTGCTATGGATGTATGTTATGAAGTTTATCAGTAATGAAATGCTCCAATGTTTTGGTGCTTATTCTTTTTGTGTTGGTGAATGGCCTTATTTCACTTGAATATAGTTGATTACTGTTTGAAAATGTTAATTAAGTTCATATTACAATAAAAATAGTATGCATAACTTTAAAACGTCAAATCTTTTAGATTTCGTTATGTTGTGATGTGGATTAGAAGATCTTCTTTAAATCTTAATTAGGCATATTATTTAGTCTAAAATTATGTATGGTTGTTGTTTTAACATTATTCTCACATTCTATATCTTTGTGTTTATTATTGTTTTTGTGACTAAAGAGATAATATTATTGGAAAGAATCTTAAATTCAAAGCAAAGCTTGAAAAGACGCACAAAATGTGCCATATTAGAAAAGATGTGCAATGTCGCCAAATGTAAAAAGACACACAAAGTGTGTCATCAAATCAAAAGATGCGCAATGTCGCCAACTGTCAACAGACACACAAAGTGTGTCCTCAAATCAAAAGATGCGCAAAGTCGCCAAATATTCTTTCCTTTAGTCTTTTATTCTATTTTTCACTAATCAATAATTATCACTTTAGACTTAGAATTTTTGATAATGTTATCTCTCCTTCTATACAAAAATTAAGACTGCTAAACATGTCTAATACATTACTACTATAGATCGACTTTTCTTGTCCTTAACATAATTTGAAATAAAACATTTTTGAGTCTTTAGTTTTTGCATCTCATTTCAATATTGTAATTCAACTTCATTTAACATAATTCCATTACTCAGCTATATTCTTGTGTTCTTTTTGCTGTTGGCAAAAGGGGGAGAGTTTTATTGTTTGACTTATGTTCTTGTATGATTGTATGTGCTTTGTATGTATGTGTGCTTTGTGTGTATGTGCTTTGTATGATTGTATGTGCTTTGTATGTTGTATGTGCTTGCATTGTTTTTGTTGCTCTACACTCTATTCTTCCCTTCACTTATCTATCCTCAAATATCTTGATTTGTCTTTAAGGGGAGCTTAAGGATAGGATAAGTCAGTTTTAGGGATTTAGGTTATTTTGGGGGAGTGTAGATCTTTTAAAGGGGATACATTGAGTGAATGTTAGAAGATCTTTTTATTTTTTTGTAAATCATCAAACAATAGTTGTTTTGCCATCATCAAAAAGGGGGAGATTATTTTGATTGGAGTGAATTGTTTTTTTCATGAGAATTCTAGTTAATTCGTAGTTTATGTTTTTGATGATTACAAAAGTTTATTGTTTGACTAATTCATCTTCTAACATATAATCTTTGAGTTTTTGTTTGTCTCTGTGTACTAAAGTATTTTTCAGGAAATTCACACTCAAGACTGTTAAAGACTTCAAGTTCACTTGTTCACGGTAAATGAAGTCTGTAATTTTCTTTTCTCCTTTTTCTTTAGTCTGAGAGAGTGTGATTGTAAGTTGGATAACTGTGCACACACATACAATTGGGGAGTAAAAAGTTTAAAAGTTTTTAAACTGATCGTACAGTACGAATTAATTTCGTACAGTACGATATGAAGAATATGTCCTCCAGGGAGAACCCATCAGACTAGAAAAATTTTTTAAGGCATGTTCGTACAGTACGAATACCATTTGTACATGAATTTTCGCTGTACGAACAGCTCAAAATAGGGTTCGTCCAGAGGTTCGTACGGGATAAAGTGTTCGGACGAAGCTTACTGACTTGATCGTCCAAGTGTTCGTACGGGATGAAGTGTTCGGACGAAGCTCACTGACTTGATCGTCCAAGCCTTCGTACGGGATGAATGGATCGGACGAAGCTCACTGACTTGATCGTCCAAGCCTTCGTACGGGACGAATGGGTCGGATGAAGCTTACTGACTTGATCATCCAAGGGTTCGTACGAACGGTTCTGACTTATTCGTCTGATGAGTCGTATAGGACGGATGGTTTAAATTTTTGAACTATTCGTACAGTACGATGGTTGATCGTACGGGACGATCGGCACAGACTTAACTTGAAAATTCAGTTTTTGGACGGTTTTTCCTGTCCTAAGTATAAAAATGACTCAAAACTGTTTTGAATAGAGATCCTTCTGTGAAAATTCTTTTGGAAAGTGAGAGGAGAGTGATTGGGAGAGTGTTTGGGAGTGCGTTTTGAGAGATCTTTCAAGAGAAAATTGTGAGGAGATTCACAAGGTTATCCAATTGAGAGGATTTCATTTACTTGTTCTTCAAGCATCTTCCTAGTTCCTTGGAGACTTTTGCAAGAGTATTGTTCGAAAGGATTCCGGTTCTCTGCCGCACTTGGAGAGTGAGAAGGACGACGGTTCTCTGCCGCACTTGGAAAGTGAAAAGGACGATGGTTCTCTGCCGCACTTGGAGAGTGAAAAGGACGATGGTACTCTGCCGCACCGGGGTTGGTGGAAGAGAGTTTGTAAAGGCTTCTCCTCCTTGCTGTGGGGGCAAAAGGAGAGACACTTGGTTTTAGTGCAATACCTAGAGAAGGGATCTCTAGGGAGTGGATGTAGGTCGAGTTTGACCGAACCACTATAAATTTTGGTGTTTTCTTTTCTCTATTTATTTTTCTGCATATTTATTTTCTGCAGTTTATTCTCGTTATGGTTGAATTTTTGTTTTAAAAGAAAGAGAAAAAATTATCTCTGTTCGTACTGTACGAAGGTTTATCGTACTGTACGATTAGCTTTTAAATTTTCCAAATTATCAAGAGTAATTTTAAAAGGAACCAATTCACCCCCCTCTTGGTTAGCCTAGGGACATTGAGCAATAGGTCTAACAACCTGTTTTCACTATCAAAATTAACATAAATTAAAAAGTCAACAATCCGATCAAACTTAGTTCAAAATAAGGCCAAAACTTTAGAAATTTATAACATTGGATAGAAGAATCCAAATTAGGCATGCTTATAGTCTAACTGATCGACTTAAGGTCTATTATTTTATAAAAATACTAAATATTCACAAACCTCCTTGAATCAAAAAGTCAATTTTGGACCTCTTTAACCTAGTGGATACGGTGGCCATGGACCTTCCAACAACTCGGTGACTCACCTTAAAATTCAAAAAACATTATTATAAGCTTTTAGATAACACCCTAACTTGATAATAAATTAATTAAATATCACCCCTCTTTGATCTCTACCCAATTAAATCAACTTAATCAACCCATGATTTCTACTGGGCAACCCAGGCCTACGAGGCTATTGACTTAGCCCCAAGGAAGGTGAAATAAACTTCACAGCCTCGGTGTAAAACAAAGGTAGTAATCACTGAACCCTTAAAACATATCTAATTTGATCCTTAACACATTAATATTTAAACTCAAATTGAAACCTCTCCTAAGGACCATCAACAAACTTGGACACTAGATAACTTTAACTAGATACCCACCTTAGGATCTATCTCAGCTACACAGCCTTTTACACACACTTAGATGGTTTGCTAGGGCACCAATTCTAGACCTAGGCTAGGCTAGTGTTTACTTTTCTATTGTGAGCTAAGTTTTCTAAGTTTTTACTGCATGTTGTGATTGGAATGATGTTGGTATGTTTGTTTACCTTTACTGTACTCTGAGAATTGATGTGATTACATGATAGATTATCTATATGTTAGGATCGATTTTGATACTAACAATGTTTTTTGTAGGTGGCCATGCTCATGTAGCACTAAATAAAAGGTGGACAATAATCATGATTTAAATACTAACATTATTTTATGCAGGTGCTTCAAAAATTGCTCAGCCCCTACATAAATGAGGGCTAATTAAAAATCATAATTATAAATTACTACAAGTGCTCCAGAATTGCTTAGCCCTCAAAATAACTAAGATCATAGCCAAGTGTGGCTGTAATGAGTATCTTTATTTCCATATAAATTGCTTGGGATGATATATAAACTGCTTGACAATTTATTAGGATAACAGTGCGAGAGTGTCTAGAATTTACAGCTTTATATTAATGTAATTATTTGTAATATTAGTTTGAGTTGTGAAAGTGTCTTTGAGTTGGGATATCCTTATCAAACTTGAGTTCCAAAAGAAGAAGGCATCCTCAAGAGGGAGAGTCTTCTTCCATTTGGAAGATCAAGTTTGGATGGCCTTTAGATATCCAAAGAGAAAAGACAATACCCCTTTAAAAGGTGGAATTGCCTATTCGTTTGGATATTCAAGCCATGGTGAATCTAAGGATACCGAGGAGGAGAGAGCCAAGGAGTCCAAGGAGGATGTCGAAGAAGATTAAAGAACTGAAGACCTAATATCCCACTCAAATTCATTTGCATCATTTTCTAGGATTAGAAATCCTGGTTGTTGGTAGTGGTGCTCAGCCACTTTACTTTTCTATAGACCCTGGTTTATAAATAAGGGTAGTTGGTCTATGGATATCTAATTGATTAATTTGGTTATTTATTATGTTTAATTTGATGTTCATTGCGCATAGGTTACATACTTTTCTTAGTTTCTTAGCATTTGCGTGCCGCTTTTGTTTTAGCCTGGACTTCGTTAGGCTCTCTAAGGACTAAAATATTTTCTACTCATAACTAATATTTAAAATTTTAAGGTTTAAATAATATAGAAAACTAATGACCCAGGGAACTGTCAGAATCGTTTGGGGTCGCATGCATATTATTACATTTCTCTCCCTCCTTGTTATAAGACACTTCCCCGCCTACGGGTAGAGTCCAGATAATCTGACCTATGAGGATGAGGTGTTAGATCTGGGGAAGTCTAGTCTTTTCTAAAAGTTATTTTTTTAGCCTTTTCAAAATTCTATGCATATCTAATTTGAGATTGTTAACGAGCATGGATTGTATCAGAAATCAACTTAATTAAAATCATAATTGCATTAGCTCTAGAAGAATTCACCCTACACAAGTCTGGGGCCAATTAGAAAACTCTATAGACGCCGGCCCTATTTCCAAAAACAATAACCTACCTACCTATCTTTCATAAAATGACTAAACTCATGGTTTTGAAGCGACTAGGTGGTTAGCTGGCTCCCCAATCTTGGCCGGGGTAAGTCCAGGTTTTGCATTGTATTAGCTAGGACACGGGTGTTAGTATTGCATAGAACACTAGACCCACTCTAGATCTAAGATTCAAAGCTACTATTATTTCGTAGTATGCCTCATCAGTAGGTAAGTCTTCTGTCATCTAGAGACTATAAACCCTACCCTTCCATGTTACACAGATGACGCCACCTCCATCCTTCTCTCCTGTACACTTTGAGTGCATGATTTATTTCTTTCCTCCAGTTTCTTCTCCCTAACTTAGTCCCTCCGAATGCTGGTCTGAGCCATGTATGATGACTAAGCCTAGTTAAACCTTTCTTCCCCTTTGAGTAGGACTTCATAGTTTCCTCCCTATGTGCCAATCCCAATTTTGGGAAGAATAATGTAGGATCCTTAATCAAGAGTATTCTTAGGCCCCGGCTCGAGATGTAATTAACCACGGGGGCTTGTGCTTGTGGGAAACCAAATCCCACTATCAAATAAACCCCACTCAAGCTGATGTATTGGGTGGGGGAAACCCATTGTGACAATCAAATTGTACATATTAGTACCAATCATGGTATGTTAGTGGGAGACACTATCCTTAATGGTTAATCATATGTGTAATCGAATCTGCCCTCCAATTGGTGATATTATCTCCCCCGCAGGGCGGTAGTTTTATCTTTTCGGAGGTCCACAGGTTTTTGGCAACCACAGTGGGATTGCTTTCTCTCTCCATCTTTGGATTCATATTATCCTTTCTTGTATGTACTATGGGATTTGTACTCCTTAGATTAGGTCCGTCCCACTCTTAGTTAGGGTTCTTCCTTAGTTAAGATCATTCCTTCTTCTTAGCTAGGGTTCCCCCTAGTTTTCTTATTCCTTCTAGCCTTCCAAGTCATTCCGTCCCCTATCGATCATTTCTCTTCTAGTGTTATTATCTTCTACTAATCATTTCAAATCTCTCTTTTGTTCTTCTTGGCAGATAGTGCCATTGCTTCCTTCATACCTTCCGTTACTTTCAGCTTTGATTCTGATGCCCGGGTGACACTTCCTGAGTCCATGCTGGCTAGTCCTCCTACTGGAGGAATCACTTTTGGTTCCTTTACTAACTCGGCCTTCGTCACTCTTGGTGGGCTGACCCCTACTGAGGCTGCTGCCTACTCTCCTCCCTACAGGAGAGATCACACAACTATGTGACCTTTCGGACGTCTAATTGCTCGGCGAATAGCTCGGGCACCTGCCCTCCCTACTCCCATTCGTGTATAGCCAGTGCACCTTGTGGTTAGACAGCCAGTGCCTAGACCACTCCTAGTTCAGCCTACTCGTCCAGCAGTTAAGTGACCAGTGCCTACCGCACCAGTTGTTCAGGCTGCCCGGGCCCCTCTGTGCTGGTAGGTAGTAGTTACTCCACCTGTTATTCCGGTAGAGGCAGCTCATGTTCGAGTCCCCCCTCCTTCTTCTTCCAGGAAGAGGGGTGCCCTGACCAGGGCTCCTTTGCCTTCCTCTCATCAGGTTTAAGCTTTCACTCGGTTGTCTCACCTAGAGACCCTCGAGCAGACCCCGACACTTCCTATAGTCCCTGTTCCCTCTATCACTCAGGTAGTGGGTTCAAATGTTGCTTTGTCTTCCGCCTCCAGCCTTAGGATAAGGGCCCGAAGGAATAGAAATTGTAGGCTTCGGTTAGCTACATCCAAGGTGTATATATAGTGGATGACAGATTTGTTGGCTCATCAGGAGTCAGTTCAGAGGAGAGTGGTCCCCAGGAAGCGAGCACTATGACTGATTGTAGTTTCCCCTACTCTAGACATTGTAGTCGCTCCTTAGATAGTAGTAGTTTAGGGAGGACACTTTTCTCTACTAACACATAGTGGTGATGAGGATGACATCGATTGCATTGCAGCGACCGCTCCTGTTACTGCTACTTTACCACGTACTAGGGTCCCTAAGGATGATACAGCCGGAGCCATCTCTTAGAGGATTCAAAGCATTATCTGTTTAGCGTGGGGTCGAGGCTCTGTCAGTCGGGAGAGGTTACTCCACCAGATTTCTCAAGCATCCATTCAGTTATAGAGAAAGACTTTGAGGTAGAGGTATTGGTGGCAGAGAGGACAGCCACCCAGGCAGCCTGTTAGTTTAGTTTCATCGGTGAGACCGCAGATAGTTACTCCAGTTATTGTACGATGCCCATGTCGTCATGGACGGAGGCAGCAGTTGCAGCCTCCTAGACCCCAGCTCAGTTTAGTTGTGGTAGCCCTGCAGCACCCAGTTTCCCCTACTGGGTCCTATCGCAGTAGATGGGTGTGGAGACAACGACAGGCAAAGTCCCCTATCGAGGCAGTACTGCTAGTTGAGGTAGTTGAGTAGTTAGAGATAGTTGTTCCTCCCGGATCAGAGGTAGTTCTGATGGTCTGTGATGTAGTGATAGATGTTGATGTTGCAATTTCTCCTTGTAGTTTACCAGTCCGGGTGGGATCAGCCCTTATTTTTAGCCCCTATAGGGCCTCTTCCCCTATGAATCCATACATAGAGGCTTTTCATCAGACCCACTTTGAAGACAAAGCAGTTGAGGATGTCTTACTCAAGGAGGAGTCAGATGGGGATGTACTGGTGCAAAAAGTATGTGTGATTACTAGACGAGGCCACTCAGACGAGCAGAGAGATGCAGATGATGATGATGAACAGGGAGAGCCCAAGATGGGTCGATCTGCTAGGTCAGTCGATATAGAGGCTGCAATTTTACACCTACAAACTCAGATGGTAAAGATGGCTAGGGCCATAGCAGCGATGACCGCTCAGTTGACAGCCTTGAGGGTGATACCCCAGATGACGGGCGTAGGTACTCCTACTACGTCTAGGGATGAGCCAATAGTACTACCTGTAGTTGCACCAGACCCTGTAGGAGTGGATAGGATCTAGAGAGCACTTCCAGTGGCACCTACAGTAGTCACTTTTACTACCCCAGCTCAGAGTCAATCAGCTCAGTTATCAGTAGGGCAGATTCAGGATTTGATGGCACAGAAGGTCGAGTAGGCCATTTCCTCTAGGAAGTCTGGAGAGGTAGTTAACAAGGGGAATCCTTACCCAGTACAGTACGAGCACGAGCCCTACCCCCCTAGTTTTGTCCCTCCTAGTTTTAAAGCCTTTGATGGGTTTGGGAACACAAGGTAGCACGTAGCCTAGTACCGAGCCACCTGCTGCAACATCGGAGGGAACGATGCATTAATATTGAGGCTTTTTGTCAGCAGTTTAGTTGGGGTGGCCTTTACCTGGTACACTGACCTCCCCAATGATTCAGTACGTACCTTCACAGAGTTAGAGTAGCTTTTTGTTCAGAGGTTTGTCAGTGCAGAACATCAAGTTATAGTTGGGGAATTAGTTATAACTAGACAACATCCTCGAGAGACTCTCCCAAATTATATAATAAGATGGAGGAACCTCAACCTATAGTGTGAGCCCCAGTTACAAGAGTAACATGTAGTGGAGATCCTGTTAAAGAACATAGATGGTCCAATAGCACCTTAACTGAAGGGTTTTAGCATTAGAACCTTTCAGAAGTTGTTGACAAAGGTGATTAGTTTACAGGATAGTATACCCGATGTAGTCCCTCCTAAGTACCTTCACGTAGACCTCAGCAGCAGGAGTCTTCAGGTGCACCTCCACCTAGGAGAGGGGAGATACATAATACCTATGGACCATCATATAAGGGCAAGAAGACCTTAGTCAGTTTAGCACCACCTCAGTAGTCTCACACACCTGATCAGTCAGTAGTGCAGCCTACTACGTAGAGTCTGTAGTACCTTCGGGAGAAGCTCAATAAGGATTATCCCTTCAAAAGGGAAAGTGTAAAGAAGATCTTTAGATTCCTTATTAATAAGAATATCTTAACATTCCCGACAAATAGTAGAGTGGAGGAGGAGGGACAAACAGACCACCCACTCTATTGTCCATTCCATAGACATATAAGGCATGTTATAAAAGACTGTTATGTGTTTAAGGATAGAGTTGAAAAACTCAAGGCTAGTGGGCAGATCTACCTACAGGACAGTGACTTGGTACAGCCTAAGGGCAAGACGTCTCAGATAGTTCAGATAATTTTTGGCTCGAGCAGTTGTAGTGACAGTCAGAGTGCAGCCAGAGCAATAGTAGTAGATCACCTAGAGGTTTTGAGGGAGAGTGACCGCTAGCACCCTCTCAAAAGTCAAAGCAGATAATCAGACATATAATTCAGAGTTCAAAGGTAGTTGAGAGGAGGCCTACCTAGGCCAAGTTAATAGTTTCCAGCCCAGTTGCTTCGCTAGTACCTTTTTCTTTTTCTTCTTCTTCTTCTATTGTAGTGCCTATTGAGCACATTTCTTTTTCTGCTTTATGTAATAAGAAAATATATGAAAAAAAGAAGATTATTATAACTTCTGAGGGGAAGGTGGGATGCATTCCAGTGCTTACAATGAAGGATATTATTCTCCCTTCGACTGATGATGAAATAATAAAAGAAGGTGATTCTGGCTACTTTTGGTGTTCTATTCCTACTTTTACTTCTTCTAACACTCCCTCTTATATTATTTTACATATTTCTCATAATATGAGTGATCCTATATGTGATGATGAGTTTGAGTGGGATGAAGAACCAGTCTTTACAATTCTAGAGGGTGGTTGCTACATGGATTCAGAAGATAGATCCAAGAACCAACTCTAGTCACTCTCCTTAGAGCCAGCACAAGCCATCATCATTGAACCAAGTGAATCTCTTGTTGAGGATGACTCAATACAAGAAGTTCACTTATGTTCAGGGAAAGTTCTTCCACCCAGGATGGCTAAGAACATAAAAGAAAAGGATAAGAACATTGTCACCCAGCAGGACGATCCTATCCCTTCCTCCCATAATTAGTCTAAGGAGAAAGGGAAAGGTCCTCAGCTGGAGGTTGATTACAACATGTTGTCTCATCTAAGAAAAATTCCATCCCATCTTAGCATCTATGATGCTCTAATGATGCCTCCCGACTTGAGAGAGATCTTGGTGAAGGCACTACTTGAACCAGAGTCTTATCAAGCCTTCTTTACTTCCAACTCTATTGAGGATGCATGTCAATTTAAAGAGAAGCCATGTATTACCTTTTTAGATCATGATCTCCTCTTAGGAACCTCTTATCACAATCATCCCTTGTATGTCATCACTGAAGTCAATGGTTATGAGTTCAACAGGGTCTTCATTGACCAAGGAGCCTAAGTCAACATCCTGAGCTATGAAACTTTAAAGAGCCCCTCCCTTAGTCATTTAAAGCTAACCTCTGATAAGATTATGTTGAATGGATTCAATGACCAAGGAGAGCATGTGCTAGGGCCTATCACCCTGCCTCTGAAGTTTGGTAATTTTCTTACTGAGGCAAAGTTTTATGTAATCAAGGCCGATACTTCATACAGGGCTCTCTTAGGAAGGCCTTGGATTCATGAGTATGGAATGGTGCCATCTACTCTGCACCAATGTATGAAATAAATGAGGAATAACATAGAGTATTCCATTCCTGGGGATACTCAGCCCTTTGTTGTATAAGAGGTCTCTATTTATGATGATGCCGAGCATTATATGCCTCGAGAGACTCGTAGACCTCCTCCTACATAGTCCCCAGTGATACCTGCTAGTGTTGTATAGGGTCCTACATAGGGTCCTATACAGCCACCAGTTCAGGGTCCATCACTGGTTGGTATTGAGGCAGATGTATCTGCTATGAATTTTGTTAGATCTCCTTTCTAATTCGTAGTCAGGCATGATGTTCGCTCTAGTTGAGGTAGGGGAGGACGAGGTAGAGGTAGAGAGTCTCCTCACCCTGCGAGAAACTTTAACACTCGAATTCCACTTCCCTCATATTTATACACTTCTTCTCTAACTGTTGACTCTTCTGAAGATGAGATGATCGACATCCCTCATCATCAAGTCCCCTCTCCAGCCTTGTGTTCGGATGATTATAGTTCACTACCTACCTTTGATAGGTACTTGATACCTAAGGGTGGTATATTTATTGACAGTGGCTCAGACGAGGAAGTAGACTCCCAACGTCAGACTACTAGTCAACAACCCCTTTCCCGCCAGATACGCGGAATGAGAGTTGAAGGGTCTCATCAGAGGTCTTTTGTTACCTCCTCCACTAGTGATGGTGGTGCACTATAGACTAGTGGTCGTCCTCCGCCTCCACTATATGAAACCTTTGTGCCATCGCAATCTAGTGAGAGTGCCTCGTTATCCCATAGTGTAGGTGCCCCACTAGGTCATGGGACTCAGGGTCCTGTGGAGATCACTATAGATAACAAGGTCACAAATTTCCCTTATAACTTTTCCCCTTTTGTGAAAGACTGTATAGAGCGGGATGTAGTTATCTCAACTTGGTCAGATAAATAAGCTCTACGGTAGGCCCGTGTTTGGCGAACTGATATGCCTCAAACCAAATAAGGTTTAGGCTATATCGAGAAGATCCCACCTAGCCACGCCAACATTCGAGCTGTCTCTCACTCATATCCGATTATTTCTCTTGCTAATGAAGAAGATCCATATGATGATGAGGATAAAGTACTTGATGCTCCTCGAGAGTTTTAAGATGGCAACACTTCCACCATGGATGAACTGTGTGAGGTGAACTTAGGCACTGAATCAGATCCTAGTCCTATTTTTTGTAGTGTCTTATTATCTGATTCAGAGGCTCAAGAATACATCAAATTACTCTCAGAATTTAGAGACTGCTTTGCCTAGAACTACACCGAGATACCTGGTCTGAACCCTGAGGTAGCAATCCACAAGTTGGCCATCAAGCCTGATGCAGTCCCTATCAAACAATCACCTCGTAGGATGAGGTTAGAAATAGAATAATAGGTGATCGCTGAAACCAAGAAGCGCATAGAAGCTGGTTTCATTCGTAAAGAAAAGTACCCTACTTGCCTCACCAATATTGTTCCAGTTCGGAATAAGAGTGGATAGATCTGTGTCTGCATCAATTTTTGTGATTTAAATAAGGCACACCCTAAGGATAATTTTTCTCTTTCTATCCCCAAACTCATGGTGGATATAGCTTCATCCCATAGAATTTTCTCCTTCATGGATGGTTCATCTGGTTATAACTAGATAAAGATGGACCCCGAGGAGGAGAAATTTATTGCATTTCATATACCTATAGGTGTATTTTATTACAAGGTGATGCCCTTCAGCCTCAAGAATGTCGGTGCCACCTACCAGCATGCTATGACTGTTATCTTTGATGATATGATACACGAGCAAGTTGAATGCTATGTGGATGATCTAGTGGTTAAAAGCAAGGTCCGTGGAGATCACCTTTGAAATCTATGAATCATTTTTGAGTGCCTGCGCAAGTATAATTTAAAGATGAATCCTTTAAAATGTGCATTTGGAGTTAGTGCAGGAATGTTTCTTAGGTTCATAGTTCGCTATCGAGGTATTGAGATTGATCCATCCATGATCAAAGATATAGTAGACTTGAAACCTCCTAAGAGTCTCACCCAGATGAGATGTTTTCAAGGTAGACTCACTTTCCTTGGGGGATTTATCTCCAATCTTTCTTGTAGGTATCATCCCTTTGCTTCCCTAGTGAAAAAGGATGCCCTCTTTCATTGGGATGAGTGTTGTCAGGAGGCCTTTGAGAGTATAAAGCACTACCTGATGAACCCCGTTGTCTTAGCTATACCGATCCCAGGGAGACCGTTAATTCTCTACACTACGACCGTGGATGAGTCTTTGGGTGCACTGTTGGCTCAAGAGAATGAGGAAGGCAAGGAAAATATCTTGTACTACCTCAGGAGATAGTTGATACTCATAGAGCTAAAGTACCTGATGAAGAAAAAGTAATGTTTAGCTTTGATCTTCACGGTACAGAAGCTTAAGCATTATATGCTTTCGTATAAAGTCAACCTGATCTCTCGAGTTAACCCTTTGTAGTATTTGATGACCCGTCCGACCCTCTGAGGTCATCTAGCATGATGGTCTATGATTCTACTACAATTTGACATCACTTTTATCCGTCAGTGGGCCGTCAAAGGATAAGCTCTAGCTGTTTATCTTACTGCTCACCCAATCCATGCAAATTCCCCACTCATTGATGATCTACCTGATGAACTAATCATGAGTGTAGATGAACAAGAGTCCCCTACTTGGGAGTTCTACTTTGATGGTGCGTCATCCGTCAAAGCCTTGGATCCAAATGAAACTCCTATAGTTAGGGTAGGCTTGGGCCTCATTTTTGTATCTCCTAAAAGTCACACTCTGAGGTATTCCTACAGTCTTTCAAAACCTCGTACTAATAATGAAGCTGAGTATGAAGGTCTAATTTTGGGACTAGAGTGGGCCATTTAGATGAATATCCTGAAGGTGAAAATCTTTAGAGATTCCTAACTAATTATAAATCAAGTAGCGGGAGTCTATAAAGTGCTTAAGGCAGAGCTGGTGCCCTATCATAATAAAGTAATGGAGCTCTTGTGCTTAATTCCTGAAGTGACTTTGGCTAAAATCCTAAGATCTGTAAATGGAAAAGCAGATGTGTTAGCCAAGTTAGCAAAAGAACTAGCTGGCCCAACTGGCAACACACTATCTATCATTGTTCAGTTTCGTCAAGCCCTCTACCCCACAAATTTGTCTTCTCCCGATTAGACCCTCAGAGTGTTCTCGATTGAGGAAGAGTCAGATTGGAGAGTACCCTTCATAGAATATTTAAAGTATGGTAGGCCTCCTAACGATAGATCCCTCGCTGCTCAGATCAGAAAGAGGGCTCTATCCTTCACTTATGTAAATGACACCTTGTATCGATGCTCTTTTGACCAAATATTACTGTGTTACCTCAACGATGAGGAGGCTTACAAGGTCATGGGTGAGATACATGAAGGTCTTTGCGGTGCCCATTAGTCCAGACCAAAAAATGAAAGGCAGAATTAAACACCTTGGTTATTATTGGCCGATCATGATCCGTGATTATATGGAACATGCTAGAAAGTGCCACAAGTGCCAAATTCATGGCATGGTGATTCACCAACCCCCTAATCCACTGCACCATACTGTATAATCTTGGCCATTTGAGGGCTAGGGCATGGATGTAGTTGGTTCTATCGACTCTCTTCTTCTAAGGGTCATAGGTTCATTTTAGCTGCCACTGATAAATTCTCTAAGTTAGTAGAAGCTGTGCCACTTAAGGAAGTCAAATTAGAAGATGTGATGTGTTTCTTTCATGATCATATTGTCTACTGCTTTGGTGTCCCCGCCATATCATCGCGGATAACAGCCCATCATTTAGAAGCACCAAAATTGCCATATTTGCCTGCCTCCATAACATTAATTGGCGATACTCTTCAATTTACTATCCCAAAGCCAATGGCTTGGCGGAGGCATTTAATAAAACTCTCATGCAATTAATAAGGAAAATCCTGGTCGTAAATAAGAAAGAGTAGCACGATAGACTACACGAGGCATTATGGGCTTATAGGACTACATACCGTACTCCTACTCAGTCTACCCCATATGCTCTGGCCTTTGGGGTTTAATCCATCCTTCCACTAGAGGTCAAGCTCCCCTCGTTACGTGTGGCAGTCAGCCACAATCTTTCCCACAAAGATAATGCCCGACTATGGATGGAAGAGCTTGATGTTTTAGAAGAGCTTTATTTGCAGGCTTATTAGAACCTTAAACTATACCAGGCCTGTATGGCTTAATCATATGATCGCCTTATCCGACCTTGTGCTTTCTGGGTTGGCGAGTTGGTCCTTATTTTACGTAGGCCTATCATTTTGCATCGCCGCCAAAGTGGTAAGTTTGAGCCTGTTTCGGAAGGCCCCTTAAATGTAGAGCAAGTTTACGAAGGTGGTGCCTACCTACTCATTGATGCCAATGGTATTCACCCTATGTTTGTCTTCAACGGGCAATACTTAAAAAAGTACTATGCCTGAGTTTTGCACTTCATAGGGGGAGTCTCCCTACCACTTGTAAATATTCCTCTGTATCTGTACCCCCTTGAAAGGAGCTTCTTTACTTTTCATCAGTCTGTATGGCCATGATGATTTGTCATCTACCACACAATGTTTATTACGAAGAGTATGAGGCTATCCTTAAAGGTGATACGATGAGATAATATGATTCGTACATTGGAGTAAACTCTAATTTCCATCATCACCCTTGTCTGAGTGCTTTTAGACCAGATCGCGATCCATATCAATCCAAATAAAGATCTGAATTCTATTTTCAATGATGGGGTCCTTAAATTCGGCATATATAAAATTTCTAAAAGAAAAGTTAATTTGAGAAAAGTTTGAGAGTTTAAAATACGAGTAAACTTTTGAAAAAAGCTTTCTTAGAGAGTATGTGATTTATTTTTCTTAATGAATAATTTACCTCTATTTTCTTTAAAATGTGAAGTAAGTGTTGGTTGACTCCTCTAAACGCCTAAAGAAAGAAAAGTTCATGATGATCTATAGAAGAGTATGTGCTCTCCCTCCCATCACTTGTTTGGGGTAATTTCTCTTTTGAACTAAAATCTATGTCAAATTGAAATTAGATTTAGAAATGAACATTTTTTCCATCATCTTGTAGTTTTCTATCTTATAGGCATCTTTTGCATGCTAATGAATCTACCTCATAATTTTCTTAATCAAGTTGTTCATTCTTATCATAGGATCGAATTTGCTTTATGGATTTTTCTTTCTTATATAAGAGAGTGAGTTTTCTTCTCTTATATTTGGAAGATAATTTTACAACTGAGAAGTTTTCTTTAGAGATTTAGAAAGGAAGCCAATTATAAAAATGAAAAGATGTACAAAGTGCACCAAAAAGGAAAGATACACAAAGTGTATCAAATAATGAAAAGATTTCTAAAGTACGCCAAAAATGAAAGATGCACAAAGTATATCAAACAATTAAAAGATGCGTAAAGTGTGCCAAACTAAGTTAAGGGGCATCAAATAAGCCCAAAATGAATGAGTAAATGGCTTCCCTTTCTTGTAAATCTTTAAATCTCAGAAAATCCATGCCCTTTGATTTTTGTGATACTTGAGTCTGAAAATCATGATTTTGGATTTATCATTATGCAATGATATTCTATTAGATATAAAAATATTTTCATGCAAGAAGATTGAAAAGATGTAATTTTCTTTCCATAATTTAAACCCTTTTGAATTAGATTTTAATTCAAAACATACATATATGAGGGAGAGAGCCCAGTTTAGCTTGTAGGAAACTTAAGTTGGGTTAGCAAAGTTTAAATCCCTAACCTTTTTGGGTTTAGATGGAGTCAACCTACGTTACTAAACTTTTGAATCTATTTCCATGTGTCATAGGTTCAAGATGATCAAGAGGTAAATTTTTTATTTCTAAAAATAATCCTTCTACTCTTTGATGAAATTTTCACTCTATAAGTAATACACAATTCAGACTTATCTCAATTAATTGGTAAGTGCTTAACATTTCTTAGTGTCCCCACTATTGAGTTTGTTTAAATGCTTACCTTATTCTTTTAAAAATTCATGCATGGAAATATTTTAACCAACATCTGATAATATCCCGTTCTTAAGGACTGATATGAGTCTTTCCTAGATTGCACTTTTTTCTTTTGAGTTTTAGTTGTTTGGGAGTCCCCCTCTCCATCCTCAGTTTCATTCATCAGCTTCAGTGTGGTGTGGGATATCAAAACCATTGACTTAGATCCCTTAAGGGATGTGATACTGGGTCCATACAAACCTTTATTAGGCAGGAATGGTAATATTGATCCACAATCTTAATTTGAATTTTATTCCTACATCAATTTTATTATAATTGTGCTCCCTAGTTTTATTCATGTGGTGAATATGGCCTGAGTTATTAAAGCCAATCCTACCTCCCTCTATTTGTGTTCCAATCATTAGAGGATATCTCATACTAGGAGTAACTCACGGATATTGTAAACGTTCCCTCTACTGTATATTATATTCGACAGTACAAGATATACTTAGTCTATGATTACGAAAAGATAAAAAATATATGCAAAATAAAGAAAATATGCATTGATAAAATAAAAGAGGGAAGCTCTTAGCAGAGCAAGATCGGTTACCCTTGTCACAGGTGGAACCCAATAATACTCTCTAAGAGCCCAAATTTCCCAAACTTTTCTTTTCTTTGCCTACGAAGTGTCTCTATGATCACTTCAGGGAGGAACCTACACTTGTGATTGTTATGGTCCTTTATAATCATAATAGTCTTTGTTAGTGATGTGACACGTCGTGTTCTAGATGTTAAACATCACGCCTCTGAGAGCTTTGATTTTCTAACAGAAGATCAGCTCTCTCGTTTCTTTTAGCAACCTACTTTCCCATCCTTACCCTGCTCTCAGCTTCTAGAGTAGTCTTATGGAGCTGGTAGTGTTGCTCTCACCTCTCAAAGGGTCCCCCCAGTCAGGGTGAGTGTTACCCCTGTGATGTTTGATGTTTATCAATCCTATTCTTGGTCATTATCTTTGGTGGCGAGTGTGTCCCCTCACTATCTTGAGTTATTCTCCCAGTAGTGTTGTAATACACCTGGTCTCAGGTGTTAGCATCATTGCTTTGAGAGCTTTCATCTTCATGTAGAAGATCAGCCCTTTTCCTTCTTTATCGGCCTATTCTCTCATCCGTACTATACTCTTAGTTGCTAGAGAAGTTCTACGGATGCGTCGGTGTTGTTTCACTTCCCACAGGGTCCCACCAGTTTGGGTGGGTGCTACCAATGTGAGATTTTCATGAATATTATTTCTATACGATGTTACTATCTTCAGTGGCGAGTGTGTCTCCTCGTTACTCTAGTGTGTTTTCCTCATTGGGATGTGGTACATCAAGTTTCAGATATTAGTATCACCTCTTAGTGAGCTTTGATTTTCTAGCAGGAAATCACCTCCCTTGCCTTGTAGTGACATACTTTCCCATTATGACCTAACTCTTGGCTACAGAGTGGTCTTTTGGATGTGTCCATGTTGCTTCCTCCTCCTACAGGGTCCCACCAGCTGGTGTTGGTGTACCACTGTAGTTCTTCATGATTATTTCTCCTTGATATAGTCATATCCTCTATAACGAGTGTGCCCCCCTCGCTACTTTAGTTGTTACTCACTGGGAATGGGATTACACCTCTCGCACTCTACTGAGGGCGTACCTTTCCCTGTTGTCCCTCGAGGAATCAATCTAATGCTTTCAACTTTGATGATCTTGATATTGCCTAGGAAGTTTCTCCCGCATTTGGATACTCATGGCCACGATGATTTATCCTCTACCATGCGGTAACCAAAATACTAGCTTGGGACTTTTTAGTTGACTCTTCTCTTTGAAATTTTCTGATATACCTTTCTCCTTTTCCTCACATTCCTATACATATGCGTGTCAGGGTATGATTGAGATGACTTTTTCATGATTGTCTTACTGTTCTGGCAGACATCAGACTTTACCCTGATAGTCTTGCTATTTTCTATAGTCATCAGACTTTACTTGGTTGAGAGTGCCTAACAGAGCCCCTTGGAGGCATATCTCACCACTCTTCTACCCTGATTATCTTATTATTTCTAGTAGAGATCAGACCCTTACCCTGATCGTCTTACTGTTGCCAGCAGACATCAGACTTTACCTAATTGAGAGAGCCCGATAAAGTCCCTGAGAGGCATACCTCACCACTCCTTTTCTTCTGATCATCTTGCTCTAATAAAGTAGACATCAAAATTTATCCGGTCGAGAGAGCCCGACAAAGTCCATAGGAGGCATTCCTCACCACCCTTTTCTATCCTGATTATCCTGTAAAAGACTAAGCAGGCATCAGATTTTGTGGCTTATTTACTTTGCTGAGGTCAGGCAAAGTATTGGGTCACCTCTATCCATTGTTCCGTAAGGAGCAGGAGGAGACACGAATCTTTTCACCTTCTATCTTACTGTTCCAAAATAATCAGTCAAGTAGTTAGTTTTATTTACCCGGTCGAGGGAGCCTGACAGAGTTTCTAGGAGGCATTCCTCAGCACCCTTTTTCTACCCTGATTATCCTATAAAAGGCTCAGAAGGCATCAAATTTCATGACTTATTTACTTTGCTGAGGTCAGGCAAAGTATTGGGTCACCTCTATCAGCTATTCCGCAAGGAGCAAGAGGAGGATCCCGGGATCCTTTCACCTTCTATTTTGCTGTTTCAAAATGATCAGCCAAGTATTACTTACCAGGTTGAGAGAGCCCGATAGAGTCCCTGGGAGGCATTCCTCACCACCCCTTTTTACTGTGATTGTCCTGTAAAAGACTAAGCAGGCATCAGATTTTGTGGCTTGTTTACTTTGCTGAGGTCAGGTAGAGTATTGGGTCACCCCTATCCGCTGTTCTGAAAGGAGCAGGAGGAGATGTGATCCTTTCACCTTCTATATTTCTATTTCAAAATGATCAGTCAAATAGTTGATTTTACTTACACGGTTGAGAGAGCCTGACAGAGTCCCTGGGAGGCATTCCTCACCACCCCTTCTTCCCTGATTGTCTTACCCTAATCAAGCGGATGTTAGACTTTACCTGGTTGAGTAAGCCCTACAGAGTCCCTGGAAGGCATCCCTCACCACCTTTGTACCTTCTATCCTGCTATTTTGATACGGTCAAGCAGGTAGTTGGTTTACCTTACTACTTTGTTCTTTAATCTCTCCCCGACTCTGCCCTCACCATAGGGGAAGGCAAGGAGGAGATCTCCCTTACTCTATCACCATTTAGTGACCTGTTACTACTTTAATTTTTGCTTTCTCCTCGGCTCTGCCCATTTTATAGGACCATGCTAGGAGAAGATCCCCCCTTTGCTCTCTTTCACCTCTTTTGGTGCTCCTTTTCTTGTGTCTTTGCTCTAGTTCTTTTGTCATATTTGGTCAACGCCAACACGAGCGATTCACTAGTTTGTTCACCACTCCTATTGGGGGTCCATTTGTTGACCTTATTTTTCACCCAAGACCCCCCCCCCATGGTGTTCAATGGGTCAAATCCAACCCATTGGGCCCAAACCCTGGTCCTGGGTCAACCTAGTTGACCAGGTCAACCTAAGTTGACTCATTAAGCCCTTAAAGGGTCAAATCAATTCAAATCAAATTCAAACCCAATCATAGGCTCAACCCCTCACCTCCTTGACCCTAATTGACTAAGTTGACCAAGTCAACCCTTGACTTGGTCAACCCAAGTCATGAATGGGTCAATTTGACCCATTTAGGCCTATTAAACCCATTTAAAGCCATTTAGATCATTCCTAATTGGCTATAAAACTCAAACCATGTCCAAGGACATTGATTTTCCCTCCTAACCACCCTAAGATAGATCCTAGCCGTCAAGCTAATTACTTGAGCCTTAAATATTGAATTAGGGTTATTAGGAGGGACTTTTTGATCTCTCTCTCTCTCTCTCTAAGCCCTCTCAGCCTGAGAGCTTTGGTGAGAAGACTCCCCTGACCTCCTAGCATCTTTCCCAAGGTAACCCCACCGTTTAAACCCCACCGGAGGTGAGATCTCTGGCGAACCGAACTCATCGACATTCCAAGGAAGATTCAGCTTGATCCGTAGCTCGATTGATCACGACTTTAATAAGGAACTTATTTGTGGACAGTCTACAAGCTCAACAAGCCCAAGAACTCCCAAATCCGTCCATTAAATACGGTGAAATCTCTAACCTTAGTTTAGATTACATAGATTTAAATAGTGTTTCATACAGTGTGTTTTAGACCTCGATCTTGGTTCCACACGAATGCTCTTCATCTCTAGGACTTATGTTTAAAATTTTGTTCGGTTTGTTCCATCCCATTGAGAGAACGAAGCAAGAAGCTCATCCTAGGGTTTTCTCACAACATGCATGAACGACGTTTCTCCTCGACCGTTAATCCGACCGCAATCTTTGCCAATGATTGGTGCGGCACGGCCTGGCTTACTTAAACGAGTCAGCAGCACTCCGCTGCCATTTTATCCCCCACCATATGGATCAACGGCCCTGATCACGTCGTTTCACTGCGCGCGTGCGACCCTGGATCCGATCGAGTGATTTCGCAATTTATTCAGCTCGATCATAGCCGTTGATCCACGTGGCGGGGGATCAAACGGCACCGGAGTGCTGCTGACTCGTTTAAGGTAGGCCGCGCTGCACCAATCATTGGCAATGATTGCGCGACGGTGCAATCATTACCAATGATTGGCCGCAGTTAGCGCGGCCAATCAAAGGCCACCATGTAACCCCCGTGCCGCCGCCGCCTTCAATTAATTAAAATAAATTTTTTTATTCATTTTTTTCATAAAAATTTATTTAAATAATTATTTAAAATAAATCATCAAAAAAATTTATATTTTATAATTTTATAATTATTTGGATCTTATTATTATTATTATTATTTTATTTATTATTATTATTATTATTTTATTATTTATTATTATTATTATTAAATTTATTATTATTATTATATTTATTATTATTTTAATTTATTATTATTATTATTATTATTATTGTTTTAAATTATTATTATTATTATAATTATTAATTTCAATCTATTATTATGATTATTAATATTATTATTTTAAACTTATTATTACTATTGTTATCTTAGAATATAATTATTAAATATCTTAAAACTAATTTTGTTATTATTATTATAATATTATTATTAGTATTTTAAAACTATTTTAATTATAACTATGTTATTATTACATTTATTTATTAATAATATGACTATTAATATTATTTTAAAACTATTATTATTATTATTATTATTATTATTATTATCCTTATTATTATTATTATTTTCTTTTAAACCTTATTATTACTATTACTACTATTATTATTTTAAAAAAACCTTTATTATTATTATAATATTATTATTTTATAATGTATATCCATTTTAAAATCCAGAAGTTTTAATACCTAATTTAATAATTTTTTTTAAGCATTAATTATTTTAAAATATTTAAAATTACTTTAAAATACCTTTAAACTTCAAAATTCATAACTTATTCATTTTAAATCAGATTGTTGCGTATAATACCTTAATTTTTTAAAAAAAATATGAATTTTAATCTAAAATTATTTTTAGCAACTCAAATATATTTTCGTGACTGATTTTCTAAATTATTAAATTATTTATCTATTTAAGTAATATTTAAATAGGTAATAATTTAATTATTTTAAAATTAAAAGATTATTTTGAAACCCCCCTTTTCCTTGGTGGTCAATGGGTCTCCCACCCCTTTATATATTAAATCTATTTTGATTATGTTATTATTATTTTTAATTATCTTATTTATTTAATTAGATTTTATGTATTTTAAATTATTTTAAAATTATACATTTATTAAATCTTTAATTATGGGAGATCCACCCAATGAAATCTTAAACATAGGATCTATACATGAATAGTATTCATGTGGGGAGGATTAGTGGGTGATTGAGCCCCAATAATTCACTAATCACTTTATTAATCTCTTTACTTTAGTGTTTCATAGTCCTTTACATGTGTAGGTTGCACAAGCACCTAGCCTAGGCTCTCCTAGATCTAAGGACATGTTTGGTGTGTTTATGTTTATATTGCATTTCATTTATGTTACCCCAAGGGTTAGTTCCAAACATTGATTCAAGACCTATCTAACGTAGTGACACCTTAATGATAATAATTAAGGACCCGTCTAGCGGACATAGAGAAGTTCTATGAGCTAGGATTTACCTCTGATTGACTTGAAACTTGAACCATATGAACTTAGTGACATCATAAACTCCTTGGAATTTTCTATAAATTTTTAGGACTCATTAAACTCTTTAATTAACAAACCCTAATTTGCCCCCCTTAATTAGGACCCGATAACTTCAAAGAAATTTTAATAAATTCAAATTAAATCAAAAAATTATCCATAATATATTAAACTCTTCAAAACTCAGTCCCTAACCCATGAAAATTAAAATCCCCTTAATTGGACCTTAATCTGAACTTTAATTTAATCTTAATTAAAAATCACCTTTTTACGTTAATTAAATAATTTAAAATTATTAAAAATTTCAGATTTCTCCCAAACACTTGGGAACACTTGTTTAGGTCATTCCTGACCTTTGGGGGTGATTCCAAGCGGTTTGGAACTGATTTTGATCAAAAGCCTTAAAACAGCCATTAATTAAATAATTTCGATAATTCATTAAATGACCTAAACTTTAAAAATTCATAACTAATTATAAAAAATTCTAAATGGGGCAAACTCAAAGGCATTAAACTCATATTACAGTCCAATATTTATTAAAAATACTAAGATTCCAAAAATTAACTTAAATAAAAAAGTCAACAATCCAGTCAAACTTAGTTCAAAATAAGGCCAAAACTTCAAAAATTCATAACTTTGGATAGAAGAATCTAAATTAGGCATGCGTATAGTCTAACTGATCAGGATAAGGTCAATTATTTTATAAAAATACTAAATATACACAAACCTCATTTAATCAAAAAATTAGTTTTGGACCCCTTTGACCTAGTGGATAGGGTGGCCCTGGACCTTCCAACAACTCACTAACTCAACTTAAAATTCAGAAAACATTATTCTAATCTTTAAGATAACACCCTAATCTAATAATAAATTAATTAAACATCACCCCTCTTTAACCTCTACCCAATTAAATTAACTTAATCAATCCATGATTGCTACTAGGCAACCCAGGCCAATGAGGTTATTGACATAGCCCGAAGGAAGGTGAAATAAACTTCACGACCTTGGTGTGAAATAAAGGTAGTAATTATTGAACCCTTGAAACATACCTAATTTTATCCTTAACACATTAATATTTAAACTCAAACCTAAACCTCTCCTGGGTACCTTCAACAAACTTGGACCCTAGATAACTTCAATTAGCTGTCCAGCTTAGGATCTGTCTCAGCTACACAGCCTTTTACTCACACTTAGATGGTTTGTTAGGGCACCACTTCTAGACCTAGGCTAGGTCGGTGTTACTTTCCTATTGTGTGCAAAGTTTTTTAGGTTTTCATTACATGTTGTGATTGGAATGATGTTGGTATGTTTGTTTACCTTTACTGTACTCTGTGAATTGATGTGATTGCACGATAGATTACCTATAGGTTAGGATCGATTTTGATACTAACAATATTTTCTGTAGGTGGCCATGCTTTAAATACTAACATTATTTTATGCAGGCACTTCAGAAATTGTTCAGCCCCCAACATAAATGAGGGTTAATTATAAATCATAATTATAAATTACTACTGGTTCTCTAGAATTGCTTAGCCCTCAAAATAACTAAGAGCATAGCCAAGTGTGGTTGTAATGAGTATCTTTATTTCCATATAAACTTCTTGGGATGATATATAAACTGCTTAAGAGTTTATTAGGATAATCGTGCAGGAGAGTCTAGAATTTACTGCTTTATATTAATGTAATTATTTGTAATATTAGTTTGAGTTATGAAAGTGTCTTTGAGTTGGGATATCCTTATCCAACTTAAGTTCCAAAAGAAGAAGGCATCCTTAAGAGGGAGAGTCTTCTTCCATTTGGAAGATCAAGTTTGGATGGCCTTTAGATATCCAAAGAGAAAAGGAAATACCCCTTTAAAAGGGGGAATTACCTCTTCGTTTGGATATTCAAGCCACGGCGAATCCAAAGAGACCGAGGAGGAGAGAGCTAAGGCGTCCAAGGAGGAAGTCAAAGAAGATTGAAGAACTGAAGACCTAATATCCTACTCAAAGTCATTTGTGTCATTTTCTAGGATTAGAAATCTAGATTATTGGTAGTGGTACCCGATCACTTTACTTTTCTGCAGACCCTAGTTTGTAAATAAGGGCAGTTGGCCTTTGGATATTTAATTGATTAATTTGGTTATTTGTTGTGTTTAATTTGATGTTAATTATGCATAGGTAACATGCTTTTCTTAGTTTCTTTGTATTTGCATGCCGCTTTTGTTTTAGCCTAGACTTTGTTAGGCTCTCTAAGGACTAAAATATTTTCTACTCTTAACTAATATTTAAAATTTTAATGTTTAAATAATATAGAAACCTAACGACCTAGAGAACTACTGGAATCATCCGGGGTCACATGCATATTGTTGTATTTTTCTCCCTCCTTGTTATAAGACACTTCCCCACCTACGGGTAGACTCCAGATAATCTAACCTATGAGGATGAGGTCCTGGATCTAGGGAAGTCTAGTTTTTTCTAAAAAGTTATTTTTTTAGCCTATTTAAAATTTTATTCATATCTGATTTGAGATTATTAACCAGCATGCATTGTATTAGAAATCAACTAAATTAAAATTTTAATTGCATTAGCTCTAGAAGCATTCACCATACATAAGTCTGGGGCCAATTAGGAAACTCTCTAGACATCGGCCCTATTTCTAAGAACTATAACCTACTCACCCATCTTTCATAAAATGATTAGACTCATGGTTTTGAAGCGACTAGGTGGTTACCTGGCTCCCTAATCCAGGCTGGGGTAAGTCCAGGTTTTGCATTGTATTAGCTAGGACACGGGTGTTAGTGTTGCATAGAACACTAGACCCACTCTAGATCTAGGATTCAAGGCTACTATTATTTCATAGTATGCCTCATCAATAGGTAATTCTTCTTCTATCATTAAGAGATTATAAACCCTACCATTCTGTGTCATACGGATGATGCCACCTCCATCCTTCTCTCCTGTATGCTTTGAATGCATGATTTATTTCTTTCATCCAGTTTCTTCTCACTACCTTAGTCCCTCCGGATGCTAATCTGAGTCGTGCATGATGACTAAGCCTAGTTGAACCTTTCTACCCCTTTGAGTAGGACTTCACAGTTTCCTCCTTATGTGTCAATCCCAATTTGGGAAGAATAATGTAGGATCCTTAATTGAGTGTATTCTCAGGCCCCAACCTGAGATGTAATTAACCACGGGGGCTTGCGCCCATGGGAAATTAAATCCCACTATCAAATAAACCCCACTTAAGCTGATGTATTGGGTGGAGGAAACCCGTTGTGATAATCAGATCGTACATATTATTACCCATCTTGGTATGTTGGTGAGAGCTGCTATCCTCAATAGTTAATCGTATGTGTGATCGAATCTGCCCTCCCATTGGCGATACCATCTCCCCTGCGGGGTGGTAGCTTTGTCCTTTCAGAGGTCCACACTGAGGAGCTTCCAATCCCTGCCTCTTCTCCACTACTAAAAGGGAGTCATTTCTACCACCTTACAACTACTATAGGGGAGGAGAGAGTCACCAGGATAGCAAGAGTTCTACCATGCCCATTGGATTATTGTGTCAAGAGAACTCTTAAGGAGAAGCAAATTTTGAAAGTCATGATATTAAGAAATATTATCCATACCTGCACTGCTCAAGCAGGCTAGACTAAAGCACAATACATGAAACACTTGAAGGGAGTGATTTCCCACAGACTTGAGAAGGAAGTTTTAAAGGTGGAAAAGTCTGAAATAAGAAACTTGACTCCTCAGGTAGTGAGGAAAAATAAAATGTTTGTTAAGAAGCCTGCCACTTCTATTTGGTGAATGGATATCACCGAGTGCCTCGCCTTTCTTCTGCAAAAATAGAGGAGATAATTCTAACGGGATCTGGCAGGGGTCGCCCTCACATTGGTAGACTGCCAATCCCTGCATCAAGATTTTCCAAGCTGGCCCTTATGATAGCTAAATCTAAAGAGATTACTAAGGATTTGAAACCAGTGAATGTTAAGGGCAAGAGGTCCATGTCACCTGAATAGAAATATATACTGATGAAGTTGAGTAAATTTATAGGGATATAGATTCAAGATAGTTTAGATCTACCACCAGTTAATGTCCCCTGGCTTCAGGTTCAAGGAGGCAAGGACTCTACCCTTATTGATATTGGAGCTTTAACTCTCTAAAATCCTCTATCACATTTTGTAGTGGATGTCCCTCTACTTACTGAGGATGCCACCCTTGTGACTACCAACCTTAGGATAGTCAAAGGGGAGGGGGTTGTTTCAAAATTTTGATTAGGAAATATTAGAGCAGTTAGCAGCATATTTGGTTATTGAGCGATACTAAAAGATCCAGGAGATACTCTCTAAACTTGATAAGAGAGAGTTTGAAGAAATGTTAGATTGTCAAGGATATTTCCCAGTAGATCCTATGATAATTGACGACAAACATACCCTGGTAAAGAAGTAGTCTAAGAGATTCGAGAAATTCTTAAGAAGAAGGTGATCGAGGCCTTTGATTTGGTTATAGATGATTTGTTTGTAGAAGAAGAATATGTCAGTGATATTTGCAGGGTTGAGACTTGAGCATCAGCCAAGGATGTTGAGCCTTCAAAACCCCACCCTGGTAAAGAAGAGAGTTCAACAGCTGTCGGGTCATTTGAATCGGTAAAGGTCAGAGAAAATGATTGATATATCAAAAATATAGAAGCACAAATTACTGAGATGTCACTACAGCTTAAGAAAATACAGGATCAGTTAATTAAGACTCAACAATCTCAGTCTGACCCTCAATAACTTGTAGTTCATTCAGTGGCTAATTAGAGTAGACAACCAGAGTTTAGTTTAAAGAATCTTGAATTAGTACTAATTCCCTCTGTTCAACCAGTACTTCCCTCAGTTCAAACATTAATTCAGCATGTTTAGCCTACAGTTCTCCCAGTTCCTCTAGGTCAACCTCAGATTTATATCAAATAGATGGTTGAGACGCAGGTAAGGGAGGCCTGAGCCCATTCTTAAGGAACTGTATCAATTCCAAAGCGTAGGCCCTACCACGAAGATTATAACCTAATTTCTTATCTAAAAGGCTTTATTCCACCATCTTTTAAGATTTTTAGTGGCTTAAAAAACCCAAGACAATATTTGGCCCACTTCCTGCAAGCTGCTGCAATATAGGGGGGTCAGATGCTCTACTATTTTGTCAATTTATTAGTAGTATTTTTGGTATTGCTTTTGAGTGGTATGCAGATCTACCAAACAATTAAATGAAAACATTCACAAGTCTTGAGGATCTATCCTCAAAGAGATTCTCAGGAGCTTGGCAGAGAGTAACTGTTGGTGATGTCGTAGTTGAGAAATAAAAATTGGGAGAGTCTCTGGTTGACTACATGTTGAGATGGTGAAATCTCTCGATGAAGTGTGAACCTAAACTATAAGAGAAATATGTAGTAGAAATTCTTATAAAGAATATCTATAGACCTATTACTTTTTTGTTGAAGGGGTTCACTGTCAAAACCTTTGAAAAACTTCTCAAGAAAGCTAATAATGTACAGGAAGAGGCTTCAAAAATTCCATTCATAGAGGATGCTTCAGAGGAGAAGAAAACTAATAAGCTAGTGAAGTCATTTGAAAAGAGAGCTACTATAGTGTTCGTAGTTGATAAAGGGAAAAAAACCTGCTAGTCCTCAGTTCAGTGGTCCTCCAACCTAGCAAATCTAAAAACTTCAACCATTTTAGGTAACCCCTTAGTCTACTAAGGAGCCTTATCTGATTTCTTTGAAAGAGAGGTTGGCTCATCCTTATCCATTTAAAAAGGAGTCAATAAGGAAAATTTTCAAGAATCTTTTGAAGAAACCAGATTTTTCATTACTAGAGGTCAAAAAGCCAGAAGAGGCAAATAGAAAAGATGATCCTAATTTTTACCCCTATCATTGTATGTTTGGTTAGTATATCTCGATCTCATGAATTAAAAATGGTTGTAAGTCACCCTTAATTTCGTACTCAATGTCATCTCATTGGTACTTGATGCATTAGTGAAGGGTTGATGGAACCATCCAATACTCATTAATCCAGGGCCTACCTAAGAGAGCGTTAAAGGATGTGTCTGAATCAATTATATGAAATTTTGCTTCAATTTTCAACTCTTCAATCTCTAGAAGGAGGGTAATTGAACCTAAAGCCTTCTCGCCCTTTTTGTTGAAGCCACGAAGCACTAACTTATATGTTGAGAGCTTGCTAGTATCAACTTTAAGGTATACGAGAGTCTTTATATTCATCATGTTGACCGATGCTCCCAGATCAATGAGAACTCTGGATAACTTAAATTTGGTCACATTTATGGTGATGTAAAGTGGGTGATTATGATCGATAGTTCCTAGGAGTTAATCCTCATCAGAAAAGGTTACTCATGGGATTTCTTTAAAATACAAAGCTACTTCTCCGAAAGTTGAAGCTAACTGAGCTAAGAAAATCCCTAGGTTGAGAAGTGCTTTAATTAAGGATTTCGTCATCTCCTTAGAGAGGATAAGGGCATTATAGATGATCAACCTAGTTGGTAACTTTCTAAGATGAGCTAAGACATTATAATACTCTTTTGGAAAGACTAGGACATGACAGATTTGAAGGAGGAATTGATTGTTGAGTAAGGATTTGAATTGGATCATCAAAAATAACTTGCTTTCCTTTTTTCTAAGGAAAAAGCCTAGGGGGTAAGAACTTACCACCTCAGAGTTGTACTTTCATGATATCCTCTGAAGGATAAATTACAGTAAGTTCTACACTCTCCTTAGGTGATTGATTATCATATTCTGAATGGGAATCTGAATCTGAAAAGTCTATCATGATGGGACTCCCTTAAAAGTTAATTTTGGGGGTGTCACCATCTGATAATACTTCAGATTCGTTTCTCTCTTTAGAAGTTAAATCTAGGGAACTAAGTTTTTGAATGTCTTGGTTAATCTCATCTAAGCTTTAATCATTGTCAATAGAAGTATCATTTTTAATCATATTCTCAATATTATTCATCAAAACATTCGTAGAAGAATCATTATTTTTTATTGATTTTTGACCCTTTACCTTTGATGGGAAAAAGTAAAAGTCAAATAACATCAAAGGTGATAGTGATTTTAAGCCACCATGTGTCACCTGTACACATCTCTTAACATAAGATTTCCTCTTTACAAAGGTATCATTTTTTTTATTTTTCTTATTTATAGTAGTTCCTATAACTATTGGAGAGGAAATTATTTTTACGTCCTCCTGCGAAACATCTAGGTCAACCTCCCAGATCGGGCCTCGGGCTATGAAAAGATTTGTTAATTAACTTTTTAAAAGACCAGGATAGTGCTATATCCCAACCATCTTCAACTGAGAGAGAAAGATTAGAGTATTTACCTATGATGGACTTGACAGATTCCTAATCTGGATCGACCAAATACTCCTTTAGAATTATTATATTACCTTAACAAAAGTTTTTTTCATGCTAGTCTTTAAAGATAAAGTAGTCCTCGATTGCATGGCCCAACTTATAATGATACGGGTAAACATTAGGATCATCTTTTCTATTTGCCTCTTCTGGCTTTTTTGAAAGTTTGTTAGGGATGTTATGAACTAGCCCAAGGATAACCAAGAGGGCAAGGGGGGGGGGGGGGTGAATTGGTTATTTTAAAAATTTGTGAGCAAAAAATGATTTAGAAAATCTTTTAGAATGTTTTAAAATATTTACAGTTTCATGATGATGTGCAGATGTTCAACAATAACATAATAATAATCACAATCACACAATCATCATAAGAAAATAAATATGGAAAATAATCATAAAGAATACACCAGATTTTATAGTGATTCGGTCAACTTGACCTACGTCCACTCTCCGGAGACTCCCCTCTGGTATTGCACTAATACTGAGTGACTCTACTTCTGCTCCTACAGCAAGGCGGAGATGCCTGTACGAAAAAGTCCTTTCTACCAACCCGGTGAGGTAGAGAATCCAGACTCCTTTCGCTTCCTCCTAAAGAAGGAAGAAAACCTTACCTCCTTTTGCTTCCTCCTGAAGCAGGCAAAGAACCTTGATCTTCTTGCAGACGATCCTTTCACATAAACACTAAGGACAAGAGATGACGACCAGAAAAGATGACTTAGATCCTTACTTGGAGCAACCTTTATGAACCCCTTATAAACTCCCCCTCACAAGATCTTCTCTCTCTCTCCCAAGCTCTCTCTCTCTCTCTCTCTCTCTCCTTATCAAATCTCTCACAGGAAAGGATAGAAGATAATAGATCTTAAATAGTAGGGCTAAAAAATTGCCCTAAATTTCAACTGGTCGACAAAGATCATCTAAGACGATCGGCCAATCATCCTATATGATCAGTACAAAATCACACATATCAGCCAGGAAGATCTAGTTTCTCTGGATGATTAGAAGAAAAAATTTGTTCAGATCATCCTGTATGATTCTGTGATCGTCTGGGGCAATTAGTGTAAACCAGGAATTTCATCTAGAAGATAGCTCAGGTCATCCAGGGCAACTTATGCTGGATGATCTCAAAATGACTTGATCATCAAGGATTATATCTCTATCATCCTGTATGATTAGTTCAAAAGTGCCAAAACCATCCTGTACATAGCTCAGGTCATCCAGGGCAACTTATGCTGGACGATCAAAAATGACTTGATCGTCCAAGACGATATCTCTATTATCCCATATGATTAGTTCAAAAATAGGAATATTGTCCAGCACATTATTCTATTCGTCTAGCTGAAAACCCCTGGACGGTCAGGATTTCTAATTGATCGTCTAGGATGATCTTGCGATCGTCTAGGATGATATGATTGAATCAATCAAACCTTAATTACTTTCCTTAATCACCAAACTAATTTAGCCATGATTATAATGGATCATCCAGGATGATACATATATCATCCCGGACGATCAGATCAAAAAGCTAAAATAAAACTTGCCTAACTTAGTCTGGCAATTGGGAATTTTTTATTTGAGCATATCATCCTGCATGATGGGTCTATCATCAGGATGATCTACTTAATCAGACCGACTTAGCATGATTGCCCTAATTAGGATTTCTATTTTCATTGGATCATCTACGATGATATGAACATCATCCAGGATGATTTAAACAAAAATTAAATAGAAACTCTAACTCACTAAAACTCTCCCCCTGAGTGTGTGTGTGCAAGGTTACTTAACTTGGGGATCTGTTACATTACACTTGACCCAATAAATATTAAAAAAGTATATTAAACCTAAACTACAAAACATACTGACTCGATCTTGAGCTGGCTTGAATTTGCAATTGATCCTCTGAACTTGAAAGGTTAGATATCTATACAGACATGAAAGTATTTGCTATCATCAAAATCACCGTCCTTAAATCCAGATTCATAATAATCTCCCCCTTTTTGATGATGGCAAATATTTGTTAGTGATTTCAAATTCAGTAATTAAATATTCAGCATTGATAATTAAAAAAGATTGAACATTTGATTCAAACCATTAAACTGAACATTTACAATTACCTAGAAAGATAAACAAACCAGAACATAAACAACATAAACTACTCCCAATTTTGACATCTCAAAAAGGGAAAGACAACATATAAACATAAAGAAAATTGTATAAAAACTAACATAATACATCAGAAAAAAAAATAAATAAAACAAACTAGAGGAATGATCACGGATCCCAAAACATAAAAAAAATCAAACCAAAATAAAGACAAATAAAATAAAATACAAGAAAATAACAACGAAGAAAAAATAGTAATTTTCCCTTTTTTTTAATCGATCAGCTCCAGTAAATTAGAATTTTCCCTTGAGTTTCAATTCAAAAGCCAATAAGAAGAAAATTGATGACGTTGAAATCTAGAAAAATTAAAAAATAAATTTTTGTAACTCCTACCTCGGACACCTTACAGGTTTAAATTCCTTTTAAACAAAAGTCTTGCTCAGTAGAAAAGAAATTAGATTCAAAAAGAGAACCTTTCAAGTCTTGTTCCAGAAAAATATCTGATATAATAGTATTACAAAGTAAGGAATCAGAAATCATGATTTTAAATCTCAAGATTTTGAAAATATTAAGTGGCGCATGGATTTTTCTAAGACATTTAAAGATTTGAACGGAAAGAAAGCTTGTTCTTTGTGGGCTCATTTTGTGCCTCTTTTTTAGTTTATTTGGCGCACTTTGCACATCTTTTAATTTTTTAATACAATTTGTGTATCTTTCAAATTTGGCGATATTGCGTATCTTTTCAGCTTTGGGCTCATTTTGTGCCGCTTTTCATTTTGGCGCTCTTTGCGCATCTTTATAAGCTTACTTCCTTTCATAATCGTTAAAGAGTCTCAGTTGCGAAATTACCTTCCAGACATAAGTGAAGATAAAACTCAATCTCTACAATAAGGAGGAGTAATTCACAGAATAAAAACCATACATCATATGATAAGTGCAATCACCTGATTAAGAAAAATATAATAATGATTCAAAGCTTTGAAAATACTATTCATATGAGGTAGATTACTGTAGGAAGATAAAATAGATCTCTATTTTAAAAACTAACTTTTTAATTTTGAAGAAGATTTTAATTCAAAAGAAATAATACACCATTAAAGGAGTTAGAGGAAGAGAAATAATCATTAATATTTCTTCCCTTTAATAGAATCAGAGGAGTCAATCACTACTTACGAGCTTCTAAATAAAAACAAGGCAAAACTCTTAGTCAAAAATCCAGTTTATCAGCAGTAGTGAGAAGTGATCTGATTTAGAAGAAAAGTAGTAAATCAAGAACAAGTAGGAAATCACAGCAAAATAAATACTCAAATCAGAAAAACAACAGTAATAAAAAGAAAATCAACAGAGAATAAAAATAAACATGAAACAAATAATCAAATCAAACAAAGACTAATAGAAATAAAATGAAAAAATAGAAAATTCAGAAATCAGCTGCCATCAGATTCATGTATTTATGTCAATCACAACAAATCTAGTCCTCAAAATACTGAATGAGTCAAAGGCCAGTGGTTTAGTAAAGATGTCAGCCAGTTAATTATCAGTTGCTACATGGTGTAGCTCAAAATCCCCTTTTGTAACAAGGTTCCTAATGAAGTGATGCCTTATGTCAATGTGTTTGATTCTTGAATGTTGGATAGGATTCTTAGAGATGCATATGACACTAGTGTTATCACATATAACTAAAATTGTTCTAACAGGTAATCCTAGATCCAGAACATGTTGCTTCAACCAAAGGACTTGGGCCACATAACTTTCTAAGGAAATATACTCTGCTTCAGTAGTGGAAAGTACAACAGAATTTTGTTTTCTACTGGACAAAAAGACTAAGGACTGTTCTATGAATTGGAAAGTTCCAGAAGTGCTCTTTCTATCCACCATATATCCTGTAAAATCAGAATCAGAATATCCAATAATCTCAAAAGAAGTGTTGTACCTAGGATACCAGATTCCTAAGGTTGGGGTCCCTAAGAGATATCTGAGGATTCTCTTAACTACAATCAGGTGGGATTCCTTAGGATCAGCTTGAATCCTAGCACAAAGACAAACACTAAACATGATATCAGGTCGGCTAGCAATCAGGTAAAGCAATGATCCAATTATTTCTCTAAACTTCTTCTGATCAACAGATTTTCCATTTGAATCCTTGTCTAACTAGACACTAGAACTCATGGGAGTGTTTATTGGCTTGGATTTATCCATTTCATATTTCTTTAAGATGTCCTTAATATAATTTAATTGATTGATTAAAGTTTCATCATCCATTTTCCTTTTGCTAAATCCCAAAAAGTAGGATAATTCTCCCATCATACTCATCTCAAACTCCTTACTCATTATTTTTGAAAAATCATCACATAAGTTTTTATCAGAAGATCTAAAAAGTATATCATCAACATAGATCTAGACAATGAGTAACTCACCCCTTAACAAACTCTCTTTCTAATAAGAATGTGCTAAGCCTCTCATATCAAACTCTGGGTGCTTGTTTCAATTCATATAAGGCCTTTTTTAATTTGTAAACATGATTAGGATATTGAGAACTCTCAAAACCTGGGGGTTGATCTACAAAGACATCTTGCTTTATTACCCCATTCAAAAAGGCGCTCTTGACATCTATTTGAAAAAGCTTAAATCCCTTATAACAGGCAAAGGATAGTAGCACTCTAATGGCTTTCAATCTAGCTATAGGGGCAAAGGTCTCCTCAAAATTAATTCCTTCTATTTGATTGTACCCCTTAGCCACCAATCTTGCCTTATTCCTAACCACCACACCAGAATCATTCATTTTATTCTTAAAGACCCACTAGGTTCCTACTACACTTTGATCCTTAGGTCTTTCTACCAACTCCCAAACATTATTTCTCACAAATTGATTAAGTTCCACTTGCTTAGCTAAGATCTAAAATTCATTAGAAATAGCTTAATTGATGTTGGTGGGTTCAGTCATTGAGATAAAGGTAGAATGGTTTACTTCTTTCCTAAGTCCATGCCTAGTTCTAACACCTTCAGAAGGGTCTCGTAAGATCAGTTCATTAGGATGACTCAAAGAATATCTCTAATCTCTAGAAAAATTGTTTTCAGGTTCTACCCTTTCCTCTAGATTTGCATTTTTAACTCCTTGGGTAATCTCTCATACTTCTTCTTCTTCCTCAACTCTAGACACCTTAGGATCAGATTAATCAAATACCACATGAGTAGTCTCCTCCACCACTAAATTCCTCTTATTAAACACCCTAAAGGATTTCTCCACACTTGAATATCCTAAGAATACTCCATCAGATTTTGGGTCAAATTTTCCTAAAGATGATTTCCCATTATTAAGAATAAAAACCTTACAGCCAAAGATATGGAGGTGGGACAGGTTTGGAGTTCTACCCTTAATAATCTCATAGGGTGTCTTATTCAGATTGGATCTAACTTTCACCCTATTCAACACATAACAGGTTGTGTTCATCTCTTCTGCCCAAAAGTATTTTGAAAGTGAATACTCAGAAAGTAGGGCTCTAGCGTCTTCCACCAAGGTTCTATTCTTTCTTTCAGCTACCCCATTCTGTTGAGGGATCCTAGGAGATGAAAAGTTGTGGCTAATTTCTTGATCCTTAGAGAATATTCTAAATTTCACATTTTGAAACTTCCCACCATAATCTCACCACCTAACTTCTTCTGAATTCAAGTGGAAAAAGATTTAAATTCATCAAATGACTTAGATTTATGTGACAAAAATCTAATCCAAGTGAACCTTGAGTAATCATCAACATTCACAAATCCATAGACTTTCCCCCCTAAGCTAGTAGTGCTAATGGGTCCAAAGTGATCCATGTGAAGGACTTCTAAAGGTCTAGAGGTGCTGATGTCCTTAATGGTGTGGAAAGAGGATTGGACTTGCTTCCTAACTGACAGGCATCACACAGGTGGTCCATAGTGAACTTAAGCTCGGGGACACCTCTAACTAAGTCCTTTTGGGTGACTCTTCTAAGGGTTTTCATACTGGCATGACATAATCTCTTGTGCCACAATCAAGACTCATCAGCAGTAATTTTTAAGCAAAATGAAGCAGCACATTCAATATTTATTAAATTAAGCATGTAAACATTATTAATCCTCTTGCCCTACAAAATGGTGTTATTATTTAAGCTTATGATGTAAATATTTACTATGAACTTGATGCTGAACCCTTTGTTACAGAGCTGATTGATGCTGAACAAGTTGTGCTTCAATCCCGTCTACAAGAAAAACATTTTCAATCAAAAGATTTTTGGAGTTTCTGATTATACCTGCGCCCACCAATTTCCTGGTGGTGTTGTCTCCAAGATTAAGCTTGCCTCCATCCCTGGCCTCCAGCAAAATGAATTGATTTGTATCTCTAATCATATGTCTTGAACACCCGCTATCTAGGTACCACATGCTCTCATGAGGCCTTGTGTGGGAGCCCACCTACAAAATTATCAAATATCAGATTTAGGAACCCAAACAAGTTTGGATTCCTTCTTATGAAAAGATGAATACAATGCATGTGTGCTGTGCTATGAAACATGTTATTTGGGCTTCCACACCCAATATGTACTACGATGAACAGTGCAGGTGTGAGAGATATATCCTAGCATGCCACAAGAAAATCATTCAACACCAGGGAAAGGGTTAACTAATCTACGTGGGTGATAGTGCCTCTTCCTAGGTTTGAATGAAACATGCTTTGATGATTTTGAAATAGATTCTTCAAATGGTGGAGGTGTATAAAATTGTGCAAAAGTAGGTGTTTCATTATTCTCAAATGCACTAATTTTCACACTTAAAAATTTATTTTCCTTTTTGAGACTTGTAATTTCAAATTTCAAATAATGTTCACTACTATCCAAATCAGATGCATGAGTTTTTTATTCCTTAAATCCTTCTTCTAATTCAACATGCGATGCTTTTAATGAATCATGCTGAATAATTAAATCAGAATTCTTTTTATTTAACTCATCCAATTTATCAAGTAATGACATGTGATAGCTATCAAGTGTAGAATGATCCTTAATCAAAACTTCATACTCTTTTTCCAAGCTTAAGAATTCCAATTTCAGGCTAGCACGCATTTTCTTAAGTTTCCTATATGATGAATGAATTTTCTCAGAAACTTTAAGTAATTGATCATAGGTCAGTTCACATACCTCTTCTTGATCAGACTGACCATGATGTTTATTTACCATTAAACATAAGTTTGTATTCTCCTCCTCAGCTTCAGTCTCAGAGGAGTCAAATGTAGAGTCCGCCTAGAAAGCCTTTTGGATCTTCTCCTTATCCTTCCTGAACTTGGGTTTCTCCTCACCCTTCTCCTTGCTTGGGTGAGCCTTAGTGTAGGATAATCAACTTTTATTTATCCAAGCTTCCTGCATTCAAAACAAACTATATCAGAATAACCTTTAAAATTTTTGCTACTCTTACCTTTGTTCCACTTCTGAAAGTTTTTGTGTTTCTGCCTTAGAAAGCTTTTTAATTACCTAGTGATTAAGGCAACATCATCTCTATAAGACCCGAAAGTATAACTATATGTATCGTTGGCCTTCAGAACCCTAATTTTCTCTTTCTTTTTCTCACATACATCAAGCTATCTTTGGTTCACCCCTTCCTCATAAGCAATGAGTGATCCAAGTAAGTTATCAATAGAATAATTATTCAAATCCTTAGATTCAGTGATAGAAGTAATCTTGTCATCATAGGAAGAAGGCAAATATCTCAATATCTTGTTAACTTTCTCGTAATTGGTAAGCTCTCTTCCTAAGGCATGCACGGAGGTAACAATCTGGGTGAATTGGTTATTTAAAAATTTTAGAGCAACAGTAAAAACCTTCTCGTTGATTTACAGCGGAAACAATTAAAACAATCAAACGAAAAGATCAAACACAATTTCACCCAAGCAGTTAATTACAGAAAAATAAAAGTGTAGAAAGTAATCAGAAAGAACACACCATAATTTTATAGTGGTTCGGTCAACTTGACCTACGTCCACTCCACGGAGCCTCCCCTCCGGGTATTGCACTAAACCAAAAGTGACTCTCCTTCTGCTCCCACAGCAAGGCTGAGAAGCCTATATAAAAACTCCTTTTAACCGACACGGTGAGGCAGAGAACCTAACCTCCTTTCACTTCCTACTAAAGCAGGCAGAGAACCTCGGACTCCTTTCACTTCCTCCTGAAGTAGGCAGAGAACCTCGAACTCTTTCACTTCCTCCTGAAGCGGGCAGAGAACCCAGATCTTCTTGCGAACGATCCTCTCCCAATGAACACGAATACGACAAAAGACGACGAGCAGAGAAGATGAATCTGATCCTTTCTTGGAGCAACCTTCGTGAACCCCTCATGAACTCCCCCTCATAAGATCCTATCTCTCTCTCCCAAACTCTCTCTCTCTAGGGTTTCTCAGGAAAGGAAAGTAGCAAAAGATTTTTCTTCTTGAAAGAAAAGATCTTTTATAGGAGGGCTCAAAATTTGCCCTAAATCTCAACTGGTCGGCCAAGATTGTCCAGGATGATTGACAGATGATCCTGTACGATCAGTTCAAAATTAGCTGTTTCAGTCTAGATGATCTGGCTCTTCTGGACGATCAGTAGAAAAAGTTATTCATATCATCCCATACGATTCTGTGATCATCCGGGTCGATTAGTGTAAATCGAGGAATTTCATCTAGAAGATAGCTTGGGTTGTCCAGAGAAAATTGTGTTGGACGACCAAAAAATGATTTGATCATCCAGGATGATACAGTTATCGTCCTGTACGATTAGTTCAAAAAGTACCTAAATCATCCTGAGCATAGTTTGGGTCGTACAGCTGAAATGCACTAGACGATCATGATCGTCCGAGACGATCCTGCGACCATCCAGGATGATATGATCCTATCAATCAATTATTAATTGCTTTCCTTAAATACCAGATTAATTTAGGCATTATTATACTGGATCATCCAGGACAACACACGTATCGTTTGCGATGATCAGACCAAATATCTTAAAATAAAAACTTGTCTAACTTGATCTGACGGCTGAGAATTTCTAATTTGAACATATCATCCCGTACGATGCAAAAATCGTCCAGGATGATCTGCTTAATCAGACACACTTAACTTGGTCGCCCTAATTAGGGTTTTTATTTTTACTTGATCGTCCAGGATGATGTGACTAACGTCCAGGACGATCTGAATAAAAACTGTAACAGAAACTCTAATTCACTCAAGCTCTCCCCCTGAGTGTATGTGTGCAAGGTTAATTAGCTATGGGATCAGTTATATTACAATTGACTCAAGAAAAAGAAAATAGTACATTGGACACACTTGGACCCGATCTTAAGTTGGCTTGAGTTGCTCGTGATCTTTTGTGCCTAAAACGGGTTAGCCAAGCAAAACACAATAGAAAATATGTTTGTCATCATCAAAACTAGATTTGCAACAAACCTAGTTTACATTTCAGAAATTGATTCACTAGGATTCATGTGAAAGAGTTCATAGTCATGAAATAAAATATTCAACCTAGACTATTTAACCTTAGATATACCTTTATATGTAATGCATAATGTATCCCAGATTTCTTTGCCAGTAGTGCAAGTGGAAACACGTATGTAATCCTCAGATTTTAAAGCAAAGAAAAATAGTTCAAACATCTTGCATTCAGTTGTGCTAAATCATGATCATTAAAAGTATTACAAATCTAGTTTCAAAAAGTACAGTTTTGATGATGACAAATATGTCTATATTTAGTTGTGCTTGGCTAATCCATTTCAGGTACAAAAGATCAAAAGTAACTCAAGCCAACTCAAGATCGGGTCCAAGTGTGTCTAAATGTAATGTTTTTCTTTTCTTGAGTCAAATATAAAATAACTGATCCCCTAGCTAAGTAACCTTGCACACACACACTCAGGGGGAGAGCTGGAGTGAATTAGAGTTTATCTTCAATTTTTGTTCAGATCATTCTGGATGATATTAGCATCATCCTGGACGATCAAGTGAAAATAGAAACCCTAATTAGGGTGACCAAGTTAAGTGTGTCTGATTAAGCTGATCGTCCTAGACGAACCATACATCGTATGAGACGATAGGCTCAAATCAGAAATTCTTAGCCGCCAGATCAAGTTAGGCAAGTTTTATTTTTAGATATTTGATCTGATCGTCCCGGACAATATGTGTATCATCCTGGACGATCCAATACAATCATGCCTAAATTAGTTTGATTATCAAGGAAAGTAAATAATATTTAATTGATATGATCATATCATCCAGGACAATCACAAGATCATCCAGGATGATCATGATCGTCTAGTGTGTTTCAACTGTACGTCCAGAGTGGTGGTCAGGATGATTTTGGCACTTTTTGTTCTAATCGTACAAGATAATATCAGTATCGTCCTAGACGATCAAGTCATTTTTAGGTCATCCAACACAAGTTTCTTTGGACAACCAGAGCAGTCTTGTGGATGAAATTCCTGAATTTACACTAATCATCCCGGACGATTGCAAAATCGTACGGGATGATATAATTAAATTTTTCTACTGATCGTCTAGAAGAGCTAGATCGTCCAGGCTGAAACAGGTGATTTTGAACTAATCATACAGGATGATCTATCGATCGTCCTGGATGATATAGGCCGACCAGTTGAAATTTAGAGAAAATTTTGAGCCCTCCTATAAAAGATCTTTTTCTTCAACAAGAAAAATCTTTTGCCACCTTCCTTTACAGAGAAACCCTAAAGAGAGAGAGAGAGTTTGGGAGAGAGAGAGAGGATCTTGTGAGGGGGAGTTTGTGAGGGATTCATAAAGGTTGCTCCAAGTAAGGATCAGAGTCATCTTCTCCATTCATCGTCTCTCGTCGTGTTGGTGTTTTCTATGGGAGGATCATTCGCAGGAAGATCCGGGTTCTCTGTGAAAGTTTGATAGGGATGTTAAGCCCTAGTGAACTAGTCCCGAGGCTAACCAAGAGGGGGGTAAATTAGTTATTTAAAAATTTCATGACAATAATGAAAATCTTTTCGACACTTAGCAGTGGAAACAAGTAAACAAGAATGAAAAGATCAATCACAGATATTCACCCAAGCAGTTAATATCAGAAAAGTAAAGTGCAAAACTAAATCAGAAAAGTAAACCAGATTTTATAGTGGTTCAGTCAACTTGACCTACGTCCACTCCCCGGAGCCTCCCCTCCGGGTATTGCACTAAACAGAAAGTGACTCTCCTCTAGCTCCCTCAGCAAGGCGGAGAAGCCTGTACAAAAACCTCCTTTCCACCACTCGGTGAGGCAGAGAACCCAACGTCCTTTTGCTTCCTCCTGAAGCAGGCAGAGAACCTTCGACCTCCTTTTGCTTCCACCTGAAGCGGGCAGAGAACCCGGATCTTCTTGCGATGATCCTTCCAAGATGAACACCAACTAGATGAAAGACGACGAGCGGAGAAGACGACTCTGATTTGTACTTGGAGCAACCTTAGTGAATCCCTCACTAACTCCCCCTCACAAGATCCTCTCTCTCTCTCCCAAACTCTCTCTCTCTCTAGGGTTTCTCTAGACAGGAAAGTGGCAAAAGATTTTTTCTAAGCAAAAAAAAAGATCTTTTATATGAGGGCTCAAAACCAGCCCTAAATCTCAACTAGTCGGCCAAGATGGTCCAGGATGATCGCTAGATCATCCTGTAGGATCAGTTCAAAATCAGCTGATTTTGTCTGGACGATTTGGCTCTTCTCGATGATTAGTTTAAAAAGTTGTTCATATCGTCCCGTACGATCCTGTGATTGTCCGGGACGATTAGTGTAAGTTGAGGAATATCGTCCAGGAGATAGTTCAGGTTGTCCAGAGAAACTTGTGCTGGACGACTCAAAAATGACTTGATCGTCCAGGATGATAGGTACATCGTCCTGTATGATTAGTTCAAAAAGTGCCCAAATCATCCTGAACACAGTTCGGGATGTACAGCTGAAATGCACTTAGACGATAATGATCGTCCAAGATGATATGATCATATCAATTAAATATTAATTACTTTCCTTAATTACCAGATTAATTTAGGCATGATTGTACTGAATCATTCAGGACGATACATGTATCGTCCGGGACGATCAGACCAAATAACTTAAAATAAAACTTGCCTAACTTGATCTAGCGGCTGAGAATTTTAATTTGAGCATATCATCCTGTACGATCCAAATATCATCCAGGATGATCTGCTTAATCAGACGCTTTTAACTTGGTCACCCTAATTAGGTTTTCTATTTTTTACTAGATCGTCCAGGACTATGTGAATATCGTCCAGGACGATCTGAACAAAAAATGAACAGAAACTCTAACTCACTCAAGCTCTCCCCCTGAGTGTGTGTGTGTGCAAGATTACTTAGCTAGGGGATCAGTTACATTATAATTGACTCAATAAGAAGAAAAATCATACATTGGACACACTTGGACCCGATCTTGAGTTGGCTTGATTTGCTCGTGATCTTTTGTGCCTGAAACAGGTTAGCCAAGCAAAACACACTGGAAACATGTTTGTCATCATCAAAACCAGATTTGTAACAATCTCCCCTTTTTGATGATGGCAAATATTTGTACAGTAACTTGAAAATAAGGATAACTCGGAGATCGAAAAACACATTTTTTTTTAATTTTTATTTAACAACTAAATCAATATAGGAAACATAACACAAAACAAAGAACTGAAATGACTACAACTGACTCCCCCTTTTGACATCACAAAAATGAGGAGGGAGAACAAAGAACCCCAGAACCAAGCAATACAAAACCAAGCAGTGCAAACTAAACATAAAAGTAGCAGCTACACAACATAAAACTAAAACAGAGGTGGATCCTGATCGAAAGAAGGAGGTGGCGATGGTGGGTTGAAGTAATGGTGAATGGCCTGAAAGTGAGCTCCAATCCAGGCGATGTCCTGGTCATGCTGCTAATGCTGCTGCGCAGCGTAGTCTGTGAAGCACTGGATGTTCTCGGCGTGCCGCTGCTCCTGGGTAGCCACATAGGAGTCAAATCTGGCCTCCCACTGATTAAAGCGCTGCACCAGGTGGTCAAAGGGAGAGGCAATGTGAAGGGGAACAGGTGCATCTGGTGCAGCAGGAATTGGAATAGCCTCTTTCGCTTCCTCCTCAACATCTGGGGTGGGCTCCGGATATAGTCGGGTGCTGTGTAGGACATGGAAGGAATTGTTGGTGAGAAGGAAGGAGGGACATCTGGAGCTGCGGGATATTGTAGTCATATTTAGTTTCGAGGGCATAGGCAATGATGTGTCCTAAGGCTAGATTTGGACGACAGTGATGACCTGGATCCCGAATAGTGGTGAGGTGCTCGAGGTACCGATACTAAGGTCAGTGGCATTAAATTCCCTATGGGCCAGGATGTAGTATGTGGTCAAGGATAGGAGTGGGGTGAAGTGAATTCGATCCCCCGCCTTTGGAGTGATGGAGGAACGAAGAACATGCTGAATAGTCCGGGCATCCTTAAGAAGTGTAGTGCAGGCATTGTCATGATAAGGAGCATTTGTATTGCTAAGGAAATGATTGGCGACACTCCAATCATAGTCAGGGTCGGTGATAAGGTGGTGGAGTTTGTCACCAGTGACGAAAAGTTGGAGAATGTTATGAAAGTCCTGGTAAGTGAGTTCGACGGGGCGCTGATTTACATAAGAGCAGAGGGTGGAATAATCAGCTGAAATACGCAAGTTTGCAAAGAAAACGCGAAGAAGTTCTAAGCTAAAAGGAAAGGCGAGAGTCATGATGAAGGTGAGGAGGTGTGTGCGAAGAGGTCAAGGACAGGATAAGTAAGAGTGCGGTGATTTACTATTTTCGACGGTGTGATCCCCACTTCACAATATCGCTCATAGGTAGCCTGATCGGCTGCATTGGCGAAGCGAGGATCAATAGGTCCCCGGGAGTAACAGGCACCCTTTTGACGGGAACGTTTGCCACCAGCCATTAGAAATCAAAAGTGTAGGGAAGTAGAAGGAGAGTGGAAGAAAAAAGTGTGGAAAATCTGTAAGAAAACTACTGTTTATATAGAAAATGGCCTGATCGTCCCGTACGATCGTGACATCGTCTAGACGATATGGGCATTTATGACGTCCTGGACGATTGGTCAAAAAAGTGGTCCGATCGTCCAGGATGATCAGAGATCATCTGGGACGATTAGACACAGGCGATCATCCAGAGGAGTTAGGCTGGACGACCGTTGACGAAAAGGTACCATCCCGGACAATTAGGTGGATCGTCCCGGACGATATGCAATAAGTGTGTCGGACGGGCTGAATTTCAATCGTCCAGCGGCTGACACGTGGATCGTCCAGGATGATGAAGTGGATCATCCAGGATGATGGAGAATAATTGGTGCAATGCCTGCCGTTTGATAAGATCAGGAAGATATGGATCATATTGTCCATGATGATGTAGGGATCGTCCAGGACGATCACTAATAATTGGAGTTTTTTCAGCAGCAGGAGTAGTATGGGGATGGTTTTGAATGAATCATCCAGGACGATGTTGGGATCGTCTAGGACGAAGCGGATCGTCCAGGACGATCGGGGTATCATCCAGGATGATGTGAAGAAAATAAAAAAAGATGGAGGATGGAGGTGATAGATCAGGATCCCAAAAATACAATCACGAAATTAAAACAAAACAAAAACAAATAAAACTCACAGCAAAAAATACATAAATACACTTTTTTTTTTAAATCAAGCTGCTCGAGTAAATCAGAATTTTTCTTGATTTTAGATCTAAAAACCAATAAGAAGATGATTGACAGCGCTGAAATCCAAAAAAAGTTGGAATAATTGACTTTCGTAACTCCCACCTCGGGCATCTTATCGATGCAAATCTCTTTCAAAACAAACATCCAATTCAGAAGAAAAGAAATTAGTTTCGCAAAGAGATCCTTTCAAGCCTCGTTCCAGAAAAAATATCTGATATAATAGTGTTACAAAGTAAAAAATCAGAAATCAGGATTTTCAAACACAGGCTTTTGAACGTATTAAGTGGCACATGGATTTTTCTAAGACCTTTAACGATCTGAAAGGAAAGAAAGCTTGGTTGGGCTTATTTTATGCCTCTTTTTCAATTTATTTGGCACTTTGCGCATCTTTTCATTTTTGATACACTTTGTGTATCTTTTAGTTGGCGACATTTCGCATCTTCTCAGCTTTGGACTCATTTTGTGCCTCTTTTTCAATTAATTTGGCGCACTGTGCATCTTTTCTAAGCTTTCTTCTTTTCATACTCGTTAAATAGTCTCAGCTCTGAGATTACCTTCCAGATATAGGAGATGCTCTCCATGATAAGGAAGAGTAATTGACAAAATAAAAGCCAGACGTCATATGATAAGTGCAATCACTTGGTTTAGAAAATCAAAATAATGACTCAAGACTTTGAAAATACTATTAATATGAGATAGATTACTGTAGGAAGATAAAATAAATCTCTATTTCAAAAACTAAAATTTTAATTTTGAAGAGGATATTTATTCAAAAGAAATAATACACCAGCAAAGGAGTTAGAGGAAGAGAAATAATCATCTATATTTCTTCCCTTTAATAGATCCACTGGAGTCAATCACTGCTTACCAGCTTCCAAAACAAAAACAAGGTAAAACTCCCAGTCAGAAATTCAGATTATCAGAAGTAGTGAGCAGTGATTGGACTTTGAAAAGAATCAAATAGTAAGTGCAAGAGATGAACCTGTGAATAAAGACAGGTAGAAAATCAAATTAAAGTAAATACTCAAATCAAACTAACAACAGGGCTAATCCAGAAATTAGTAGAAGAAATAAAACCAACTGAAAGAAAATAATCAAATCAAAAACCAAAAAACTAACTGAAAATATAATAACAATCAGAATAATCAGAAATCAGCGTCATCAGAATCAAGCATTTATATCAATCACTCCTAATCTGGTTCTCAAAATGCTGAATGAGTCAAAGTCCAGTGGTTTAGTGAATATGTTAGCCAGCTAATTTTTAGTTGCTACGTGATGTAGCTCAATGTCCCCTTTTGTAACATGGTCCCTAATGAAGTGATGCCTTATATCAATGTGTTTGGTCCTAGAATGTTGGATTGAATTCTTTGAGATATAGATGGCACTAGTATTATTACACAGAACAGAAATTGTGCCCACAAGTAATCCTAAATCCAAGACTTGTTGCTTCAACCAATGAACTTGGGCCACACAACTCCCTAAGGCAATGTACTCAGCTTCAACAGTGGAAAGTGCAACTGAGTTCTATTTTCTACTAGACCAGGAGACTAAAGACTGTCCTATAAATTGACATGGACCAGAAGTGCTCTTTCTATCCACCCTACACCCCGCAAAGTCAGAATCAGAATATCCAATAATTTCAAAAGAGGTGTTGTGCCTAGGGTACTAGATTCCTAGGTTTGGGGTCCCTAAAAGATATCTAAGAATTCTCTTAACAGCAGTCAGGTGGGACTCTTTAGGATCAGCCTGAAACCTAGCACAAAGAAAGACACTAAACATGATATCAGGTCGGCTAGCAGTCAGGTAAAGCAGTGATCCTATTATTCCTCTATACTTCTTCTGATCAATAGATTTTCCACTTGAATCCTTATATAACTAACCAAAGGAGCTCATGGGAGTATTGATTGGCTTGGCTTTGTCCATTTCATATTTCATCAAAATATCCTTAGTGTATTTAGATTGATTGAGAAAGGTTCCATCATCCGTTTGCCTTATGCTAAACCCCAAAAAGTAGGATAATTCTTCCATCATACTCATCTCAAACTCCTTACTCATTATTTTAGAAAACTCATCACATAAATACTTATCAGAAGATCTAAAAATTATATCATCAATATAGATCTGGACAATGAGTAAGTCATCCCCTAATCTCCTCAGAAAAAGGGTGGTGTCTACGCTCCCCTTAACAAACTCTCTTTCTAACAGGAATGTGCTAAGCCTCTCATACCAAGATCTGGGTGCCTGTTTCAATCTATATAAGGCCTTTTTTAATTTATAAATATGATTTGGATATTGGGAACTCTCAAAACCTGGGGGTTGTTCTACAAAAACATTCTCTTTTATCACCCCATTCATAAAGGCACTCTTGACATCCATTTGAAACAGCTTAAATCCCTTATAACAGGTAAAGGCTAGTAGCACCCTAATGGCTTCCAATCTAGCTACAGGGGCAAAAGTCTCCTCAAAATCAATCCCTTCTATCTGATTATACCCCTTAGCCACCAATCTTGCCTTATTCCTAACCACCACACCAGAATCATTCATCTTATTCTTAAAGACCCACTTGGTTCCCACAATACTTTGATTTCTAGGTCTTTCTACTAACTCCCAAACATCATTTCTTACAAATTGATTCAATTCTTCCTGCATGACTAAGATCCAAAACTCATCCGACAAGGCTTGATTGATGTTGGTGGGTTCAGTCATTGAAATAAAGGTAGAATGGTTCACTTCCTTCCTAAGTCCATGCCTAGTCCTAACACCTTCAGAAGGGTCTCCTAAGATCAGTTCTTCAGGATGACTCGAAGAATATCTCCAATCTCTAGGCAGTTGGATTTGAGGTTCTACCCTCTCCTCCAGATTTGCATTTCCAATCCCTTGGGTAACCTCAACAATCTCTTCATCTTCTACTTCAGATCTAGACTCCTGAGGATCAGATTCATCAAACAAAATATGGGTTGTCTCCTCCACCACCAAAGTCCTCTTATTGAACACCCTAAAAGATTTCCCCATACTAGAATATCCTAAGAACACTCCTTCATCAGATTTGGGGTCAAACTTTCCTAAGGGTGGCTTTCCGTTGTTCAGAATGAAAACCTTACAGCCAAAGACATGGAGGTGGGACAAATTTGGAGTTCTACCCTTATTGATCTCATAAGGTGTCTTGTTCAGTTTTGATCTCACATTCACCCTATTCAGTAAATAACAGGCAGTGTTCACCGCTTCAGGCCAAAAGTATTTTGGAAGTGAATACTCGGCAAGCATGGCTCTAGCGGCTTCCACTAAGGTCCTATTCTTCCTTTTAGCTATCCCGTTCTGTTGAGGGGTCCTAGGAGCTGAAAAATTGTGACTAATCCTTGCTCCTCACAAAAACTTCCAAATCTTTCATTTTTAAACTCCCCTCCGTGATCACTATGGATGGTAATAATCTCACATCCTAACTTCTTCTGAATCCAAGTAGAGAAAGATTTAAACTCATCAAATGACACAGATTTATGTGACAAAAATTTAACCCAAGTGAACCTCGAATAATCATCTACAATCACAAACCCATAGACTCTCCCCCCTAAGCTGGCAGTGTTAATGGGTCCAAAGAGGTCCATGTGAAGAACTTCTAAAGGTGTAGAGGTGCTAATGTCCTTAATAGAGTGAAAAGAGGACTGGACTTGCTTCCCTAACTGACAGGCATCGCATAGGTGATCCTTAGTGAACTTAAGCTTGGACACACCTCTAACTAAGTCCTTTTGGGTAACTCTCCTAAGGGTTTTCATACCGGCATAACACAATCTTCTATGCCATAACCACGACTCTTCAGCAATAATTTTTAAGGAAATTGAATTCTCAGATTTAATGCAACTTACATCCAGCTTGTAGACGTTGTTGATCATTTGCCCTTGCAAAACAATTTTATTATTTAAACTTAAAATGTAGCCAGTGGGCAGGAATTCGATGTTGTATCCTTTTTCACAAAGTTGAATGATGCTCAACAAGTTATGTTTCAGTCCATCTATAAGGAAAATATTATCAATCATAAAATTCTTTGAATCACCAATTATACCTAAGCCTACCACCTTCCTGGTGGTGTTATCTTCAAGTGTAACCTTTCCTCCAACTCTGGCCTCTAGTGAAATGAACTGATTTGCATCTCCAGTCATGTGTCTAGAACATCCATTGTCCAGGTACCACATGTTCTCACGAGGTCTTGTGTGAGAGCACACCTATAAAATCATCAAATGTCAGTCTTAAGAACCTAAACAGGTTTGGGTTCCTTCTTATGAAAAGAATATTGCAATGCATGCGTACTGTGCCATGAAACAGGCAGTTTGGGTCTCCACACCCAATGTGTACTACGGTGAATAATACAAGTGTGTGAGATGTGTCCTAACATGCCACATGAAAAACATCTAACACCAGGAATAGGATTAACTAAACGTCGTGAGTGATAGTGCCTCTTCCTAGATGTGTATGAAACATGCTTTGATGAATTTCCAACAGATTTTTCAAAAGGTAGCAGTGCATAAAACTGTTTAAAAGTAGGTGGGGTTTTGTTCTTTTCAAAAGCACTGATTTATACTTTCAAAAACTCAATATGTTTATTTAAACTTGAAATTTCAAAAGTTCTTGCACTTTCATTACTTTCTAAATCACATGCCATATCATTCAATTTCTTAAAAGCAATTTCTAATTCAACATGCGATATTTTTAAAGAATCATGCTCAGAAACTAAATCAGAATATTTTTTGTTTAACTCATCGAATCATCCAGCAAAGACATGTGATTGGAATCTACAGTGGAATGATCTTTAATTAACACATCATGCTCTTTTTGAAAAGTCAAATAATCTAATTTCAAACTAGCATGAGTTTTCTTAAGCTTCCTATACGATGTATGAATTTTTTCAGAAACTTCAAATAACTGATCGTAAGTAAGCTCACATACCTCTTCCTGGTACGACTGACCAGGGTGATCATCAGCCATCAGACACAAATTTGTTTCCTCCTCTTCAGCTTCAGTCTCAGAGGAGTCAGATGCAAAGTCTGCCCAGAATGCTTTCTGAATCTGCTTCTTGTCCTTCCTGAACTTGTGCTTCTCTTCACCCTTCTCCTTGCTTGGGTGAGCTTTAAGTGTAGGACAATCAGCCTTAATATGTCCAGGCTTCCTGCATTCAAAACAAACAGTATCAGATGAACACTTAAAATTTTTACCAGACTTACCCTTGTTCCACTTCTGATAGTTCTTATGTTTCTTCCTTAGAAAGCTTTTGAATTCCCTAGTGATTAAGGCAACATCATCGCTATCAGACCCGGAAGAACTAGAATCACTCTCGTTGGCCTTCAGTGCCACTGTTTTCTCCTTCTTTCATTCACCTGCATCAAGTTTCCTTTGGTTCACCCCTTGCTCGTAAGCAATGAGTGATCCAAGTAAGCTGTCAATAGAGTAAGTATTTAAATCTTTAGATTCAGTGATAGCAGTAATCTTAGCATCTTATGAAGAAGGCAAACATCTAAGAATTTTGTTCACTCTTTCGTAGTTTGTAAGTTCTCTACCTAGAGCATGCAAAGAGGTGATGATTTGAGTGAACCTTGTGTACATTTCTGAAATAGTCTCACTAAGTTTCATGCAAAAAAGTTCATAATCATGTAACAAGATGTTTAACCTAGACTGTTTGACTTCAGTTGTACCTTCGTATGTTATACAAATGTATCCCAGATTTCTTTTCCCGTTATACAAGTAGAAACACGTATATAGTCTTCAGATTTTAAAGCACAAAAGAAATATTTCAAACATTTTGCATTTAACTGTGCTAAGTCACGATCATCAAAAGTCTAATCTGCAAATAGGAGTTCAGTTTTAATGCCATTTACAAGTCTATGTGGTGCTTCATAACCATCCTTAACTAACATCCACATACGATAATCAATAGATTGCAGAAAAGTAGACATGCGTGCTTTCCAAAAGTCAAAAGGAATATTGTCAAATAATGGCGGTCGTGTGATTGAATAACCTTCAGCAGTATTACGATTATTATAGTTAGCCATGGATCAAATTCAAAAGTTTTTAAACAAAAATTTTGAATTCCGCTCTGATACCACTTGAAAGTTCGATAGGGATGTTAAGCCCTAGTGAACTAGTCCCGACGCTAACCAAGAGGGGGGGTGAATTGGTTATTTAAAAATTTTACGATAATAATGAAAATCTTTTTGACACTTAGCAGCAGAAACAAGTAAACAAGAATGAAAAGATCAATCACAGATATTCACCCAAGCAGTTAATATCAGAAAAGTAAAGTGTAAAACTGAATCAGAAAAGCAAACTAGATTTTATAGTGGTTCGGTCAAATTGACCTACGTCCACTCCCCGGAGCCTGTCCTCCGGGTATTGCACTAAATAGAAAGTGACTCTCCTTTAGCTCCCTCAGCAAGGCGGAGAAGCCTATACAAAAACCTCCTTTCCACCACTCGATGAGGCAGAGATCCCAACATCCTTTTGCTTCCTCCTGAAGAAGGCAGAGAACCTTCGACCTCCTTTTGCTTCCACCTAAAGCGGGCATAAAACTCGGATCTTCTTGCGACGATCCTTCTAAGATGAACACCAACTAGATGAAAGATGACGAGCGGAGAAGACGACTCTGATCCGTACTTGGAGCAACCTTAGTGAATCCCTCACTAACTCCCCCTCACAAGATCCTCTCTCTCTCTCTCTCTAGGGTTTCTCTAGACAGGAAAGTGGCAAAAGATTTTTTCTAAACAAAGAAAAGATCTTTTATATAAGGGCTCAAAACCAGCCCTAAATCTCAACTGGTCGGCCAAGATCGTCCAGGATGATCGCTAGATCGTCCTGTACGATCAGTTAAAATCAACTTATTTAGTTTGGACGATTTGGCTCGTCTGGACGATTAGTTCAAAAATTTGTTCATATCATCCCGTACGATCCTACAATCGTCCTGGATGATTAGTGTAAATTAAGGAATATCGTCCAGGAGACAGTTCGGGTCGTCCAGAGAAACATGTGCTGGACGACACAAAAATGACTTGATCATCCAGGATGATAGGTACATCGTCCTGTATGATTAGTTCAAAAAGTGTCCAAATCATCCTAAACACAGTTTGGGATGTACAGCTGAAATGCACTTAGACGATCATGATCGTCCGGGATGATCCTACGATCGTCCATAATGATATGATCATATCAATTAAATATTAATTGCTTTCCTTAATTATCAGACTAATTTAGGCATGATTATACTGAATCTTCCAGGACAATACACGTATCATCCGGGACGATTAGACCAAATAACTTAAAATAAAACTTGCCTAACTTGATCTGGCGGCTGAAAATTTCTAATTTGAGCATATCGTCCTGTATGATCCAAATATCATCCAGGACGATCTGCTTAATCAGACCCTTTTAACTTGGTCGCCCTAATTAGGTTTTCCATTTTTTACTGGATCATCCAGGATGATGTGAATATCGTCCAGGACGATGTGAATATCGTCCAAGACGATCTGAACAAAAAATGAACAGAAACTCTAAGTCACACAAGCTCTCCCCCTGAGTGTGTGTGTGCAAGGTTACTTAGCTAGGGGATCAGTTACATTATAATAAAAAGAAAAATAATACATTGGACACACTTGGACCCGATCTTGAGTTCGCTTGATTTGCTCGTAATCTTTTGTGCCTGAAACGGGTTAGGCAAGCAAAACACACTGGAAACATGTTTGTCATCATCAAAACTAGATTTGCAACACTCTGCCCGCTTCAGAAGGAAGCAAAAGGAGTTCAAGTTTTCTGCATGCTTCAAGAGGAAGCAAAAGGAGTCCGAGGTTCTCTTCCTGCTTCAAGAGGAAGTGAAAGGAGGTTAGGTTCTCTACCTCACCGTGTCGGTGGAAAGCAATTTTTGTACAGGCTTCTCTGCCTTGCTGTGGGAGCAGAAAGAGAGTCACTTTGAGTTAGTGCAATACCCGGAGGGGAGGCTCTGAGGAGTGGACATAGGTCAAGTTAACCGAACCACTATAAAATATGGTGTGTTCTTTCTGATTATTTTCTGAACTTTATATTTCTGTTATTAACTTCTTGGGTGAAATCTGTGGTTGATCTTTTCGTTTATGTGTTTACTTGTTTCCGCTGCCAATCATCGAAAAGATTGTTCCTATTGCTCTCAAATTTTTAAATAACCAATTCACCCCCCCACTTGGTTAGCCTCGGGACTAGTTCATCAGGGCTTAACATCCCTATCAAACTTTCAAGTCGTATCAGAGAGGGATTCATAAAATCTGGTTTTGAAAAACTTTTAAATTTGATCCATGGCTAACTTTGGTAATCATAATACTGCTGAAGGTTATTTAATTACATGACTGCCAATATTTGATAACATACTTTTTAATTTTTGGAAAACTCGCATGTTCACTTTTTTTCAATCAATTGATTATCGCATGTGGATGCTTGTTAAGGATGGCTATCAGTCACCTTTTAGAATAATTAATAATGTTAAAACTGACTGCCTTTCTCTGATTGGACTCTTGATGATTGTAACTTAGCCTAACTGAATGCCAAATGTTTAAACTATTTTTTTTGTGCCTTAAAATTTGAAGATTACATGCGTGTTTCTACTTGTACAACTGGCAAAGAAATTTGGGATAGATTGTGCATCACTTATGAAGGTACAACTCAAGTCAAACAGTTTAGGTTAAACATATTGCTTCATAACTATTAACTTTTTCACATGAAACCTACTGAATCTATTTCTGAAATGTATACGAGGTTCACTCAAATTGTCACTTCTTTGTATGCCTTAGGAAGAGAACTTACAAACTATGAAAGAGTGAACAAAATTCTTAGATGTTTGCCTTCTTCGTATGATGCTAAGATAACTGCAATCACTGAATCTAAAGATTTGAATACTTACTCTATTGATAGCTTACTTGGATCACTCATTGCTTATGAGCAAGTGGTGAACCAAAGTTAGCTTAATGCAGGTGAGAAGAAGAAGGAGAAAACAGTGGCACTAAAGGCCAACGAGAGTGATACTAGTACTTCGGGTTTGATAGCGATGATGTTGCCTTAATCACTAGGCAATTCAAAAGTTTTCTAAGGAAGAAATGTAAGAACTTTCAGAAGTGGAACAAGGGTAAGACCAGCAAAAATTTTAAAGGTTCATCTGATACTGTTTGTTTTGAATGCAGGAAGACTGGACACATTAAGGCTGATTATCCTACACTTAAAGCTCATTCAAGCAAGGAGAAGGGTGAGGAGAAACACAAGTTTAGGAAGGATAAGAACCAGTTTCAGAAGGCATTCTGGGCAGATTCTGCATCCGACTCCTCTGAGACTGAAGCTGAAGAGGAGGAAACCAACTTGTGTCTGATGGCTGATGATCATCCTGGTTAGTCTGACCAGGAAGAGATATGTGAGCTTACTTACGATCAATTATTTGAAGTATCTGAAAGAATTCATGCATCTTATAGAAAACTTAAGAAATTGCATGCTAGTCTGAAATTAGATTTCTTAACCTTACAAAAAGAGCATGATTCTGTAGTTAAAGATCATTCCACACTTGACAGCAATCACATGTCTTTACCTGATGAATTTGATGAGCTGAACAAAAAATATTCTGATTTAATTATTGACCATGATTTACTGAAAACCTCGTATGTTGATTTAGAGAAAGCTTTCAAAGAATTATACAATCTGGCATGTGAAGTGGAGAGTAGCAATGGTGCATTGAAATTTCAAATTGCAAGTCTTAACAAAGAAAATGAATTTCTAAAAGTTAAAATCAGTGCTTTTGAGAAAAATAAAACTCCTCCTACTTTTGCATAATTTTATGCACCTCCACCTTTTGAAGAATCTGTTTCAAAATCATCAAAACATGTTTCATTCAAACCTAGAAAGAGGCACTATCACCCACTTAGATTAGTTAACCCCTTTTCTAGTGTTAGATGTTTTTCCTGTGGCATGTTAGGACACATCTTCTACACCTTCACTATTCATCATAGTACACATTGGGTGTAGAGGCTCAAATTGCCTGTTTCACAGCACAGCACACATGCATTGCATTCTTCTTTTCATAAGAAGGAACCCAAACCTGTTGGGGTTCCTAAATTTGATATTTGATGATTTTGTAGGTGTGCTCTCATACAAGACCTCATGAGAGCATGTGGTACCTGGACAGCGAATGTTCAAGACACATGATTGGATATGCAAATAAGGTCATTTCACTGGAGGCCAGGGTTGGAGGCAAGGTTACACTTGGAGATAACACCACCAGGAGGGTGGTAGGTTCAGGTATAATTGGTTATTCAAAGAATTTTATGATTGACAATGTTTTATTTGTAGATGGACTGAAACACAACTTACTGCGCATCAGTCAACTCTGTGACAAAAGATACAACATCAAGTTCCTGCCCACTTGCTGCATTTTAAGCTTAAATGACAAAATTGTTTTGGAGGGACAAAGCATCAACAATGTCTACAAGCTGGATGTAAGTTATATTAAAGTTGATAATTCAATTTGTTAAAAATTGCTGCTGATGAGTCTTGGTTGTGGCACAGGAGATTATGTCATGCCAGTATGAAAACCCTTAGGAGAGTCACCTAGAAGGACTTAGTTAGAGGTGTCCCCAAGCTTAAGTTCACTAAAGACCACCTGTGTGATGCCTATCAATTAGGGAAGCAAGTCCAGTCCTCCTTTCACTCTGTTAAGGACATTAGCACCTCTAGACCTTTAGAAGTCCTTCACATGGATCTCTTCGGACCCATTACCACTACCAGCTTAGGAGAGAAAGTCTACAATTTTTTGATTATTGATGATTACTCGAGGTTCACTTGGATTAAATTTCTGTCACATAAATCTGAGTCATTTGATGAATTTAAGTCCTTCTCCACTTGGATTCATAGGAAGTTAGGTTGTGAGATCTTGACTATTCATAGTGATCATGGTGGAGAGTTTGAAAATGTGAAATTTGGAAGTTTTTGTGAGGAGCAAGGGATTAGTCACAATTTTTAGCTCCTAGGACCCCTCAGTAGAACGGGGTAGCTGGAAGGAAGAACAGGACCTTAGTGGAAGCTGCCAGAGCCATGCTTACTGAGTATTCACTTCCAAAATTCTTTTGGGCTGAAGCGGTGAATACTGCCTGTTATGTGCTGAATATGGTGAATGTTAGATCCAATCTGAACAAGACACTTATGAGATAATTAAAGGTAAAACTTCAAACCTGTCCCACCTCTATATCTTTGGCTGTAAGGTTTTCATTCTGAACAATGAGAAATTATCCTTACGAAAATTTGACCCCAAATCTGATGAAGGACTGTTCTTAGGCTATTCTAGTGTGGGGAAATCCTTTAGGGTGTTTAATAAGAGGACTTTGGTGGTGGAAGAGATAACTCATGTGGTTTTTAATGAATCTGATCCGAAGGTGACTAGAGTTGAGGAAGAAGAAGAGGTAAGGGAGATAACCCAAGGGGTTGAAAATGCAAATTTGGAGGAAAGGCTAGATCCTTAAAACACTTTGCCTAGAGATTGGAGATATTCTTCGAGTCATCCTAAAGAACTGATCTTAGGAGACCCTTATGACGGTGTTAAGACTTGGCATAGACTTAGGAAGGATGTAAACCACTATGCCTTTATCTTAATGACTGAACCCACCAACATTAATCAAGCCCTTTCTGATGAATTTTGGATCTTAGCTACGCAAGAGGAACTGAATCAATTTGTAAGGAATGATGTTTGGAAGTTATTAGAAAGACCTAGAAATTAAAGTATAGTGGGAACCAAGTGGGTCTTTAAGAATAAGATGAATGATTCTGGTGTGGTGGTTAGGAATAAGGCAAGATTGGTGGCTAAGGGGTATAATGAGATTGAAGGGATTGATTTTGAGGAGACCTTTGCCCCTGTAGCTAGATCGGAAGCCATTAGGGTATTACTAGCCTTTACATGTTATAAGGGATTTAAGCTATTTCAAATGGATGTCAAGGTGTCTTTTTAAATGGGGTAATAAAAGAGGATGTTTTTGTAAAATAACCCCCAGGTTTTGAGAGCTCCCAATATCCAAATCATATTTACAAATTAAAAAAGGTCTTTTATGGATTGAAATAGGCACTTAGAGCTTGGTATGAGAGGCTTAGCACTTTCCTGTTAGAAAGAGAGTTTAGTAAGGGGAGCGTCGACACCACCCATTTTCTGAGGAGAGTAGGGGATGATTAACTCATTATCCAGATATATGTTGATGATATAATTTTTGGATCTTCTGATAAATATTTATGTGATAAGTTTTCTAAAATAATGAGTAAGGAGTTTGAGATGAGTATGATGGGAGAGTTGTCCTACTTTTTGGGGTTTAGCATAAGACAAATGGATGATAGAACCTTTCTCAATCAATCTAAATACACTAAGGACATTTTAAAGAAATATAAAATGGATAAAGTGAAGCCAATCAACACTCCCATGAGCTCCTCTATTCAGTTAGATACGGATTCAAGTGGAAAATCTGTTGATCAGAAGAAGTATAGAGGAATAATTGGATCACTGCTCTACCTAACTGCTAGCTGACCTGATATTATGTTTAGTGTTTATCTTTGTGCTAGGTTTCAAGCTGATTCTAAAGAGTCCCACCTGACTGTTGTTAAGAGAATTCTTAGATATCTTTTAGGGACCCCAAACCTAGGAATTGGGTACCCTAGGCACAACACCTCTTTTGAGATTATTGGACATTCTGATTCTAACTTTGCAGGGTGTAGGGTGGATAGAAAGGCACTTCTAGAACTTGTCAATTCATAGGATAGTTTTTAGTCTCCTGGTCTAGTAGAAAACAGAACTCAGTTGCACTTTCCACTATTGAAGCTGAGTATATTGCCTTAGGATATTGTGTGGCCCAAGTTCTTTGGTTGAAGCAATAAGTCTTGGATTTAGGATTACCTGTGGGCACTATTTCTATTCTGTGTGATAATACTAGTGCAATATACATTTCTAAGAATCCAATCAAATATTCTAGAATCAAACATATAGATATAAGGCATCACTTCATTAGGGACTATGTTACGAAAGGGGACATTGAGCTACATCATATAGCAACTGAAAATCAGCTGGCTGACATATTTACTAAACCACTGACCTTTGACTCATTCAGCTTTTTGAGGACCAGATTAGGTGTGATTGACATAAATGCTTAATTTAGATGACTACTAATTTTTGATTTGTCTGTTTTTCATTCTGTTTCTGTTAGTTAGTTGTTTGATTTGATTATCTGTTCTCTGTTGTTTTTGTTTTTCTACTGATTTCTATTTTAGCTTAGTTGTAAGTTTGATTTGAGTATTTATTTTGATGTGATTTTCTACTTGTTTTTAGTTTACTATTTCATGTCTTTTGTTTACTATTTTATCTCTTTCAAAATCAGATCACTGCTCACTACTGCTGATAAACTAAATTTCTAACTGAGAGTTTTGCCTTATTTTTATTTGGAAGCTGGTAAGCAGTGATTGATTCTACTGGATCTGTTAAAGGGAAGAAACATCGATGATTGTTTCTCTTCCACTAAATCCTTTAATGATGTATTGTTTTTTTTGGATAAAAATCTTCTTCAAAATTAAAAAGTTGATTTTTGAAATAGAGATCTATTTTATCTTCCTACAGTAATCTACCTCATATGAATAGTGTTTTCAAAGTTTTGAGTCATTATTATTATTTTTTGAACCAAGTGATTGCACCTATCATATGATGTATGGTTTTTACTTTGTGAATTACTCTTCCTTACTGTGGAGAGTGAGTTTTGTCGTCTCCTATGTCTGGAAGATAATTTCACAGCTGAGACTCTTTAAAGATTATGAAAGGAAGAAAGCTTACAAAAGATGCGTAGTGCGCCAACCAAATTGAAAAAGAGGCACAAAATGAGCCCAAATCTGAAAAAATGTGAAATGTCATCAAACTGAAAGATACACAAAGTTTATCAAAAATAAAAAGATGCGCAAAGCGCCAAACAAATTGAAAAAGAGGCACAAAATGAGCCCAAACCAAGGCTTTTTCCCTTTTAGATCGTTAAATGTCTTAGAAAAATCCGTGCGTCACTTAATATTTTCAAAAGCTTGAGATGAAAATCATGTTTTTTTATTTCTTACTTTATAACACTATTATATCAGATATTTTTCAGGAACGAGGCTTGAAAGGATCTCTTTTCGAATCTAATTTCTTTTCTTCTGAATGGGATTTTTGTTTTGAAAGGAATTTGCATCTACAAGGTGTCCGAGGTAGGAGTTATGAAAGTTGATTTTCTAACTTTTTCTGGATTTCAGCACTATCAATCGTCTTCTTATTAGTTTTTGGATTTAGAATCAAGGGAAAATTTTAAATTACAGGAGCAGATCGATTCAAAAAAAAAATTCGTTGATTTTTCTGTTCTCATTTTCAGTTTTATTTACTTTGCTTTTATTTTTCATTTTACTCTTTGTGTTTTTTGGATCCCTGATCTTTCATCTCCATCCTCCATCTTTTTTACTTTTTCTTCACATCGTCCTGGACGATCCCCACATCATCCTGGATAATCTTCTTCATCCTAGACAATTCATAAATCATCCTAAACGATCCATTCAAATCAACCCCACTCTGATCATACTACTGAGATACACCAATTATTTGTGATCGGTCTGGACGATCCTTACATCATCGTGGATGATATGATCCATATTTCTTGATCTGATCGAATGGCTGAGAATGCGCCAATTATTGTTCATCATACTGGATGATCTACCTCATCGTCCAGGATGATCCACATGTCAGCCGTTTGATCCACCTAATCATCCTGGATGATACTTTTTATCAACGGTCGTCTAGCTTGACTCCTCGGGACGATTTCCTTTCTAATCATCTTGGACGATCTCTTATCATCCCGGATGATTCGACCGCCTTTTTGACCATTCATCCTGGCCGTCATAATATCTCCTATCGTCCTAGACGATCCTGCGATCATACTGGATGATCCGACTGATTTCTATTTAAATAGCTGATTTCTTCAGCTTTCTCCATACCTCTCCTTCCATACTCCCTCACTTGTGTTTTCTAATGGCTGGTGGGAAGCGATCTAGGCAAAAGGGTGCGAGATCCTCACGGTGAAATATCGATCCCCGCTTTTCAAATACAACCGATCAGGCTACCTTTAAACTCTATCTTGACGTGAAAAACACTCAGTCCAAAATCGTAAACCCCCGCACCCTCACATACCCTGTCCTTGGTCTTTTTGCGCATACCTCCCTCACTTTCATCCTTACCCTCACCTTCCCATTTAGCCTTGAACTTCTCCAAGTCTTCTTTATAAATCTTTGCATGTCCGTTGACTACTCCACCCTTCGCTCCTATGTTAATCTACGACCAGTAGAACTCACAGCCCTAGACTTTCATAATATCCTTCATCTCTCTATGACTGGCGACAAAATCCACAATTATTTCTGATCCTGACTATGATTGGAGTGTCATCAATCACTTCCTTAAAAATATAAATGCACCCTACCATGACAACGCTTACACTTCCCTCCAAAAGGATGCCCATACCATTCATCATGTCCTTCATTCCTCCGTCATCCCAAAGGCTGGGGATCGCATTCATATCTCCCCTTTACTATCTCTTACCACATATTACATCATGGCCCACCGGGACTTCAATGCTACTGACATTCTTTTTAGATATATCGAGCATCTCACTACCATTAGGGATCCGGGCCATAGACGACGTCCAAATCTAGCTTTAGGATACATCATCGCATATGCTTTGGAGACAAAATATGACCTATAATATCCAGTCCCTCCCAATGTCCCTCCTTCCTACTTCATAAATAATTCATTCCATGTACTCCACAATACCCGACTACATCTGGAGCCCGCCCTGGATGTTGTGGAGGAAGAGAAAGAAGCTGTTCCTATTCCTGCAGCACCTAATGCACCTGCTCCCCTTCACATTGCTTCCCCTTTCGATCATCTGGTGCAGCGGTTTGACCAGTGGGAGGCCAGATTTGATTCTTATGTTGCTGCCCAGGAGCAGCAGCACACTGAGCATCTGTAGCGCTTTAATGATTATGTTGCTCAACAGCAATAGCAGCACAACCAGTATATTGCCTGGATTGGAGCCCACTTCACCGCCATTCATAGTTACTTTACGCCACCACCACCTCCTCCTTCTGATCAGGATCCGCCTCCGTTTTAATTTGGTGTTTTGTGCTATTTTCTATCTGTACTGTTGTGTCGGTTCCTCCTCCTTTTTGTGATGTCAAAAGGGGGAGTTGGTTGTAATAGTTTTTTATTTTATGTGTTGATCATGTTTTTGGTGTTTATTTCATTTGTAGTTATTTTTTTATACTGTTTTAGTTATTCAATAAAATTTGGAAAGAAATTTGTTTTTCGATGTGCGTTGGTTAACTCCTAGTTCTTTTATTTTAAACTACTGCACTAATATTTACCATCTTCAAAAAGGGGTAGATTATTACAAATTTGGTTTCAAAAAGTATAGTTTTGATGATGAAAAACATGTTTGTATTCTGTTGTGCTTGGCTAATCCATTTCAGGTACAAAATATCAAAAGCAACTTAAGCCAACTCAAGATCGGGATCAAGTGTGTCTAAATGTAATATTTTTCTTTTCTTGAGTCAAATATAATGTAACTGATCCTCTAGCTAAGTAACCTTGCACACACCCACTCAGGGGGAGAGTTTGAGTGAATTAGAGTTTCTGTTCAATTTTTGTTCAGATCGTCCTAGATGATATTCACATCGTCATGGATGATTAAGTGAAAATAGAAACACTAATTAGGGCAACCAAGTTAAGTGTGTCTAGTTAAGTCGATCATCCTGGACGATCCATACATCGTATGGGATGCTAGGCTCAAATCAAAAATTCTCAGCAGCCAGATCAAGTTAGGCTAGTTTTATTTTTAGAGATTTGATCTGATCATCCCGGACGATACGTGTATCATCCTGGATGATCCAATATAATCATGCTGAAATTAATCTGGTGATTAAGAAAAGCAATTAATATTTAATTGATATGATCATATCATCCAGGATGATCACAAGATCGTTCAGGATGATTATGATTATCTAGTATGTTTCAGTTGTATGTCTAGAGCGGTGCTTAGGATGATTTTGGCACTTTTTAATCTAATCGTACAGGATGATATCAATATCGTCCTTGACAATCAAGTCATTTTTAGGTCGTTCAGCACAAGTTTCTCTGGACGACCAGAGTGGTCTTCTGGACAAAATTCTTGAATTTACACTAATCATCCCGGACAATCACAGAATCGTGCAGGATGATATGATTAACTTTTTCTACTGATCATCCAGAAGAGCTAGATCGTCCAGGCTAAAACAGGTGATTTTGAACTAATCGTACAGGATGATCTATCGATCGTTCTGGACTATATAGGTCTACCAGTTGAGATTTAGGAAAAATTTTGAGCCCTCCTATAAAAGATCTTTTTCTTCCAATAAGAAAAATCTTTTGCCACCTTCCTTTACAGAGAAACCTTAGAGAGAGAGAGAGTTTGGGAGAGAGAGAGAGGATCTTATGAGGGGGAGTTTATGAGGGATTCACAATGGTTGCTCCAAGCAAGGATCAGAGTCATCTTCTTTGTTCGTCGTCTCTCTTCGTGGTGGTGTTTTCTGTGGGAGGATCATTCACAGGAAGATCCGGGTTCTCTGCCCACTTCAGGAGGAAGCAAAAGGAGTTTAGGTTCTCTACCTTCTTCTGGAGGAAGTGAAAGGAGTCCGAGGTTCTCTGCCTGCTTCAGGAGGAAGCAAAATAGAGGTTAGGTTCTCTGCCCCACCGTGTCGGTGGAAAGGAGTTTTTGTAAAGGCTTCTCCGCCTTACTGTGGGAACAGAAGGAGAGTCACTTTGAGTTAGTGCAATACCCAAAGGGGAGGCTCCGGTGAGTGGACGTAGGTCAAGTTGACCGAACCACTATAAAATCTGGTGTGTTCTTTCTGATTATTTTATGCACTTTATTTTTTTTATTAACTGCTTGGGTGAAATTTGTGGTTTATGAGTTTACTTATTTCCGCTGCCAATCATCGAATAGATTGTTCCTGTTGCTCTCAAAATTTTAAATAACCAATTCACTCCCCTCTTGGTTAGCCTCAGGACTAGTTCATTAGGGCTTAACATCCCTATTGAACTTTCAAAAAGTCCATTCGGTAAAAGGAAGTTCAGTTTTAATGCCATTAACAAGTCTATGAGATACTTCATAATCATCTTTAACAAGCATCCACATGTGATAATCAATAGATTGTAAAAAAGTGAACATGTAAGTTTTCCAAAAATCAAAAGATATATTAGCAAACAACAGTGGTCGTGTAATGAAATAACCTTCAGCAATGTTTCTATTCCCAAAGTTAACCATAGATCAAATTCAAAAGTTTTTCAAAACTTGATTTTATGAATACCTCTCTGATACCACTTGAAAGTTTGTTAGGGATGTTAAGCCCTTATAAACTAGCCCGAGACTAACTAAGAGGGGGGGGGGGGGGTGAATTAGTTATTTTAAAAATTCGTGAGCAAAAAATGATTTAGAAAATCTTTTGGAATGTTTTAAAATGTTTGTAGTTTCGTGATGATGTGCGGATGTTCAATAATAACACAATAATAATCACAATTATACAATCATCAATAGAAAAATTAATGCAAAAAATAATCAGAAAAAATCTTCCAGATTTTATAGTGGTTCGGTCAACTTGACCTACGTCCACTCCTCGGAGCCTCCCCTCTAGATATTGCACTAACACTAAGTGACTCTCCTTTTGCACCCACAGTAAGGTGGAGAAGCCTGTATAAAAACTCCTTTCCACCAACCCGGTGAGGTAGAGAACCCAGACTCCTTTCGTTTCCTCCTGAAGCAGGCAGAGAACCTTACCTCCTTTTGCTTCCTCCTGAAGCAGGCAGAGAACCTTGATCCTCATACATACGATCCTTCCACGGAGACACTAAGGATAAAAGATGATGACTGGAGAAGACAACTCAGATCATTACTTGGAGCAACCTTTGTGAACACCTCTCAAACTCCCCCTCCTAAGATCTTCTCTCTCTCTCCCAAGCTCTCTCTCTCCCCTTCTCAAAGCTCTCACAGGAAAGGACAGCGGCAAAAGATCTCAACGATAGAAGATAAGAGATCTTAAATAGTAGGGCTCAAAAATTGCCCAAAATTTTAACTGGTCGATAAAGATCGTCCAGGATGATCGGCTGATTGTCATGTATGATCAATACAAAATCACACATATCAGCCTGAATGATCTAGTTTCTCTGAATGATTAGAAGAAAAAATTTGTTTAGATCATCCCGTACAATTCTTCGATCATCCGGGATGATTAGTGTAAACCGGAATTTCATCCAAAAGATAGCTTGGGTCGTCCAGGTCAACTTATGCTAGATGATCTCAAAATGACTTGATCATCCAGGATAATATCTCTATCATCCTGTACGATTAGTTCAAAAATGCCAAAATCATTCTGCACACATCTTGGGTCATCCAGGGTAACTTATGCTGCATGATAAAAAATGACTTGATCATTCGGGATGATATCTCTATCATCCGATATGATTAGTTAAAAAATAGGAATATTGTCCAGCACATTATTTTGTTTGTCCAAGTGAAAATCCCTGGATGGTCAAGATTTCTAATTGATAATCCAGGATGATCTTACGATCATCTAGGATGATATGATCGAATCAATCAAACCTTAATTACTTTCCTTAATCACCAGACTAATTAAGGCATAATTATAATGGATCGTCCAGGATGATATATGTACCATCCAATACGATCAGATCAAAAAGCTAAAAATAAAACTTGCCTAGTCTGGCGAATGGGAATTTCTAATTTGAGCATATCGTCCTGTACGATGGGTCTATTATCTAGGATGATCTGCTTAATCAGACTGACTTAGTATGGTCACCGTAATTAGGGTTTTTATTTTCACTAGATCATTCAGGATGATATAAACATCATCCCGGACGATTTGAATAAAAATTGAACAGAAACACTAACTCACTAAAACTCTCCCCCTGAGTGTGTGTGTGTAAGATTACTTAGCTTGAGGATCTGTTACATTACACTTGACTCAATAAACATGAAAAAAGTATATTGAACCTCAATTATAAAATAGACTGACTCGATCTTGAGCTGACTTGAATTTGCAATTGATCTTGTGAACCTAAAAGGTTAGACATTTACACAGACATGAAAGTGTTTATTATCATCAAAATCATAGTCCTTAAATCAAAATTTGTAACATTTTTGGCCTCTAATAATAAAAAATCTAGTTTCTTCAAAAGATTCTTGAAATTTTTCCTTATCGACTCCTTTTTAAATGGATAAGGATGAGCCAATCTCTTTTCAAAAAAATTGGGTAAGGCTCCTTGGTAGAGTGAGGGGTTACTTGAAATTGTTGAAGTTTTTGGATTTGCTCGGCTGGAGGACCACTAGACTGAGGACTAGCAGGTTTTTTCCCTTTATCAACTATAAACACTATTGTAGCTCTCTTTTCAAATGACTTCACTAGGAATAAGAAAGTGGTAAAGGAGATTAAGGGGATTCTTAATGGCTTTTATGCTTGGACTGGTCAGCGTATCAATATTAACAAATCTGCCATTCTTTTTGGTATGGCTGTTAGTAGAAGGAATAAGAAAGTTATTTCCCGCATTATGGGTTTCAAATCAGTGGAAGAATTTAACAATCTTGGTGTCAAAATTGCGTTATGGAGATTAGTGCGAGCTGACTTACAATTCATTATTGACAAATCATTGAGAATGCTTAATATTTGGGGTAGCTAGTTTATTTCTCTAGCTGGGAAGTTCACTTTGGTTAAATCGGTTATGCTTTCTTATCCCACTTTTCATAGCACTCATTCTCTTATCCCAAAAGGCGTATTTGAGGAGCTTGATAATTTGTGAAGAAGTTTTATATGGAACAAGTCGAATGAGAGATTGGGTTGCATTATGTCAGCTGGAATGAATTTTGCAAGCCACTAGAATGGGGGAGTCGCAGACTGCATTCCAGTGCAGCTAAAGTTGCTGCTTTAAGAGCAAGATTGGCTTGTAGATTTTTACATAACAAAGAATCATTTCTATACAAGGTTCTTTCTCAAAAGTATGGTATGTGGACAAATGTTGGAAACTCAAAAATCTGTTGCTCTTCTTCATGGAAAATTATATCAGATGGAGGCAGGATGCTTAATCCGATTCTTAGATGGAGCATTGCGAATGGGGCTGATATTGATGTCTACAAAGATAATTGGATTTTGGATAAATGCATCAACAAATGGCCTATTGTTGTAGTGTACCTAATGACAATGCGGTGTCGTTGGATAGATTTATAGCTAATGGCAGCTAGATTGTAGATGAACTATTGAAAGTCTTTGGCAAGGAATTGGTGAATTTGATTATTCAAGTAAAGATCTAACTGCAACTGGGAGAAGACAAGATGAACCTTATTTATCAAAATTCTGGAAAAACAAATTTTGCTTTAGTATTTGAAGCTTCATTACAAGATAGAAATGAGTCACTATTTTGGAAATGGATCAAAAAAGCTAAGCTAATCTGTTGGGTAGAGGTTTTCTAGTGGTGGATGTTCAAAAATGCTATTCCTACTACTCAATTTTTATCATACAGAAGATTGCTGAATAATGATACATGTCCGAGATGCTATGGTGAAATAGAAGACATAGAACATGTTGCAATCAAATGTGGCAAAATGAAAGAAGTGTTTCAATATTTAAACAAATGGGGCTTTGGTATCCCATTGTTTGTTAAGTTCGAAGATTGATGTAAGTAGTTGGAATTTTCTACCTTGCATAATGGTTTGCTTGTTAATCCATATTGGAATGCTGTATTTCTCTCTTGGAAATATAGAACAAACTCATTCATGGAGGAATGGAAGAGACCTCGATCTTGATTGCTGCAAATGCTGTTAGCTTCTCTTCAGTTTCAAAGTTTTCTTTTGTTTTTAGCTCGGGCAACTGGGATGCTATCCAGTCCATCAGGCTTTCTAATCTTTGGCATCCTCCTCCCCCCGATTGGTTAAAAGTTAATGTTGATGCTTCACTATGTTCTTCATATAAAGTAGGAATTTCTGGGGTTTTCTGCGATTTCAAAGGCAGATTTTTATTAGCATATAGTAAATCATGTATTCATTGAGATGCTTCACAATTGGAGCTAGTAGCTCTTCAGTCTTTCAACGAAGTCATAAAAGATTGGATGTTAAAATACAAAGGGCTGATTACTGAAGGAGACAATTACAACATCATGAGATATCTTCAAGGAACTTTGAATAAAGATGTGCACGAGATGGAAGACCTTGCTTTTATCAAAGAGTTTGATCATATCATTTTAATTGTATTGGTAGAAGTTGTAATAAGTTAGCAGATTGGTGTGCTAACTTTGCTCTTTTTAATTCTTTTATTTGGGAAGACTTTAGTTTGAATAAGGTTCCTCCTTCCTTTTTTAATTTGTTAAAGGAGGAATCTAGTTTGTAGTTTATCTATTTGATTCTCTTATTAATGCAATTATTTGCTTCTTCAAAAAAAAAAAAGGGTCCACCACCTATTCTAAGGCAGAGATCAACATTAAAGAGGAGAAAGCAAAAAATTTAAATTCAAAAGCAATTCAAAAAGTAGAAAAAGTTAAAATTCAAAAAAGACAACAATCAAGTAGCAAAAATGACATCAAGGAAATGGTTTTTAGGCCTCCAAATAGTCTACCTCAATAAGGTGGAAGAATGGCCAAAAGAGTATATGGTCGAGGCTGTATTTCAATTGAAAAAATAAATCCCCCAATGTATATCAAACTAGAATCAAGTTCTGATGAAGAATCAAGAAAGAGGAATTTTGTTTGATTATTAAAAATAAATCCACCTCCGAAATTTGATCTCATCTTAGATCCGGATAGTGACCAAGAGGGCAATAATTCAAAAGTTTAAAGTGACGAGCCTGAATTAACTCTTTATGAAATGCTCAATAGGGCAGTTGAGTCCTTAACCTTAATCCCACTATCTGCCGATAGCGTCTCAGGGTTTCTAATTAAGGACTCTACTAATCTTGATAGAGAAATAAGAAAAGTCTAAAAGTTTTTCGATAGCTTCTCCTCTTTAAGAATGAAGATGATGTAACCCTTGATGAGGCAGACTTTAATGAATTATTCTAATTACCTTTTGGCTACTTTCCTACTGGTGTCAAAGCTCTTATCTCTAAAGGTTTCACTCCAAGTTAATAGACTAAGGGTCAAGCTAGATACCATGAAAATATTTGGAATTTAAAAATTAATAAAAATTGGACAAGTGTTATTGGCTTTGCTACCATTAGTTCATTCGATGATGATGAATATTGTTTAATGATAATTATTTATTTTGAATCTAAAAATGTCCCTACTGAAGTTATTGATTCACTCAATGGACTTTGTTTGTAGACTTTAAATATTTGTGATGACCTTCAAATTCATGCTGCACCCCCTAAATTTGAGGAGGAAATTAAATAGACAGTTAATAAAGTTAAGGAAATTAACCTTAGAATAGAAGAAGACCCTCACCCCACTTTCATAATCTCTTTGTTAAGTTATAATGAATCTTGAGATCTAATTTAACCTCTTTCTAAATTTAAGGATTACTTCACCTGGACATAAGATAAAATACTATGTTTTCTTGCTGGCATGGTAATATATAAACTTGGAATTAGGCATGATGCCATTCCTGTCAAACAAGCTCCTTGATGCATGTGTCTGGAAATTGAACAACAAGTCATTTCTAAAGTCAAGAAATTAGTCATGGCCAGATTTATCCAAGAGGAACAACATCCCTCCTAGTTAGCTAGTGTTGTACCAGTTCAAAAGAAAAATGGTCAAATCTGAGTCTCTATTAACAATAGAGACCTAAATAAGGCGTGTCCCAAGGATGAATTTCCTTTGCCAATACTAGAACTTATGGTGGACATTGCTTCTTCGCATGTTATTTTCTCCTTAATGGATGGCTCATCTGGTTATAATCAAATAAAGATGGCCCTAGAAGATAAGAGAAACACTACATTTAAAAGTCCTAGATGGATCTTGTATTACAAAGTTATGCCCTTTCACCATAAAAATGCTGGTGCAACCTACCAGAGGGCCATGACTCATATCTTTGATGACTTAATCGATAATCAAGTCGAGTGCTACATTAAAAAGTTAGTTGTCAGGAGTAGAGTAAAAGAGGCTCATCTTTATGACTTAAGAATCTTCTTTGAGCGGTTGCACCGCTATGAACTTAAGATGAATCATTTAAAATGGGCTTTTGGCTTTACTTCAAAAAAGTTCTTAGGTTTTGTAGTGAGGCACTGTAGAATTGAAATTGATCCAGCTAAAATTGAAACCATCCTAAATATGCCACCTCCCAAGAGCCTTACTTAATTGAAGTCTCTCTAAGGCAATTTAGTATATATAAGAAGATTCATTTCAAATCTATCCAGAAGATGTCAACTATTCTCTGTCCTTAATAAGAAGGATGCCAAATTTATTTGGGATGAGAAATGTTAATCTGTATTTAAAAATATCAAATAATACTTGACAAATCCGCTAGTTTTGGTAGCCTCTATTCAGGGGAAACCCTTAATCCTTTACACTGCGGCCCTTGACGAGTCTCTTAGGGCCCTTCTAGCTCAAGTCAATGACGAGGGGAAAGAAAATTCTTTCTACTACCTAACTCATAGACTTCTTTCAACAGAAATTTGATACCTTGAAATTGAGAAATATTATCTCTCCTTAGTCTTTACACCACAAAAATTAATGCATTATGTGCTTTCTCATGAAGTTAATATGATTTCTAGTGTCAATCCCTTGCAATACCTTATGACCCAGCCTACATTGTCAGGATGTTTAGCTTGTTGGTCTTGATAGTACTTTAATTTGAAATCACTTTTATTCCCATGCGTACTGAGAAAGGACCGGTTGTTGTCGACTTCATTGTAGCTCACCCGCTGCCGGCAGAATCTCCTCTAAATGATTATTTACTTCACAAACAAATCATGAGTTTTGAGGAACCTAATAATCAAGTCTGGGAAATATATTTTGATGGTGTAGGGTGGAACTGGTTTGAATCATGGTCTTTTTCCTATATCTTGTTGTTAATTTTTATTAGATGTTCCTGGTGGAACAACTTCTCCAAGATCCATATTCATTTTTAATTCTTCTTGTGTAATTTTTTCTATTGTCTTCCAATCAAAATTTATATTGTATTTATTTTGATGAGCTAATTCCAAATCCTATTTTTCATTTATTATGCAAGCCTTAGTTGATAGTGGCAGCACTACCTCTGTCATTACTACCAATCTCCTTCCCCTACAATACCTGTCTCATGTTATTAATACTTCATCTTAGTTAGTTGGCAATCGATCTTTACATTTCACCAAATGTCTTCTCAATAGCCAAATCCAATTTTACATTACTCCAGACCTATTAACTGAAAAATATTCATTACCTAAAATCTTAGTACATGAAGCTGTCAAACCCGAATTCATCTTGGCCTTAATTTTATGCTTTCTCTTGACGGTCAAATTCATCTTACAAAAGATTTTATTACTATTAGCAAATGCAGTACCACCATTCCCACCAATAAACTCAGAGTGCTCCCGAAGCGTGGTGGATCTATACCCCTTTCTTACCCATTCAAGTAGACAAAATACAAATAAGCAAGATCAAGCTTATAGAAATCTAGAACAATTAAGTATAGATAATTGGTCAGATATAGACACCTTTTGCAAGTTATATGTATCTCATGCTAGTAGAGCAAGAAAATATTTTGATCAAGAAACCTCGGATAGATTCTTAATCAAATTACCCAGAGAATTAGGAAAAGAAATTCACGATAAATGGAAAGCCACATAATAAACTATGGGTTGATTAGTTTAGAATTTTGACTTGTCAACTTATATTTAAGTCTGGATGACTTTTAAGTTAAAATAATTTGTTTTAATTCATTTAATACTAAGTTTAATTTTATCAAACTTTTATATCATTTATTTGATCAAAATCTTCATTTATTTTATTAATTAAACTAATTGTTATTAAAGTTTTAGAGTTTTTATTTTTCGTTTCCGTAATAAACAAAAAATGTTAGGAAAAATAACTTTTAAGTTATAATAATTTTTTTAAATTCGTTTAAGACTTCGATATAATGGCATAATAGAAAAAGGAAAGTATGCTAATGATAAAAGATTTGCAAAAATCGAATTACAACTAGAAAAAAATATCAATTTCTCTAGAATGAATATTTATGCATTTAGAAAATGTATAAAATCAAGTTAAAGAACATTTTTCTAAATCAGAAGAAGACATTATCCACCAATATATCAATAAGAAAAAATTAGAAAGACTAAAACAAAAATTAAAAAGGACTACAAAAATAGTGAAACTGAGGAAGACATTCAAACAAGCGATAATGATATTACAAATATCAACAAATTAGATTTAGCTTCTTGCTCCAATGATAATATGATTGCTCAAAATCATCCAACCTCTCTTTTATCTGTCTCTGCCAAAATCATATGTGAAAACCATCAAACACTTGATGTCCAAGCCTTAGTTGATAGTGGCAGCACTACCTCTATCATTACTACCAATGTCCTCCCCCACAATACCTGTCTCATGCTACTAATACTTCATCTCAGTTAGTTGGAAATCGATCTTTACATTTCACCAAATGACTTCTCAATAGCCAAATCCAATTTTAAATTACTCCAGACCTATTAATCAAAAGAATATTCATTACCTAAAATCTTAGTGCATACCCAAATTCATCCTTGGCCTTAATTTTATGCTTTCTCTTGATGGTCAATTTAATCTTACAAAATATTTTATTACTATTAGCAAACGCAGTACCACCATTCCCACCAATAAACTCAGAGTGCTCCCGAAGCGTGGCAAAGAAACTGATATTTTTTCTAGTTATACTTCAATTTTTTCAAATCTTTTATCGTTAGCATACTTTCCTTTTTCTATTATGTCTTTATATTCGATATTGAATGTCTTCCTTTATTTCACTATTTTTTGTAGTCCTTTTTAATTTTCGTGCTAGTCTTTCTAATTTTTTCATATTGATATATTGGTGGATAATGTCTTCTTCTGATTTAGAAAAATGTTCTTTAACTTGATTTTCTACATTTTCTAAATGCAGAAATATTCGTTCTTGAGAAACTGATATTTTTTTCTAGTTGTAATTTGATTTTTTCGAATCTTTTATCATTAGCATACTTTCCTTTTTCTACAAAAAGGATTTACTATAAGAACAGACTGTGAAGCTGTTGTACACTTTTATAAAAATAAAAATGAGAAGAAAATATACAACAAAAGATAGGCAAATTTTATTACTACAATTGAAGGAAATGGTTATAAAGTTAATTTTGCTTATTTGTTTTTTAATTCTAAAATTTTTGTTTCTAGCATACTTAACTAATGAAATAGTCTCAGGAATTTCATATGAAAGAAAAAAACTTTATGTTTAGAGAGGCTGCTTGAAATGTTCATGCAAGATTTGCACTCCTGGCTTCTACATGATCTATCTATCTCTTAATCTCACCAACATCCATTCTTTCCAACAATGGCCAGTCCAGAAGCTTTTTGAATATGGCTTATTATGTAAAATCATAATAAGCAGGGAAGATAATTTATCAGATCAAATTAAATGCTTTGCTCACATGAAACTTAAAAGGATAATGTGGAGTATGTTCGAAGACTATAAGTAAGATCGATTACTTTATTAATCAACTCAATGAGACCAATTTATACGGTTCTCATGGATAGCTCCAAATATATTAGTGAGATCATAAAATACCTCTACATTTCAAAGCCAAACAAACAAACGACACGCCTCCTAAATTAATAGATCCAAATCTTTTAGACTAATCTTTAAAATATTACCGAGCATTCCAGATTGCACATTTAGGAAATGGGTTTTCCAAACCATGCTTTTATATACAATTAGCTTATCAAGATAAGAGGTAATAATTGATTTTGCTATAGGTTTCCCTAGATCGAGCTAGGGGCATGATGCTATTTGGGTTATCATTAATCGACTGACAAATACTGCCCATTTCCTTTTAATTAGATAAATAGATCCAATGGACAGGTTAGCACGGATCTATGTTGAAGATATTATCAGGTTGCATGGTGGGATATAGACAGGTGATAGGTTCAGCCTTTGTGGATGTTACTACTGCCAAGATCAATTTGATCAGAGGAAGGTTGAAATCTTCTCAAGATAGACAGAATAAGTATTACAATCAAAAGCATAGATTGGTTGAGTTTTAAATTGGTGACCTGGTGTATGCCAAAGTCAGCCCTATGAAAGGTGTCTGTAGATTTGGGAAAATTAGTAAGCTCAGTCCATGGTATATTGGACCTTTTGAGATCATTGAGAGGATTGGTAGTTCTGCTTACAGTTTATTATTACTTATCATATGTCCGACATACATAATATGTTTCATATATCATCTTTAAGAAAGTGGGTGTCTGATTCTAGGAAAAGATTATCTGCTGATGAGGTTGAGGTTCATCCAAATCTATAATATAGAGAAGAACTTGAAAGGATTTTGGCATATGATGCGAGAAAACAGAGAAGTAAATAAATTCCTATGGTTAAGGTGCAGTGGAAGCATAGGACTGCCAGAGGGGCTACTTGGGAGAAGGAATCTGATATGAGGTAGCTGTATCTAGGTTTATTCTAACTCATTCTACTTTGGGAATGTCAAGGACGACATTTTTCTTAAGATGGGTAGATTGTGAAACCCTTTAAAATTTCAAGATTTTTTTGTTGACCTAGAAAAGTCCAAATCATAAACTATCTTAGCCAGAATATTTATAATGTCATGTTTTAGCATCCCTAAATTTTTCATAATTTTTTGGCACTGTCAAAATTTCTGAAGAAATCGAGGTGTCGGTATAAGTGAGTCTTTTGGCACCGTCAGGTGTCCATTTTGCAAATTGATTTCACCAAAATTTTTTAAATAAAATTAAATAAGTTTTGAATATTTTTCTGGGATTTTTGAATCCCTAAAATAATTTCTATAAATTTTCTAAAAGAATTAAAAGCATTAATGCCTTATCATTTCCTAAACTGCTTCGGCTAACAGAGAAGGGAAAAAGAAAAAAACATAAGAGAAAGGGGAGACAGAAAGGAAGAAATCCAGATTTTGGGCGACTTCAGGCCATTTTCATCCATCGATGTAGTCGTGAAAGTTATTCATCTCGAGGTGAGGCTCATACTGCACATCTCAATTTTAAAAAATGTGTAAGTTTTAGTAAATATTTTAACTAAAATTTTATATCCGTTAGTGAAAAATGGGGATAACTTTGCACAGATAAAACTTTCACCGTGTAACTTTTGGTATGTTGAAGAGAGTACGATTATGCACATTTTAAATATTTTCTAAAAATTTTTCACTAGGGGTTTTGAAATTTGTGAGGTTTTTACTGAATAGAAAATATCGGGATGTTGAAGAATAGTGTTGTAGTACAATAAAAGTCTTAAAACATCATTTTACTCAATCACTAGTAATTTGGTAATTTTTTGAAAATATGCACTTTGCACTGATAAAACGTTCACCGTGTAACTTTTGGTATGTTGTAGAGAGTACGATTATGCACATTTTAAATATTTTTTAGAAATTTTTCACTGGGGGTTTTGAAATTTGTGAGGTTTTTAATAAATAGAAAAATATCAGGATGTTGAAAAATAGTGTTGTAGTACAATAAAAGTCTTAAAACATCATTTTACATAATCACTAGTAATTTGGTAATTTTTTGAAAATATGCACTTTTGCCTAGTTGATTTTCTGTTGTTTATCATTATACAACACTGTGAAATTTTGATACATGCTCAATTACTCTTTAATTGTTATAATGTGATTATATATGTGCATATGTGAGTAAATAATATCTTTTGGGAGCCATAAGGGGCCAGAATCCATTGAGATTATGTCTGTGTCAAGGAATTTCTAGGAGTTATAAGGGCTGAGAATCATTTGAGATTCTATCTGAGACAGGGATATCTAATATGTTCTGGTGCTAAAAGCATAAATAAAATGGGAGTTATAAGGGGACAGAATCCTTTGAAATTCTGTCTGTGGTCCAGGAAATGTGATCTGAACCACTCTTGATATAAATTTTAATTTATTCATTTATTATGTACTATTATTTGAATCATAGAATAACTGCTATGCATTTATTATATTCTGAATTTTGTGATTCCCAGCTCAGTGATTTATTTAAATTATAATTAATTGCTTTTAATCATTCAACAAAATATTTGATAAAAGAATATTTGAAAATTTAGATTGGTTTGTGTGGTTTGTTGAGCTATTGTAGCTTACTGTAGTTTTACTTCTGGTTTTTAAGATCTGGGAAAGGAAAAGAGGTTGTGGACTAACAGTTCAGGATCAGATCTGAGGTCATAGGTATTTTGCACTTTTAATTTTTATACAATCATGGCTAGTTAAATTTTCAGTTCTGTAGCTCTTGCATGTAGCCATATACTGTAGTGTAGATATTTATTTTAATGAATAAAAGAAACTTTATGGATGAGTTTTTTAGTATTTGGATAGTTTAGTCGCTCGGTAGTTCGTCATTTATTTCAATGAATATTAATAGAAAATCTAAAATAATTCTAAAACTAGATATTGGGTTTTACCAATCACAACTCAATACGATAGGACCCATCCTGGTCGGGTTAGGTTGCGACACTTTCTCACCCTCTGGTGACAGCAGAGTATCGATGTCCTTTCTCACCCACTTGGTGATGGCGTAGTACCGGATCTCCCTTAAAAATCTGTCTTAAGAGCCTTCAAGGAAGTAGAGAAGAACTATGGAGAACAAACAAGATATCCTCATCGTTGGGCACCTTTGTGAATCCCCTCTCAAAACTCGCTCACAAGATCTCTCACTTTTTGATCTCAAGACACTCTCTCAGACACACTCCTAAGGCACACTGAAGAGAAATTCGTAGCAATAGATATAGATAGTCAGTTTTTGGACACTTATATATAAAGGACAAGAAAAATTGTCAAGAAAACTAAAACTTTTAAGTTGAACATACTTGGATTGTACAGTACAATCGTACCTCGTACATATGAATAGGTCAAAAAGTGATGAACGATACTGTACAAATCTCATTTCATACTTTGATCGATAACTGTATGAACCAACATCATACAGTACATCAGTTCAAAATTGTAGAGTTTGCACGGGACGAACTAGTACGAACCTTATTTAGTATTCTGATCGATATCTATGCGAACCAACTTCATATAGTACGATCAATTCAAAATTATTGAATTTGTACAGGATGAACTAGTATGAACCTTATTTTGTACTCTGATCGACATCCGGGATGAACCAACTTCATATAGTATGATCAGTTTAAAATTATTGAGTTCATAAAAGACAAACTAGTACGAACCTTAATTCGTACTCTGGTCTGGGATGAACCAACTTAGTACAGTACGATCAGTTAAAAATTTTTTCCAAGTCCTAATTTTATCAACATTTTTAAGGAACAGTCAAATCTTCCAGTACGATTAGTTTAAAAATAAAGGTTTTGTCTCACTCCCCCAGTGTGTGTGTGCACAATTGCCCAATTTCAATCACACCCTCTCAAACTCAAGAAAAATAGAAAGAGTACAGACTTCAATTATAAGAACCCTAATCTAATCTGTCTTGAAGTCTTCGGTAGTCTAGAGTATGATTTTCCTAAAACATTAGTATACACAAACAATTCCAATAAAAAATATCCAATAAATGTTAGGAGAAATAATAATCAATATAATAATATTTTGGTATCATCAAAAACTCACATGATATAAAAACATAGTTTGAAAACTAAGTTGCAACAATGTTCCCCTTTTTGATAATGGAAAAACAATTATTGTTTGAGTTAACACTTAAGAAAATTTTTCTTCTAACCTCCTGCTCAATAAATGACCAGTTTAAAACATGTGATTCCAATGAAAATCAAAATGAAAATCAAAACCAAAACCATAAACATAATAATACCTTAAACACAATAACACCTTAAACACATTAACACAACACCATAAACACAATAACACAATACACCATACACACAAGAACACAATAAAACATCAAACAAATAATAACTCATGATTAAATAATAACATGACTCCCCCTTTTGACAACAACAAAAAGGAAGTGACTCTTAAAAAGATAGGTTTTGAAGAATAAATCAAAAATAGTTGAAAAAGAAGGAGATTCTAATGTAATTACAAATATAACATTAACTTCTTAATTCTAAAAACATACAACTACATACATCTTATCATCAATGCACAGTTTCAACTAAGGGACTAAAAAATAAAAAATGATAGCATAGCAAGGGTAAACCATTCACCTAGTACATCAACTCATAATAGGAAGAACTACAACATAAAAAATTAACATTAAAATCACAACAAAACATCATAACAAGTATAATAGAAAGATCACAACTAGAAATCGGAGGGACCCTGGTCTGGAGGTGGCTGAGGGTTTAGCTCCATAAAGTAGCTATTGATTGTAGCTACATTTATATTGATTAATTCTAATTACCCTCAAATTCAACCCATGTCCTTATTGTATCTAGTATCCTGTTGGTTCAGGTGATTCTCAATTTGATCAAAGCATTGATCAAAATGAGTTTCTAGTCTATCGAAATGCTAGACCATTTCTTGGTATAATATCTGATCGGGTCCAGGTGCAGGTACAGGGGCTCCTTCTTCTCCCTTGGAATCTTCTCCCTCAGAACTTTGATCCTGCTTAAAGAGTGCTTGGAAAGAGGCATCGATAAAGTAAACGGGAAGTTTATTTGGAGGTTCAGGATGGATCAATTTATATTTCTTTTCTAGAATGTAGGTAATTAGGTGTCCTAAGGCCACATTTTTCTTTCTCCTATTGTGAGAATGTCCAATATCAGAAAGTATGTAGATGTAGTCCATGATTAGTTGGTCTTCATCAATAGGAGTTTCAATCATGATTAAGTATGTGATGGTGGTTAAGAGAAGGAGCTATATTTATACAATCACCAGGTTTTGGAATTATAGAGGTTCTCAAAACATGCTGGATGATCCTAGCATTCTGGTTTAAGGTATAGACACGAGGAAAATGGCTTACTTGTTCAACACCTCTAAGAGTTTGGTTTATATCCTTCCAATCATAATCTACTCTCGAGGTCATTGTATGTGCTCTAACTCAAACAGTCTTATGGTGAAGAAAGTTCCCTAGATCTTCCTTAGTTATTTCCACTCATAGCTTAAATACATAAGAGGTCATCCTAGTCTGATGTTGACTCATTTTCATGTTTGCAAGAAATATTTGAAAATATTCACGATGGTAGGCATCAGTGAAGGTAATGATAATAGAAAACTAGGTTGAGGAAAATAGGGGCATGACAGAAAAGTTAATGTTATTCTGAATAAGGAGTCGAGAAGGGGTTATGTTGGCTGCAAAATACCTATCAAAAGCATCCTCATTTTCCTTAGAGAGGAAGTTGTCGTCCCTACCAGATCCAGAGGATGAGCCCCTAGAAGTATGAGGTCACTTGCTACTGCTGGCCATTCCTAAGGTTTGGGCACGAGAAGGTTTAAAAATAGAAGAGAATATGAAGAAACACTTATCCAAGACCTTTCTATTTAAAGAAAAATGACCTATTGTATAGTACAAAATTCAGATCGTATGTACGATTTTGAAATTGTAAGTGACGAAAAATATCTCGTACATACGAATGGAAACTGCCTAAAATGAAATGACTTTTCATAAACTGCCACTCCTGAGGAGTCATTTCATACAGGTTTTTTGACCACATGATCCTACATACGAATAGGTGTTCATTCGGGATGATCAAAATATTAAAGATCATTTCAAAGAGGTTAGGTTCATCCACATAAAAAACTGACAACAAGATGATACAGGAAAAATGGGATTTTATATGTACAACCTTCAAAACATCATCATCGTATAGTATGAATACAACATCGTAAAGTAAGATCTTCATTGAAAACACAATCATGCATGCTTAAGATAGAAACAATATCATGTACACGTTACACTATTCACACAATATGAAAAGAAATTCGTGCAGTACCAAGAGAACACTTAGAATACATGACAAATAGAGAACCCTTTTTTAAAAAAAACTCACTCAAGATCCAATATCATGCTACCTGTAAAATAAGAATAAAAATAAACATAAAAATAATAAAAGAAAATTAACCAAAAATAAATAAAATAAAAGAAAAACTTATAAACATACAAACTCTAACAAACAACCTAAGAAAATAAATAGACACAGCAATACATTAGAAATCAAATTTGTAGATATTCAATTTAAGCATTAGGATCAATCACACCTAATCTGGTTCTTAAGGAGCTAAACATGTCAAAATCTAGTGGTTTTATGAAAATGTCTGCAAGTTGATTCTCAGTGGTAACATGATGTAATTCAATTTCTCCATTAGCCACATAATCTCTAATGAAGTGATGCCTTATATCAAAATGCTTGGTTCTAGAATGTTGAATAAGATTTTTTGAAATGCATATGGAACTTATATTAGCAAAGAAAATTGGAGTGCCAATTAAAAATCATAAGTCAATCAATTATTATTTTAACCAAAGAACTTGTGCCACATAACTCCCTAAGGCAAGCTATTTTGCTTCAATAGTAGAATGGGCTACTGAATTCTATTTTCTACTAGAGCAAGAAACTAAATAGTTTCCTATAAAGTGGCATGTTCCAGAAGTACTTTTCTGATCAACCCTATATCTTGCAAAATCTGAATCAGAATATCTAATAATTTCAAAAGAAGAGCTGTGCTTAGGATAATAAATCCCTAAGTTTTGAGTTCCCAGAATATATCTTAAAATTTTCTTAATAGTAGTCAGATGTGATTCCTTTGGATCAGCTTGAAATCTAACATACAAATAAACACTAAACATGATATCTGTTCTACTAGCAGTCAAGTAAAGCAATAATCCAATTATTCCTCTAAATTTCTTTTTATCAATAGATTTTCCCTAAGGGTCCTTATTTGCCTGCGCTGAGGAACTCATTGGTGTACTTACTGGTTTAGCACTATCAATTTCATACTTCTTGAGGATATCCTTAATATACCTTAATTGACTCAGAAATATCCCATCCTCATTTTTCTTTATGCTAAAACCAAGAAAGTAACTCAAATCTTCCATCAAGTTCATTTCAAATTCTCTATTCATTATCTTTGAAAATTCATCACAAAGATTTTTATTGGTGGATTCAAACAAAATATCATCAACATATATTTAAAGAATGAGTATTTTATCACCTATCCTTTTTAAGAAGAGAGTGGTATCCACACTTCCTTTAACAAATAATCTTTCTAATAGGAAAGTGCTTAACCTCTCATACTAAGCCCTGGGTGCCTATTTTAGTCCATACAATGCCTTTTCCAATTTAAATACATGGTTAGGGAATTTTGAATTTTCAAAACCTAAAGGTTGCTCAACATAAACATCCTCTTGTATCACCCCATTAAGAAAGACACCCTTAACATCCATTTGATATAATTTAAAACCTTTAAAACATATAAAGGCTAATAAAACTTTTATCTCTTCTAGTCTGGCTACAGGGGCAAAAGTGTCTTCAAAGTTAATTCTTTCTATTTGATTATACCCCTTGGCTACCAATATTTCCTTATTTCTAATCACAACACTTGAATCATTCATTTTATTTTAGAACACCCACTTAGTTTTAACAACACTTTGATCCTTAGGCCTTTTAATCAAATTACAAATATTATTTCTAACGAATTAATTCAACTCTTCTTGTATGACCAAAATCTAAAATTCATCCAAAAGTGCTTGACTTATATTAGTGGGTTCAATCATTGATATAAAGGTAGAATGGTTTACTTCTTTGCTAAGTCCATGCCTAGTTCTAACACCCTCACTAGGTTCACCTAAAATTAATTCTTTTGGATTATTTTTAGAAAATTTCCATTCTCTAGGCAAAGGGTTTTCTGTTCCAATATTCTCTTTCAAATTTATCTTTTCAATTCCTTGGGAGATATCTTCTATATGATCTTCTTCTAACCTTAATTCTTCTGAAATGCCAGATTCATCAAAAACTATATGTGTGGTCTCCTTAACTACCAAAGTTTTCTTGTTAAAAATCCTATAGGATTTGCCAACACTATAATATCCTAGAAAAATTCCTTCATCAGGTTTTGGATTAAATTTTTTTAAAGGAGCTTTGTCATTATTATGAATAAACACCTTACATAAAAAAACTTGCAAATATGAAAGATTAGGTGTTCTTCCTTTAAGAAGTTCATAGGGTCTAATATTCACCCTATTCAGAATATAACATGCTATACTAATTGCTTCAGCCCAAAAATATTTTGAAAGTGAATATTCTACCAACATGGCTCTAGTGACTTCTATCAAAGTTTTGTTCTTTTTTTGACAACCCCATTCTGCTGAGGGGACCTAAGTATTGAAAAGTTGTGATCAATTCCTTGTTCTTTACAAAAATCCACAAATTTTTTATTTTCAAACTCTCCTGCATGATCACTTTGAATTGATAAAATTTCACATCCAAGATTTCTCTGAATCCAAGTATAAAAACTTCTAAATTCATCAAATTATTCACTCTCATGAAATAAGAATTTGAACCAGGTGAATCTGGAAAAATAATCAACAATTATAAACCTAAAAACTTTACCTCCTAGACTTATAGTGCTAACCGGTTCAAAAAGATTCATGTGTATGACTTATAGTGGTTTGCTAGTTCTAATATCTTTAATTGAATGAAAGGAAGACTTCACCTGCTTTCCTAATTAACATGCATCACACAGGTGATCATTAGTGAATTCTAATTGGGTATTCCTCTAACCAACTCTTTTTGGGTAATTTTCCTAAGATTTTTTGTGCTTGCATGACAAAATCTTCTATGCCATAACCAAGATTCATCATTGATAGTTTTATGAAAAAAAGCATATGAAGACTTAATAAAATTTAAATCAAGCATGTACACATTGTTTACCATATTTTCATGCCATACATCAATTCCATTTAGGCTTATAATGCAGTGTGTAGGAAAAAAGTTTAATATTGAAACCTCTATCACAAAGTGGACTAATGCTCAATAAGTTATAATTTAAGGTTTCAACCAATAAAACATTCTCAATAAATTTTTTTTTCTTAATGCCAATCATACCTGTACCTACCACTCTCATAGTGGTATTATCTCCATGTGTTGCCTTACCTCCATTCCTAGCTTCCAGCATCATAAATTGATTAGCATCTCCAGTCATATGCTTAGAACATCCACTGTCCAAGTTCCAAATGCTCTCAGGAGGTCTTGTATGAGAGCGTTTCTATAAAAAGTTTAAACATTAGACTTGGGAACCCAAACAAGTTTGGGTTCACCTCTTGGCAATGATAAAATAGATGCATGTGTGATATGCTGTGATTTATGCACCTTAGATATCCTCACAAGATTTGTTCTATGATGAATAGTACTTGTGTGTGAGATATGTCCTATCATTCCATATGAAAAACATTTAATACTAGAAAAAGGATTTACCAATCTATGTGAGTTATAATGTCTCTTCCTAGGTTTTTAACATGTATCCTTTTACTTAGACTCATTGAATTGTTCAAGTGTGTTCCATAATAGGCTTCATTTTTAATTCTAGATATATGTTTCTATTTTTTAATATTAAAATTTCCATTCTCAAATCAATTTTCCTATATTTAGCTTCTTCGATAAAAACTTTACAATCATTTTCAAGTTCAATATGTGATGATTTCAATAGTTCATACTTTTTGCTCAAATCCAATAATGTCATGTGGTTGCAATCAATCGATGTGTGATTGTTCCTAAGGATTTCATGCTGTTTTTGTAAATTTAAAAATTCTATGTTCAACATAGCATGCAACTTTTTGAGTTTCCTATATATATTATGGATTTTCTCAGAAACTTCAAATAACTCATCGTAGGATAAATCACATACCTCCTCTTGATCCGAATGATCAAGTTTATCTTCCATTAAGCATAAGTTTGTAACTTCTATATCTGCTTCTATTTCTGAGGTATCTGATGCTGACTCTACCTATAATGCTCTTTATAGTCTCTTCTTGCCCTTCCTAACATTGGTTTTCTCCTTAACCTTCTCCTTACTAGGATTAATTTGAGATTCAGGCAGTCAGATTTGATATGTCCAAGCTTCCTGCATTCATAACTAATTACATCATTAGAAGCTTTTGCATTTTTTGTTGAACTTACCTTTGTTCCACTGCTGACGTCTCCTTTACTTTCTTCTTAGAAACTTTTGAATTGCCTCATCTTGAGTTCAATATCATCTTTATCCTCAGGCTGTGACTGATCACTCTATGTATCATCCACTTTCAACGTGATATTCTTCTCCTTCCCTTGCACCTACATCAATCTGTCTTTTAGTCACTCCTTGCTCATAAGCAATTAGTGATCCAAGCAGATTATCAATAGAATATACATTTAAGTCTTTTGACTCTATTACTATCTTTGCATCATAAGCAGTAGGTAAGCAACGTAGAAATTTATTTACTTTTTTTTAATTTTTTAGTTCCCTACCTAAAGCATGCAAAGAGGTGACAATCTATGTAAAATGAGTATACATGTCACTAACGGATTTGTTCAGTTTCATTCATAAAAGTTATAGTCATGTAATAAAATGTTCAACCTAGATTGTTTTCCTCTTTATTTTCTTCATATGTAATGCAAAGTCTATCCGAAATTTCTTTCCCAGAATTATAGGTTGAAACATGCATGTAATCTTTAGATTTAAGAGCATAGAAAAAGCAATTTAAACATTTTGCATTTAACTGAGCTAAGACTTTTTCTTCTACTGTCCAATCATTAAAAGGTGTTTCAATCCTTATGCCATCAATAAGTCTAGTCGGACTAGTGTAACCTTCCTGTACTAAAATCCACATGCGAAAGTCAATCGATTGAAGAAAGGTAGACATATAGGTTTTTCAAAAGTTGAAAGGAATGTTATCAAACAGAGGTGGTCTTGTGAGCGAATATCCTTCAGGAGTGTTACAATTTCCAAAAGTAGCCATGATCATTTTTAAATAGTAGTCTAAACTATAAGTTTTGAACTTAGCTCTGATACCACTTAAAAGTACATGTAGGTTGTTAAACCTAATGCAATTATCCCAAGGCTAACCTAGAGGGGAGTGAATTGGTAATTTTAAAAATTTCTTGGTTATTTAGAAAATTGATTAATTATTTTGAGCACAACAACAAATTTTCTCATAGTAATTTTTCAACCACAATAAATTAAAGTGCAGAAAATAAAAATGTAGTAAAAATTAAAAGCTCAAAAGAACACCAATTTTTATACTGGTTTGGTCCAACAAGACCTACATCCACTCCTTGGAGACTCCTTCTCTAGGTATTGCACTACTCAATAGTGTCTCTCCTTTTGTCCTCACAGTAAAGCGGAGAAGCCAGTACAAACTCTCTTCCACCAACCTAGTGCGGTAGAGAACCGACACCTTGTATACCCTCCAAGTGATGGAAGTGTACCAACTCAGCCTTTTTCACCCTCCTTATGAAGGTAAAGAACCCAACATCCTTTCTCACCCTCTTGGTGATGGCAGAGTACCGACATTCTTTCTCACCCTCCTGGTGATGGCAGAGTACCGACATCCTTTCTTACCCTCCTGGTGACAGAAGTGTTTTGACATCCTTTCTCACCCACCTGGGGACGATAGAGTATCGAACTCCTTTAAAAATCATCTCTCAAGAGCCTTCAAGGAAGTAAAGAAGAACTATGAAGAACAAACAAGAGATCCTCACCATTGGGTACCTTTGTGAATCCCCTCACAAAATACTCTCACAAGATCTCTCACTTTTCAATTTGAAGACACTCTCCCAATAACACTCCTAAGGCATACTCATGAGAAATTCACAGTAAGAGATATGGATAGTCAATTTTTGGACACTTATATATGAAGGATAAGAAAAATCCTCTAAAAAATAGAAAATTTCAAGTTGAATGCACTTGGATCATATAGTACGATTGTACTTTATACATATGAACAGGTCAAAAAGTGATGTATGATATTGTACAAACTTCATTTCATACTCTAATAGACATATGTATGAACTAACAATATACTATACGATAAGTTCAAAATTGTTGAGTTCCTAAAGGATGAATTGGTACGAACCTTATTTCGTACTCTGATTGGCATCTATACGAACCAACTTCATACAGAATGATCAGTTCAAAATTGTTGAATTCGTATGAGACAAACTGGTATAAACCTTATTTCATACTCTGGTCAGCGTCCAAGATGAACCAACCTCCTATACTAGGATCAATTCAAAATTGTTGAGTTCATACGGGACAAATTGGTACGAACCTTACTTCATACTCTAGTTGGCATCCGGGACGAACCAACTTCATACAATATGATCAGTTAAAAAAATTTCCAAGTCTCGATTCTATCAACTCCATTTTAGAGGAACAGTCAAATTGTCCAATATGATTCCATAATTGTATAGTACAATTATTTTAAAAATCAAGGTTTTATCTCGCTCCCCTAGTGTGTGTGTGTGCATGGTAACCAAATTACAATCATACTCTCTCAGACTTAAGAAAAATAGAAGGAGTACAGACTTTAATTACAAGAACCCTAATCTAATTTGTCTTAAAGTCTTTAGTAGACTAGAGTATGATTTCCCTAAAATGTTAGCACTCAAAAATAATACCAACAAAATATATCAAATAAATGTTAGGAGAAATAGTAATTAATATAATCATATTTTAGTATCATCAAAAACTAACATAGTATAAAAATATAGTTTGAAAACTAAGTTGCAATAGAATCATATCTTATAATGGGTACGCTTTCAAGTCTATAAAAATCAACAATTTGTAAGGTGCCATAATATTGATTGGAGATACTCAATAATCTATTATCCTTGAGTTAATGGTTTCACTGAGGCCTTCAACAAAACTTAGGTGAAAATCATCAAAAAGACCCTTGATAATAATAAACATCATTGGGATAAGATGTTGGTGGAAGCCTTGTAGGCCTACCAGACCACTTATAAGACCTTGACCCAATCCACATCATTTGCACTAGTATATGGATCTCAGGTCGTACTACCTTATGAAGTTTAAATTCTTTCACTTAGAATTACAATCCAGAACTAAATAACATCAGAATGAAATGCTCAACTCTGGTTAGATGAGCTTGAAGGCCTTGAAGAATGTGGTCTCCAAGCTCAACAAAACTTAAAGTTGTATAAAGCCCGAATGGGTCAAGCTCATAATAAGTTAGTACGACCTAGAACCTTCCAAATAGGAGACTTGGTCTTGGTTCTTACGAGGCTTATCTTAGCTTACCGAAAGATTGGTGGGAAGTTTGAACTAACCTAGGAAGGACCCTTTGTGATAGAAATAGTCTATGAAGGGGGCTCATATAAATTAGTGGAATGTATGGGAAATCACCCGATGTTTCTTGTGATCGGGCGATTCCTTAAGAAATAATATGCTTGATGAAGCTTGATCTTTCAATTAATAAAATATTTAAATTTTGAATCAAATTGACTCAATTTAATTTAAATTTTTAATTTCCAAAATCTTATTTTTCTTTTCTTAAGGTTAGGCATAAGTCCCTGTACTTGCTTTCCTTGGGATTATATTTAATTAGGTTAGATAATTTTTGCAAAAATCCTTAGAGATTTAGATAGATTATCTCCTTGGCTAATCCCCCTTATAGGATGTGAGTCCCCATGCTTTCTAGCTAGGTCAATCATTAAAAATCCAAAAGAAATTTGATCTTTTAGGAGTAGGCGTGAGTCCCCATACATCCTACTTCCTAGGATCTCAACTGATTAGTAGTGGATTTAACCTTGTTGGGCGCCATAATAGTTTAGTCACCTTTTAGTCTTTCAAGGATAGGTGTGAGTCCATATTCTTCCTTTCCTTAGAATTAGACCCACTAGTGTTCGAGCATGCCCTATATGGCACCATCCTAGTTTCAAGCTTCAAAATCAAATTTGATCCTCTATGTGGAGCAAATTTTCTCCCCACATGATCATCCACTTGTGATGGAGTACACCTTCTGTGGCACTATCTTAGTTTTAAAATTTTAATTTTAATCCTCTACGTGGAGTAAGTTTCCTCCCCACATGATCATCCATAAGTTATGGAGTATGCCCTCTATGGCACCATCTTAGTTTTCAAATTTTAATTTCAATTTTCTATATGGAGCAAGTTTTCTCTTCATACGATCATCTACTAGTGATGGAGTACACCCTCTGTGACACCATCCTAGTTTTTAAAATTTAATTTTAATCCTCTATGTGGAGCAAGTTTTCTCCCACATGATCATCTACTAGTGATGGAGTACGCCCTCTATAGCACCATCCTGGTTTTCAAAACTTAATTTTGATCCTCTGTGCGGAGAAAGTTTCCTCCCCACAAGATCATCCACTAGTGATGGAGTCCAACCTTTGTGGCACCATCATAGTTTTAAATTCAAAAAATGATCTTTTGTGTAGAGTAAGATTCCTCTCTATAAGATCAACCACTAGTGATTGAGTACGCCCATTATGGCACCATCCTAATTTTAAAATCTTGATGCAATCTTTTGTGCAGAGTAAGTTTTCTCTCCACAAGATCATCCACTAGTGATGGAACGTGACCTCTGTGACACCATCCTAATCTTATATTCAATCTTGGTTCTCCGTAGTTAGGAGTTCTTCCTTCCTATACGATCATTAAATCTTCTTTTCCTTAAGGTCAGGTTCTTTTCTTCCTTAGCATTAGATCTACTAGCGGTAGAATATGCCCTCCACTCCACTACCCTAGTAATAATTCAAATTTGATTTTTTAGGAATAGTTTTCTATTTTTTCTTAGAATTAAAATTTAATCTTAACCTTTGAATTCGATCAACGCCAATTTGTGCAGTAGAAGTTCCTTCTACTATACATATTGGGGCTCCATTAATTGACCTCATTTTTATATGAGGACACCAGGACTAATCCAGGCCCTAAGATCTACCCAGCCCCTCGGATATACCCAGACCCATGATCTACCAAGATCTTAGGATCAATCCAGGTTCTAGATTTTTAAAATTCTAGATCAATCAAACATCATATCAAACCCCAGCCTTATCTAATCATACACAATCATTCAAATGATTTTCATTGATTCAAATAATCCAAAATCAAGCATCAAATCCAAAATCTAGCGTAAATCCAAATTTTAAACCCAAAATCCACGGTTTAATGGCTCTATCTTGAAAGCCTTTTCTAGTGATTTTTCAAACAGATCGAACCCCAGTCAAATGATGCCTGGTTCATGATCTATGAATTGTATATCAATAAGACATGTATCTAGAGGCAACCCTCTAAATTTGAGCTCAATTTTAGGCCTCTAACCCCAGAAACTAAACTGAAACCTAAAAGCTATAAACCCTTAAAATATTTATGGCCTATACCACTAGACCTGCTACCCAGTGGATTTGAGCCTTGGTGCCTTCTCCAAACCATTTAACCACATCCAAACCAATAATCATGATATGTTAAGCATTAAATTACATTTTGGGAGAAAGAGAGGGAAAGAATATTTGCTTTTATCCCATTCCAAGGAGTATACAACCTCTCCATCTATAAACTAAGCCCCCGAACCTTTCAAATGGTTGTTGCAAGTTTTAGAACAAAATTTGAGAAGAGAGAGGGATAAAGAGAGGGAAAGGATATTTTTTGTAGCAGATCCTAATCCACCCATCAAAACTTCTTAGAACCCTCAAGGAAGTTATAGAGGATTTAAATACCTTTCCAACAAGCCTAAGAATATCAAAATCCATCCACAGGATTGTAAGATATCTCAACTTCTCTCTTAATCTTTGATTTGAAACTACAGAAAATCTACAACACATAAAGCCTTGAAACTTCAGGTGTTGGAAGATTAGGTTGTCAAAAACCTATGTTTCAAATTTTATTGAATTTGGTCGAGTATTTTAAGAGATACGAGTATTTGAATTTTTAGTTCATTTTGAACTAAAAATTCTAGCGCAATCCTAACCGTCCAATCGCATTTAAGATGCGATTAGACAGCCCATAATGCGCCGGACAGATGAAGTATCTGATGGGTTTCAAACGTAGGTTTTTATGTAGTTAGATGAAGCAACATGGCAGATTTATAACAATCGATCTCTATGCGGTTCAATCCGATTGTAGGATCGACAGATCTAATACGGTTAAGTGAATGATTAGCTAACCGCCACATGTCACTGTACTGGACACCACCGCCATTTCAGCACCAATCATTGTCAATAATTGGCGACGACGGTTATTAATTTAAATTGAATTAAAATAATTCAATTAATGCTCAAAATCTTTCAAAAGTCACAAAAAACTAAATTTTCACCAAATTGAGTGTTCTTAGTCTCATTGGAAAGGGCTTGAGCTCTACTATTTACTAAAACTAAAATCAAAGTGTATTGATGATTGGATTGGGAGTTTTTTGGGTTTGATCAAAATCCAATTTTTTTAATTTTCTCACACTCTAGTGGTTAAATTGGACCCAAACATTTGGTGAGATATTTTTGAGAATCTTAGGCATCCCCTAAATTTTTCCTAGGTTCAGATGCTCAAGGAATTGCGGTGATGTAAATTTGAAAAGTAATGGGTCGATTTTGGACCCAAAATTTTAAAAATTCATAACTTTTCAAATTCTTAGGATTAGGTTATCTGATTGCTGTGGTATGCTTGCATATATTCCAGGGTTAAGTGACCAAAGTTTCAGACCCAATTGAATATTTGTGACACCTAGGAAAAATAATTAAGGACAAGGTCTAGCTAAATTAGAAAATATTTAGAAAATTATACACAAACCTAATAGGGGTGAAACTTTAAAACATTAAACTTAGTGACATTTTACACCTTAGGTCCAAATTTCACTGGATTTATAGGTCATTATGTTAGAAAATTCAGCCCTTTTATGTCTTAAAAAATTCAAAAATTTATAATAAATCAAAATTAAATCCAAAAATTACAAATAATTTATCAAACTCACAAAAATTTGATTGTTTATTTAGGAAAAATAAAAACCTCATAACTGGATTTTTAATTTAACCTTAATTTAAATTTTAATGCAAATTAATAATTAATTATACAAAATAATTAAAAATTTAAAAAATAAAATTTTTTAAAATATCCAAAAAAATTCTAAACTACTAAAAACACTCCCATGGGTCATCACTGACCTTTGGGAGTGATTTCCTGTAGTTTAAGATAAGTTTAGATCAAAATAATCAAAACCTCCTTAAATAAATAATTTAAAAAAATTAATTAATTAACCAAACTTTAAAAAATCCTAACTAATTCTAGAAAATTCCAAATTGACTAAACTTAGTGTCACTAAACTCCATTTGAGGTCTAGTATTTTTTAAAAATAACAAACAAATAGAAATAGGTCGAAGTAAAAATGCCAACGTTTTGGTCAACCGAAGTTCAAAATTAGGTCAAAACTTCAAAAATTTATAACTTAATATAGAAAACTCTAAATTGAGCAAACTCAACGGAATTGTACTCCATATAAGGCGTAATATTTTTTAAAAATATCAAACCATAAAAAATAACTTAATTTAAAAAGTCAATTTTTTGTCAACTTCAATTCAAATTTTGACTTAAATTTTAAAAATCCATAATTAAATATAGAAAAATCTAATTCCAGTAAACTCAAAGCCTAATTACTCATGTTTAGGTTTAGTATTTGAAAAAAAAATCTAAACTCCAGAATTCAACTTTAATAAAAAGGTTAACTTTAGGTTAAAATTTTAACTAAAACTTTAAAAAGTCATTACTAATTATAAAAAAAATCCAAATCCAACAAACTTATAGTTTAAGTGCTCATCCTAAGATCTAATATTTAATAAAAGTACTAACTTTATAGAAATCAACCTTAATATAAACCCCTTAGTTCAATAATAAAATTAATCCATAAAATTCAAAAATTTAATAATTAATCAAAATTCCAATTTTTTTTAATATAATTAATAAAATCAATCAATCAACCCTTTTAATACAAAATAACCAACCCAAAAATGAAGTTTTTAGGATGGACTACTCTGGCCTGTGGGTCAATCTTCCTAAGGAGGCCTAGTGCCTCGAGTCATGTGGCACAATGCCATAAACAGATTCAATATAGTGTAAAACCTTAAAATGTATTATTATTAATAATTTAAAAAAAATTAAAAATTCTTAATACAACTACATCAACTAGGTTTTTGGGTTTGACTACCTCAGGCTGCGGGGCTGTGTGTCATAAGGAGCCCAGGTTCCTCGAGCCTGTAAAATAACGCCACAAATTGGTTGATAAAAATTTAAATTAATCTAATCCTTAAAATCAGCAACTAATCTAATTAATTAAATTTTATTAGTCATTTAATCTCTAAATCATCAAATTTATTTAATCAATCAACCATAATAATATATTTTAAAATAAAGCTTAACACATTAGTATTTATACATTAACCAAATTTATCCTTCAACCTTTAGTAAATCCAAACATTAGACAACTTTGAACAATTACCTAGTATAGGACATATCTAGGCCACACATCCTACCTCACACACTTTAGATTATTTTCTAGGGCACCACTTCTATATATAGGCTAGGCCGATGTTCATGTTTTTGCCGTATGGCGACATTTTTGAGTTTTCACTACATGATGATTGCTGATGTTGATGCATTTATTTATTTAATTTTTTCACACTATAATGTTATTGATGGGTGTTAGATTTACCCTTAGGTTGAAGTTGATTTAGCTTATTCAATCTTATGCAAGTGGTATGCTCATACAGGACATTTAAAATAAAAGGGGGCAAAATCATAAATATTAATTTGCTACAGGTACTGCTGCTACACTAAGTCTCTCTTTTAAAATTAAAAGAACATGGCCAAGTGTGACTGGTTTGGGCATTTTAAATTTCATTATATTAACTTCTTGGGATGATTTAAATATAATTGCTTAGGATAACCCTGTAGGTGATCAAAGACTAGATTTTAATTTTCATTTAATATAATTTAATATATTTGAGTTATAATTAAGTCAAGTAATATTTGAGATGGAACATAAATCCAATCTAAAATTAAAACGTTGAGTATCGAGGAAGAAAGAAAATACTCCTTTAGGGAAGAGTTTCTTTTCACTTGGATATCCAGATCTGACTATCCAAGGAGCCTCGCCGAAGGACGAAGAAGTGAAGATCGAGAAGAATCCTATTATAAAATTCACTTGAGTCTTAGGAGTAGAATCTAGGTTATTTTCAGTGGTACCCGACCACTTTACTTTGTGTAGACCCTTCGTTGTAATATTAAGTGGCACTTACCACATGGACTTTCAATTTGAATAATAATTTAATTGATTTGGTTAATGATTGATATGTTGGTTTACGATATAGGATTGTATTCTTTCAGTAGTTTTTGATGATTTTGCATGTCAATCTTTGGTTTTTCCTAGAACCCGATCGAAGGCTCATGAGGGATCATTAAAACTTTTTCTACTTTAATTAAATTAAAACTTTTAAGATAACATAAAAATTCTAATACTTTTAAGAAGTAAGCTCGGGATTACCAGGAGTTCACATAACATCTTGTTGCACCTTCTTTTCTTTGTTAGGCATCCCCTCGCCTACAAGTTTTGGTAGACCAGCTAGCCTATGAGGGTGCAGATCTATCAAGGGGAATTTATATAATCTCTAGGAAAAAACCTATTTTAATCTTTTTAAAATTGCTTTATATTGGATTTAAGCATTCATTGAGTCAACTATTATGCATTACATTATAAATAAACTAAAATGAGTCAAAAAGTTAATTACATTTACTTTAAGCTTCATATTACCCATTATAAGTCAAAGGGCCAATTAAAGACTGCTCTAGATGTTAGCCCTATTCTCAATAACTTATCTTAAATAACATCCCTACCATTCTTACCTAAAAGAATAGACTCATGGCTTTAAAGCACTTAGGTGGTTTAGCTGTCTCCCCAATCCAGGCTGGGGTAAATCCAGATCCTACATTATATTAGCTAGGTTTAGGTTACTATTTTTATTACTCAATTTAGATTTAGTTTCTGAGGAAGGATCAAGCTATAAGACCTCAACCTCTTGGAATATAATCCAAATCTTCCAACAAAATTGACAATCTAAATTAAAAACGCTTTCAATTAAAATTTAAGACCAACATTTAGGATAGGCTGGGGTGTTTCTGCAGTGATTCAAAATATTTTCTTCCTTTGGCCACCATAAATAAGTGCTCACCTTGATCCAATCCTAGTGGAACTTCGAATCCTCACCTTCTTTGATATCAAACTTTGAAATTCTAAAAATAAAATTTCTACAGCTATTTTAATCGATAGTATTAATAGGAAATTCTGGTTTCCTATGATGTAATTAACTACAAAGGGTTGTGCTCGTAGGAGATTTAATAACTCAGATAAATTTCAAAAATTATTTTTTAAAATCTTAATTAATTATCTTTGGAAAATTCTAAGTCAAAATCAACAATCATTATCATCATTTTCAAATGATTAATAATGATTAATATCTTCTTCCCTCAGGAAGATATATCAATTATTATTATAATTTTGATTATAAAAATAATGATAATTTATCCAAATTATCATAGTTAAAAAATGGAGTGAAAAAATTATTTTGACCATCTGGGATCATATGTAGTTCTTGCTTGAATTTTACTATGATAATCATGATGAAATTTTAATTTATAAATTGAACCCATTAGGGAATGGTATGCTCAAAAAATTAATAATGATTGATATCTTCTTCCCCTAGGAAGATATATCAATTATTGTTGTAATTTTGATTATGAAATTAATGATAATTTATTCAAATTATCATAGTTAAATAATTGAGTTGAACAATCTTTTTGACCCTCTAGGATAATATGTAGTTCTTGCTCAAATTTTACTACGATAATCATGATGAAATTTTAATCTTATAAATTGAACCTATTAGGGAATGGTATGCTCATCTCCTAAGATGATATATCATTCATAATGATACGTTCAATTTTAAAATTAAAATTCAAAACATTAAATTGCCCAAAGATAATTAATATTTTCAACAGCAACAACTTTTTAATCAAATAAGAATAGACAATCCACATCAGGCTATGAAACATTCTCTAATGTATCCTAAAAATTATTAGAAGTGTATTGGACTCAAATTTAAGAATTGGTCATGCATGGTTAACCAAGTTAGCTCATGTTGAACAAATTTCCCCTTAAGGGTCCAAATGGCCGTTTCAACTCAAATGGCCATTCCATTGTATAAGACAACCTCCCTTGGTCTCAAATCACTCATTTTAACTTATTGGAACAAAACCCAACCCATGGGTTGACTTGGTTTCCAAGTTAATCATGGTTGACCAAATTAACCCTTTACCTACATCAATGTCAAAAATAATGCTGCAAGCCATTTTAAACCAATTAACCCTTCAAAATCCTTCAATAAGACATCCGACATGTCCGAATTTTTTTTAGATTTGACATGGTCAACCCATTTGGAGGGGTCAAAACCCTCTCCATTTCCATGCACATGACAAAAATTACAAACCATGGCTCCAAGAACTTGGCTACATACCCAAACAACCAAGTCCACTCTCTTAGATGCCACATCAGCCCCATTGACTAGTTTGACAAGTCAAATGGTCAGATGTGCTTTTAAATGGGCTTAGGTGGCCATACCACCTTGGCAATCCCTTCCTTTATTCAAAACTTACTCTAACATGATGTAAATAAGTTATTTCCCCACCCAAAGAGGCCCTAGTGCAATCCCCAATCCATGCTTAAGGCATGATTTAGCCAAATGGGAGAAAAGGTAAGTGGTCTCCTCTCCACATGAGCTAAGGGGTCACACTCATAAACTAGCCATCCCCTTGGCATCTAACAACCTTGGGGGACACTTGTCATTCATCCAAGCCTCACTCAATCAAATCCAAGCCATTCAATCAAAAGGGTGAGGGTTAAGTGGTGGAAACTTGACCTAAGACCTCATATACTCTCATTTTATTCAAACTCCTCCTCCAGTAGTCCCCAACTCTCCAAACCCTTCCTCTTCTCTCGCCATTTCCAAAGCTTTTCTCCACCAAACCCAAGCCTTGAAACACCATTTTAGTGAAGAGAGAGGGTTCTAGTGAGAGAAAGTTGGTTTTCCTCATCAACTTTCATTCTAGTTGTCATTTGCTTGTAGAGCCTTCTGCAAACTTGGAGAGGACATCACTAGGAGCAAAAGAAGCCCAAGAAATAAAAAATCCATCCACTGGTTGGTGAGAAAACTCAACTTATAATTAAAACTTAGATTTGGAACTACTCATAATATATAATGCATGGAGTCTGCAAACACGAGGCATTGAAAGATTAGGACACCATAAACTTATGTTTCAAATTTCATCAAATTTGGTTGAGTATTTTTAAATTTATGGATATTTGAAAATTTCAGTTCATTTTGAACTGATTTTGTATGGATCAGTCTCGGCCATGTGATCTTTTCTTCTTCCTAATCGAAAGCCAACAGAGCACCATGTCACCATAGACAGAACCATACGATGGCCTTAGGGATTGAATGCACAGCTTTTCAATCCATTTAGGCAACATGGCGCAATCTCTCCCATCCATGAGCGTGTTGTCGATCCAACATCGATGTGGATAAGTGGCTACTCTAGCTTACTATGCATGGTATGCGGTGCCACACAAATGCTCAATCCAATCATTGCCAATGATTGGAATCAACAACATCGGTATTGATTTTGACGTAAAATGATTTTAAAAATCAATTTAAATAGCTAAAACATTCAAAATTCATAGAATATCTATTTTTCATGAAATTAAGTGAGTATGATGTCATAGGTATTAATTCCTAGTATTTACTAAAATTAAAAATAAAGTATTTTGACTAGTTAATTGTGAGATATTTAAGTTTGTTTGAGATCAATTTTTGACAATTTTTTCACAATTGAGTGGTCAAACTAGACACAACTTTTGGTGAAATGTTTTTGAGCATCTTAGGCATCCCTTGCATTTTTCTTAGGTCCAGATGCTCTCTAGATTGCTGTAGGATGAATTTATAAAGTGATGGGTCAATTTTGGACCCAAAACTTTAAAAATTTATAGCTCTTTAAATGTATTATTTCTGAATGTGTGTTTGTAATGGTGTACTTGCATATATGTAAGGGTTAAATGACCAAAGTTTCAAATATATTGGAATACTAGTGACACCTAGGAAAAATAATTAAGATGATGTCTAGAAAATCCCAATGGAATTCCATACACCCAATAGGGGTGAAAATTTTCAATATTAAATTTTGTGACATTATACACCTTAGGTTTAAATTTCACTGAATTTGGAGCCCATTAGGTCAGAAAATGAATCAAGTTAAAAATAAGCCTTTTTAAGGACCCTAAAACTTCAAAAATTATAAAAAATTGAATTTAAATCCATAAAATAAAATTAATGTCAAACTGTTCAGAATTAAATCCACAACCTAGAAAATTAAAGGTGCAGTCACTAGACCTCTAATTTGAGCTTAGTTTAATTTTTAAGGAAACCAATAATTAATTAATTTCAATTAATTTGGAGCCATTAGGTCAAAAAATTATGCAAGTTAAAAATAAGCCTTTTTAAGGACCTTAAAACTTCAAATATTATAAAAAATTGAAATTAAATCCATAAAATAAAAATAATATGTCAAACTATTCAGAATTAAATCCTCTTTCTATAAAACTAGAAGTCCAAACACTAGACCTCTAATTTGAGTTTAGTTTAATTTTTAAGGAAACCAATAATTAATTAATTTAAAAAATAAAAAATATCAAAAATACAAAATACATTTTAAATCCTTGAGAACACCCCTATAGGTTATCCGTGACTTTTGGGTGTGATTTCAAGGAGGTTAAATTAAAATCGTCAAAACCTCCTTAATTAAACAATTAATTAATTCAATTAAATACTCAAATTTTAATAATTCATATTTAATTTTAGAAAATTCCAAATTGAGCAAACTCTAAGGTGCTAGACTCCTTTAAGGGTGTAATATTTCTTAAAAATATCAAACTTGCTGAAATTAGTCAAAGTTAAAAAGTCAACTCTTTAGTCAACTTTAGTTTAAAAATACGTTAAAACTTCAAAAAATTATAACTTAATCTAGAAAAATCAAAATCTAACAAGCTTACTGTCTATTTACTCACCTTAGGGTCTAGTATTTAGGAAAAATATTAAAACTCCATAATTTAACTTAATTTAGAAAGTTAATTTTGGACCCCTTAATTTAATGGTTTAAATAATTCATTGAAATTCCAAAAATTCAAGAGTTGATTAAATTCTAGGAAACATCAATTAACTTAACCAATGAAATTGGATAACCAATCTTAAAATACACAATAAATACTCCATTGATAATGTTTTTAGGATAGACTACCTTAAGCTATTTGGCTACGTGTCCTAAGGAGGCATGGTTCCTAGAGCTCACCATGACAACGCCACGAATGAATTCAATGGAGTGAAAACTTTAAAATAAATTGATTTTTAATTAATTAACCAAAATTAAATCTTTAATTCAACTATATCGACCTTTTTTTTAGGATGGACTACCTTGAGCTGTGATGCTATGTGCCCTAAGGAGGCCTGGTTCCTCGAGCCCACTGTAATAATGGCACGAACTAGTTGATGAAAAACATAATTAAATTAATCTTTCAAATTAGCAACCAATCAATTAATTTAAAATTACAAATCCCTTAAATTCCATCCAATTAAATCAATTATATAACACTGCTTACTACTGTGTAACCCGAGCCTACGAGTCTATTAACTTAGCCCAAAGGAAGGTGAAATAAACTTCATGGCGTCAGTGTAAACAATGGTAGTAATCACTCAACACTTAAAAGATTTATGTTAAAACTAATATTACAATATTAGCACTTAAATTAAAATTAAGAATCACCTTTGACCTATAATAAACATTAAGACACTAGACAACTTTAACAACTACCCAACATAAGACATATCCAAGCCATACACCCTACTACACACACTTTAGATGGTTTGTTAAAACAACCAATCTAATCTTAGGTTAGGCTGGTGTTTTCCTTTTCTATTACTTATGTGCTAAGTTTTTTATGGTTTTTATTTCATGCTGGTTGCTATAATTAGTTGATGTGATGATTATTAATGTGTTAATTTTATTTTGTAATCTATGAATTGATGTGATGGGTAATAAATTACTCCTAAGTTAGGAATGATCTAGATGCTCACAAAATCTTCTATAGGTGGCCATGCTCATGCAACAACAACAACAACATCAAGCCTTTATCCCACTATATGGGGTCGGCTACATGATTCCTATTTCTCCATTGTATCCTATTAAAAGTCAAATTCTTGTTTAAATCTAATAAAGAAAGATCATTGCTAATATTTTCTAACCATGACTTTTTAGGTCTACCTCTACCTTTCTTAACATAAGTCAAATCTAATACCTCTACTTTCCTAACTTGGTCATCTGAAGGCTGCCATTTTATGTGACCAAACCATCTAAGGAGACTCTCTCTAATCTTATCTTCCATTTCAGCTACTCCAACCTTTTCACATTTATGCTCATTTTGTATCCCATCTCTGTATGTGGCCATGCTTATGGAGGGCTATAAATTAAGGGGGCAGAATTAAAATTTTAACAAATAAATTTTTTGTATATGCAAGAAAGGCTAAGTTCCCCTTGAGATTAATAGAGGATGGTCATGTGTATTTGTGCTCAAATGAGCAAATTAAAGTATATAACTGCTTCGATTTATGATTATAATTACTTAGGATGATAATGTAGGTTATTTTGAGTCTTTTGATTTTCTACATGTATTTTAATTCAAAGTGTTGTGAAAGTCAACTTTAAGATGGGATATTAACCATCCAATTTGAAGTCTAAACCGAAGGGAAACATCCCCTTAGGGGAGAGTTCCCCTCATTTGGAAATTCAAATTAGGTTGATTTGAAAATCCAAAGAGGAAAGAAACACCACTTCGAGGAGGTGTTATTTCCCATTTGGATATTTGGACCCTACAAATTTGAGGAGATCATAGAAGGAAGGAAGATGAAGTAAAGGTATAAGAATATCCCATTCTTTAAATTACTTGCTGAAAGGTCGATTAGGTTGTTAGACCTAATGCAATTATGCCAAGGCTAACCAAGAGGGGGGTGAATTGGAAATTTAAAATTTTTTTTGGATATTTAGAAAACCATTTTAATATTTTGAGCACAACAATAAATTTTGCCAAAGGAATTTTTCAACCACTAAAAGTAAATGTGTAGAAATTAAAACATGCAATAAAAATAAAGACAAAAGAACACAAAATTTTATATTGGTTTGGTCCAACTAGACCTACATCCACTCCCTGAAGAGTCCTTCTTCAAGTATTGCATTATACCAAAGTGACTCTCCTTTATCCCCCATAGTAAGGAGGAGAAGCCCTTACAAAAACATCTTTTCCACCAACCGAAGGCGGTAGAGTACCGACGTCCTTTCTCACCCTCATTGTGATGGCAGAGTACCAACGTCCTTCTTACCCTCCTGATGATGGTAGAGTACTAATGTCCTTTCTCATCCTCCTGGTAATGATAGAGTACCAATGTCCTTTCTCACCCTCCTGGTGATGGAAGAGAACCAACATTCTTTTTCACCCTCCTGGTGACGGCAGAGAACCCGATCTCCTTTGACAATCCTCTCTCAAGAGCCTTCAAGGAAGTAGGAAAGAACTATAATGAACAAATAAGAGATCCTGACTTTTGGTCAACTTTGTGAATCCCCTCATGAATCATCTCACAAATCCCTCTCACAAGATATCTCACTTTTCAACCTCAAGATACTCTCCCAAACACACTCCTAAGGCAGACTCAATAGAAATTCACAGTAAGAGATATGGATAGTCAGTTTTGGACACTTATAAATGAAAGAGAAGAAAAACTATCCAGAAAACTAAAAATTTCAAGTTGATCGGACTCCAATTGCATAGTACGATTGATGATTGTGTGTACTAATAGTTCCAAAATCAGTGTACATTGTTATACAAACATGATTCCGTACTCTGTGGATTGTCTATATGAACCCACATTGTACTCTATACAAACAGTTCAAAATTGAACTCATTCATCTGGTATGCTTGTGTACGTACCCCATTTCATACTCTATCAATCATCTATATGAATAGACATTGAACAATATGAATAGTTAAAGCAAATCATGTTTTCCTTGGTATGAAAGTTGACAACACCATTTCATACTCTGTGAATCATCTGTACGACCATATTTCATACAGGACGAACATAAATTTTTATAGTACGAATAGATCAAAAAATTGCAAGTTCATCTATGATGATCTAGTACACATCCATTTCATACTCTATGAGTCATTTGTACGAACCAAAGATCGTATAGTATGAACAGTACTTAAAAAATTTCCTATCATGATTTGATTAACTTTATTTTGAGAGGAACTACCATGACAAAATGTCCAGTATGATTTTAAAATTGTATAGTTCGATTCATTTTAAAAATTTAAATTTTTTAATCTCTCTCCCAGTGTGTGTGTGCATGGTTACCCAATTACAATCACACTCTCTCAGACTCAAGAAAAAAAGGTACAGACTTCATAACATGAACTCCTAGTCTAATCTGTCTTGAAGTCTTTGGTAGTCTGGAGTATAATTTTCTTGAAATATTAGTACACACAAACAACACAAATAAAATATATCTACTATTTGTTAGGAGAAATAGTAATCAACACAATAATATTTTGGTATCATCAAAAACTCACATAATATAAAAATATAGTTTTGAAACTAAGTTGCAACAATCTCCCCCTTTTTTATGATGGCAAAATAATTATTTTTTTGAGTTTACACTTAAGCAGATTTTTCTCCTAAGCTCCACCTAAATGAATGACCAATTTAAAATAAGGGATTCGAATGAAGTTCAAAAACCACAACCCTAAAAAAATCCAACACATCACAAAAATCACACAAAAAATAATCATACACATATATATCAAACAAATCAAATAACACACATCAAATAACATCAAACACATCAAACAATATTTGACTCCCCCTTTAGACAACAACAAAAAGGGAAGTACTCTTTAAAAAGGTGAGTTTCTGTAGAAAAATCAAATGAGTTGATGAAGAAAGATATTCTAAAGTAATTGTAAATACAACATTAACTTTCTAATGCTAAAAGGAAAAGGCTCAAATTTAAATCAAATAACAACTAAGATAAGAAAAAACAACCAGGTTCACAGTTCATTCTAGACATAACAAATAAAAATAATTATTACAGAAATGATGAAATAAAGATTAATTATTTTCTAATTCAATTGTGAAGATTATTGGTAATTATATGGATTTATAGGAAAGATAAAATGATAAAGGAAAGAATAATATCAATTGGCAACATTGTGCATCCTTTCAGTTGCTTCTGGTACACTTTATGCATCTTTTCAATTTGGGCTATTTTTGTGCCTCTTTCAATTTGGCGAATATTGCACATTTTTGAACCAAGTAACACATTTTGTGTATCTTTTCAAGTTTGGACTAAATTTTGTCCCTCTTTTTACATTTTCTGTCTTTCCAATATCAATAAATCTAAGCACAAATTCTAATAATTAACAAAAATAAACACATTGAAAAAGAATTAAAATAAAAATAAGACATCTATTTTGTAACAATTATAGCTTAGTAATACTTATCTATAAGAACATGAAGTTGATCTTCTAATCTACATCCAGTCATAATATAATTTAAAATGTTGAGAGAATAAATTTTGCAAGGAAATTAATTTGTATATCAAAGTAATTCAAAATTCTATTCTAGAGATCAACGACAAGTGATTTGTCTCCAAAAATCTAAATATTTCAAGAAGAGAAAATATAATATACATTAAAACAGTATTCCATCATTTCATTCATCATTTAAACACATACAAATACATCTTTCCATTAAAAAAACATCATCCTAGAAATAAAAGAACAATAACATGTAGACACTATCACATGAAATCACTAAAATCACAAAAAAAAACATCTCAACAATAAATACAAAAACTCATCAGCAACTACAACACAGAAGTACAATTAATATCCTGAGGGACCTTAATATGGAGGTGGCTAAGGGTTGAACGCCAAAAAGTAACTATTGATCGTAGCTACATTAGTGTTAGCAGAGTCGATTTACCATCGGATCCACCCCATGTCTTTGTTATACCTCGCATCCTGTTGGTCCAGGTGATTCTCAATTTAAGCATTAATCAAAATGAGCTTCCAGTCTGTCGAAATGTTGGACCATTTCTTTGTTGAAATTCTGATCGAGTCCAAGTGCAGGTGCAGGTGCTCCTTCTTCTCCCTATGAGTTGTCTCCCATAAAACTTTGATCTCGACCAAAAAGTGCACAAAAAGAGGCATCGGTGAAGTAAATGGGAAGTTCATTTGGAGGTTCAAGATAGACCAGGTTGTATTTCTTTTCCAAAATATAGGTAACTAGATGTCATAAGGACACATTTTTCTTCCTCTTATTGTGAGGAAGTCCAATGTGAGAAAGTTTATAGATGTAGTCCATGATTAGTTAGGCTTGGTCAATAGGAGTTTTAGTCATGATCAAGTATGTGATGGTAGATAAAAGAGGAGTCATATTTATATGATCACCAGCATTAGAAATTATAGAGGTTCTAAAAATGTACATGATGATCTTAGCATTCTGGTTAAGGGAATAGATTCGAGGAAGATGGCTTACTTGTGCAACACCTCTAAGAGTTTGATTTACATCCGTCCTATCATAATCCGCACTAGAGGTTATGGTATGTGCTCTAACTGCTAAAGTTATAAGGTGAAGAAAGTTACCTAGATCTTTCTTTATTATTTCAACTCATTTCTTAAACGCATAAGAGATCATCCTAGTCTAATCCTTGATCATTTTCATGTTTGCAAGAAAAGTTTGAAAGGTTTCTCGATTATAGGCATAAATCAAGATTAAGATAAAAGAGAACTTAGTTGAGGAGAAAAGGGGCAATAACTGAGAAGTTTATATCACTTTGAATAAGGAGTCGAGAGGGGGTAATCTTGGCTCCAATATAATGAAATAAAGCTTCCTCATTTTCCTTAGAAAGAAAGTTATAGTCTAGTTCTCTAGTGCGAGAGGAAGATCATCTGGAAAGACGTGCCCTCTTGCTACTGCTTGCCATTTGGAAAGTTATAGACACAAGAAAGATACAGACTTAAAGAGACTAGTGAAGAAAACTCAACAAATGAATTCCAATTTAAAGAGAATGACCTAATCGTACGGTAAAAAAATTCAATCGTACGTATGATTTTAAAATCGTATGGGATAAAACTATTTTTGTACATATGAATGAAAATGGCCAAAAAAGAAATGGCTTTTCATAAACTGCCATGCCTGAGGAGTCATTTTGTACAGACTTTTTGACTGGACGGTCGTATAGAAGAACACCTATTCGTCCGGTTAGATCGGAAAATTAAAGATTGTTTTATGACAGTTAGGTTCATCCACTTGAGAAACTCACAACAGGATCATATAGATGAAGTTATATTTTATACGTATGATCTAACATAAATACCTAAACATTTGGAGAACCATCCCCAATTGTACAGATGGGAAAATCCATTTCATACAGATGATGATGATATCGTACAGTACTATATGCATAAAAAACTCAATTTTATGTGCTCAACTCAGAAAAAATACCATGTACATGCTACAGTATTCATGCAGTACAAACAAATTTCATATAGTATGAAGAAAAATACTTAAAACAAGACATCATAAATAAAAAAAAACTTTTCAAAAATCAATCACTCAAGATTTGATGACATGCAACAAAGAAAAATAAAATAAAAAACATAATCTTAACGAATAAACAAAACTAACAAAATATCAAAACACTACTAAACTAATAAACAGTAATAAACAAACAAACACATTAATACATTACAAATTCAATTTGCAGAAATTAAATTTTAAGCATTGAGATCAATCACACCTAATCTGATTCTTAAGGTGCTAAACATGTCAAAAGCTAGTGGTTTTGTAAAAATGTCTACAAGTTGATTCTCTGTGGTAACATGATGTAATTCAATTTCTCCTTTAGCCACATGATCTCTAATGAAGTGATGCCTTATATCAATATGCTTAAATCTAGAATGTTGAATAGGATTCTTTGAAATGCATATGACACTTGTGTTATCACAGAAAATTGGAATAGTGCCATTTGAAAATCTTAAGTCAATCAGTTGTTGTTTTATCCAAAGAACCTGTGCCACACAATTACCTAAGGCAATGTATTCTTCTTTAACAGTAGAAAGGGCTGCTGAATTATATTTTTTGCTAGACCATGAAACTAAAGAGTTTCCTATGAATTGATAAGTTCAGAAAGTACTTTTTCGATCAATCCTACATCCTACAAAATTTGAATCAGAATATCCAATAATTTCAAAAGAAAGTTATGCTTAGGATATAAAATCCCTAAGTTTTGAGTTCCCAAAAGATATCTTAAAATTCTCTTAACAACAGTTAGATGTGATTCCTTTGGATCAGCTTGAAATCTAGTACACAAACAAACACTAAACATGATATTTGGTCTGCTAGCTATCCAGTAAAATAATGATCTAATTATTCCTCTAAATTTCTTTTGATCAATAGATTTTCTCTTAGGGTCCTTATCTAACTGCACTGAGGAACCATTAATGTACTCACTGGTTTAGCATTATCTATTTCATATTTCTTGAGGATGTCCTTAATATACTTTGGCTGACTAAGAAATGTTCCTTCCTCATTTTGCTTTATGCTAAAACTAAGAAAATAACTCAAGTCTCTCATTAAACTCATTTCAAATTCACTACTCATTGTCTTTGAAAAATCATCACAAAGATTTTTTTTTGGTGGATCCAAATAAGATATCATCAACATATATTTGAATAATGAGTATTTCTCCTCCTACCCTTTTTAAGAAAGGGTGGTGTCCACACTTTCTTTAACAAATGATCTTTCTAATAGGAAAGTGTTTAACCTCTCATACCAAGCCCTAGGTGCTTATTTTAGTGCATACAATGCCTTTTTCAATTTAAACACATGATTAGGGAATTTTGAATTTTTAAAGCCTGGAGCTTGCTCAGCATAAGCATCCTCTTGTATCATCCCATTAAGAAAGACACTCTTAATGTCTATTTGAAATAATTTAAAACCTTTAAAATAGGCAAAAGCTAGTAATACCCTTATCACTTCAAGTCTGGCTACAGGGGCAAAAGTTTCTTTAAAATCATTTCTTTCTATTTGATCATATCCCTTAGCCACCAATCATGCCTTATTTCTAATCACAACACCTGAATATTTATTTTATTTTTGAACACCCACTTGGTTCCAACAACACTTTGCTCCTTAGGCCTTTTAATCAATTCCCAAACATCATTTCTATCAAATTGATTCAATTCTTCTTACATGGTCAAAATACAAAATTCATCTGAAAGTGCTTGATTTATATTAGTGGGTTCAATCATTAATATAAAGGCAGAATGATTTACTTCTTTGCTAAGTCCATGCCTAGTTCTCAAACCCTCATTAGGTTCACCTAAAATCAATTCTTGAGGCTGACTTTTAGAAAATTTTCATTCTCTAGGCAAGGGGTTTTCTATCCCAATATTCTCTTCCAAATTTATCTTTTCAATTCCTTGGAAGATATCTTCAATATGATCTTCTTTCATCCTTGGCTCTTTCAAAAATCTAGATTCATCAAGAACTACATGTGTGGTCTCCTCAACTACTAAAGTTCTTTTGTTAAAAACCCTATAAGATTTGCCAAAACTAGAATATCCTAGAAAAATTCCTTCATCAGATTTAGGATAAATTTTTCTAAAGGAGTTTTACCATTATTATGAATGAACACCTTTCATCCAAAAACATGCAAATATGAAAGATTAGGTGTTCTACCCTTAAGAAGTTCATAAGGTGTCTTGTTTAATTTGGATCTAATGTTTACTCTATTCAAAACATAACATGTCGTACTAACTGTTTCAGCACAAAAATATTTTGGAAGTGAATATTTTGCCAATATGGCTCTAGCTACTTTTATCAAAGTTATGTTATTTCTTTCAATAACCTCGTTCTATTGTGGGGTCTGAGGTGCTGAAAAGTTATGATCAATTCCATAGTTTTTACAAAAATCATCAAATTTTTCATTTTCAAACTCTTCTCCATGATCATTTGGAATTGATAAAATTTTACACCTTAGCTTTGTCTGAATCCAAGTATAAAAATTTCAAAATTCATCAAATAATTCACTCTTATGAAATAAGAATTTGACCCAAGTGAATCTTAAAAAATCATCAACAATTAGAAACACAAAAACTTTACCTCCTAGACTCATAGTGCTAACCAGTCCAAACAAATCCATATATATGACTTCTAGTGGTTTGCGTGTTCTAAGATCTTTAATTGAATGAAAGGTGGATTTCACCTGCTTTTTTAATTGACATGTATCACACAGGTGATCCTTAGTGAAGTCTAGTTTGGGTATCCCTCTAGCCAATTCTCTATGGGTAATCTTCCTAAGATTTTTCATGCTTTCATGATAAAGTCTTCTCTGCCATAACCATGATTTATCAATAATTATTTTGAGACAAAAAGCATTAGAAGATTTAACAAAATTCAAATCAAACATGTATATATTATTTACCCTATTACCATGCAACATATTAATTCCATTTTAGCTTATAATGCAGCTTGTAGGAATAAATTTAACACTATAACCTTTATAAAAAAGTTGACTAATGATTAACAAGTTATATTTTAAGCCTTCAATAAATAATACATTTTCAACAAAAAAATTGTTCTTATTACCAATCATACATGTACCTACCACTTTTCTTATGGTATTGTCTCCTAGTGTTACCTTACCTACATTCCTAGCTTTCAACATTATAAATTGATTTGCATCTCTCGTCATATGCTTAGAACATCTACTGTCAAGGTACCAAATGCTCTCAGGAGGTCTTGTATGAGAGTATTTCTACAAAAAGATCAAATATTAGACTTGGGAACCCAAACAAGTTTTGGTTCACCTCTTGGAAATGATAAACTAGATGCATGTGTGATACGCTGTGATTTATGCACCTTATCTCTCCACACAATATGTGTTCTACGATGAATAGTACATCTATGTGAGATATGTCCTATCATTCCTCATGAAAAATATTTAATACAAGTAAAAGGATTTACCAATCTATGTGAGTTATCATATCTCTTCTTAGATTTTGAACTTGTATCCTTTTGCTTAGACTCCTAGAATTATTTTAGTATGGGTGTCAGTCAATTTTCAATAACAGCCTTCATTTTCAGTTCTAGATATGAGTTTCTATTTTCAACATTGAAATTTCCATTCTCAAATTAATTTCTTTATGTTCAGCTTCTTCCATAAAAACTTTACAATCATTTTTAAGTTCAGTATGTGATGATTTCAATAGTTCATACTTTTTGTTCAAATCATCAAACTAATCCAATATTGTCATGTGGTTGCTATCAATTGATGCGTGATTGTTCCTAAGGATTTCATGCTCTTTTTATAAATTTAAAAATTCTATGTTCACCTTAGCATGCAACTTTTTAAGTTTCCTATATGCAATATTGATTTTCTCAAAAACTTTAAATAACTCATCATAGGATAAATCACATACCTCCTCTTGATCTGAATGATCATGTTTGTTTACCATTAAGCACAAGTTTGTTACTTCTTCCTCTGCTTCTATTTCTGAGGTATCTGATACTGAATCTACCTAGAATGCTCATTACAGTCTCTTCTTGCCCTTCTTAATATTGGTTTTCTCCTCAACCTTCTCCTTGTTAGGATCAGATTTGAGATTCGGGCAACCAGATTTAATATGTCTAGGCTTCCTGCATTCATAACAAATTACATCATTAGAAGCTTTTGTAATTTTGTGGAACTTACCTTTGTTCCGTTGCTGACGTCTTCTTAGCTTTCTTCTCAAGAAATTTTTGAATTGCCTCGTCAGGACTGTAATATCATCTTCATCCTTAAGATGTGGCTGATTACTCTTTGGCTCATCCACTTTTAACACAATATTCTTTTCCTTCTGCTTGTCACCTGTATCAATCTATCTTTGAGTCACTCCTTGCTCATAAGCAATTAGTGATCCAAGCAGATTGTCAATAGAATATATATTTAAGCCTTTTAACTCTGTTATGTCAGTTATCCTTTCATCATAAGTAGTACGTAAACAACATAGAATTTTATTTACTTTCTCTGAATTCATTAGTTCCCTACCTAAAGCATTCAATGAGGTGACTATCTGTGTAAAACGAGTATACATGTTAGTAATTGATTCATTCAGTTTCATGCAAAAAAGTTCATAGTCGTGTAATAAAATGTTTAATCTAGATTGTTTCACCTCATTAGTTCCTTCAGATGTAATGCAAATTCTATCCCAAATTTCTTTTCCAGTTTTACAGGTTGAAACACGCATGTAGTCTTCAGAGTTAAGAGCACAGAAAAAGCTATTTAAACCATTTGCTTTTAACTAAGATAAGTCTTTTTCTTCTACTGTCCAATCATTAAAAGGTGTTTCAATCCTTATGCAATCAACAAGTCTAGTGGGACAAGTGTAACCTTCTTGTACTAAAATTCACATGCGATAGTCAAGCGATGGAAGAAAAGTAGACATATGGGTTTTCCAAAAGTTGAAAGAATATCCTTCTGGAGTAGTATGATTTCCAAAAGTAGCCATGATCATTTTCAAAAAGTTGTCTAAACCTTAATTTTTGAAAATTGGCTCTGATACCACTTAAATGGTCGATTAGGTTATTAGACCTAATGTAATTATCCTGAGGCTATCCCAGAGGAGGGGGTGGGGGGGTGAATTGGTAATTTAAAAATTTCTTAGTTATTTAGAAAATTGTTTAAATATTTTGAGCACAACAATAAATTTTCTCAAAGTAATTTTTCAACCACTAAAACTTAATGTGCCTAAATTAAAAAATAGAGTAAAATTAAAGATAGAATAACACAAAATTTTATAGTGCTTCGGTCAAACTAAACCTACATCCACTCATTGAAGGCTCCTTCAAGTATTGCACTATATTAAAGTGACTCACCTTTAGCCCCCACAGCAAGGCGAAGAAGCCCTTACAAAAACCTCTCTTCCACTAACCCAGTGCGGAAGACTACCGACATCCTTTCTCACCCTCCTAGTGATGGTATAGTACCAACATCGTTTCTCACCCTTATAGTGATGGCAGAGTACCATCATCTTTTCTCACCCTCCTAGTGATGGCAGAGTACCAACATCCTTTCTCACCCTCCTAGCGATGATAGAGAACCAATGTCCATTTTCACCATCCTGGTGACAGCAGCGAATCCGAACTCCTTTGACAATCCTCTCTTAAGAGCCTCCAAGGAAGTAGGGAAGAACAATAAAGAACAAATAAGAGATCCTCACCTTTCAAAAACTTTGGGAATCCCCTCACAAATCCTTCTCATAAGATCTCTCACATTTTCAATCTCAAGACACTCTCCCAAACACACTCCTAAGGCACACTTAAGAGAAATTAGCAGCAAGAGATATGGATAGTCAATTTTTGGACACTAATATATAAAAAATAAGAAAAATCATCCAGAAAACTAATAATTTCATGTTGAATAGACTCCGATCGTAAAATATAATTGATGATCGTATGTACAAATAGTTCAAAAATTGGTGTACGATGTTGTATGAACCTAATTTCATACTCTATGGATCATCTGTATGAACCCACATCATAGAGATAGAAAGAAAAAAAATATTGGCCTAACCTAAAGCTAGAAGTGGTGTCCTAACAAATAGATCTACATGTGTATAGTAGGCTGTGTAGTTTAGGTATGTCCTATATAGGATAATTATTCAAGTTATTTTTGTTAAAGGATCAAAAGGGAAATTTTAGTTTTGAGTTTAAATATTAATGTTTTAAGGTTGATTTTAAGAGTTTTATTTTAGTGTTTAATTGATTACCATCTTTTTTACTCACCGAGACCGTGAGGTTTATTTCACCCTCCTTGGGGCTAATTTAATTAAATTTGCTATCAACTGGTTCGTGACGTTGTGCCATCAGGCTCGAAGCCCAAGCCTCCTTAGGACACTTAACTATGCAGCCCGACGTAGTCCATCCTAAAAACCAAGTTAATATAGTTATATTAAAAAGTTTTTATTTGGTTAAATCATTAACAATCAATTGATTTTAATGTTTTGACACTTCATTAAATCCATTCGTGGTGTTGTACCGTCAAGCTCGAGGCCTAGGCTACCTTAGGACACTTAGCCCCTCTACCTAAAGTAGTCCATCCTAAAAACTTCATCTTTGGAGTGCTTGTTGTATATTAAGAGGTTGGTTGATTGATTTTAAAAGATTAGTTAATGAGTTGATTAAACTTTAGGTGAGTTATTAGATTCAAAAATTTTTTATTATGATTATGCTTTTAATGAGTTTCTTATGTCATTCACTTAATCAATTAGGTTTTAATTCATTTGCATTTAATATTAGAGGTGTTTTAGGTTAGGTGTGTGGTTAATTTTGAGAGGATTTGATGAATTAAAGTTTGGGTTTTAGAAGTCTTTTATTTTAATAAGTTTTAACATAGGTTTATTGTCTTGATTTAGCTCTTATCTTTTAAGTTTGATTTCATTAGATGGTGATTAAAAGATTAATTAGCTTTAGTTCAGGTGTATGTTCAAATTCACCTTTAGTAATTATGTGTGTTGGTTGTGGATTGATTAAGGGTTAAGTGTTTTAATGCATTTTTATTTGGGTTATTGTTGAATTTATTGGTTATTTATTAATTGATTATTTCACACTAATCCTAGGGCAGCATGTCACTAAGTTTTCTATGTTTTATATTTTTATCCTAAAAGGAGCATGCATCCTAAGTCTAAATTATCTAAGACTCGATCCTTAGTTTTTGTCCATAAATGTCGCTAATGTTGTAAGGGACAGAAAAGAGTTTATTTCTAAGCCTTTAGACATACGCGTATGTGTAAACAAGTTTAAGGATCTAAAAGAAATAAAAGGATCCTAATAAAATTGAAGTTACTACAACGTCCTAAAAGGTGGGGGCGTGCACATAGAAGGGCTCCCTAAAGGCTATCTAAGTTTTAAAAAACTTATAACACCGGGGGTTACAACCCAATGGTTTCGCGCGTAGCGCCCCTACCAGAGTGGATAAGGGCGACTAATGCTTGGATCCATTTGTCCAAGCTCAATTTCTCCAATTGCTTTTTACTTTTGCTCTCCCAAAAGTCCCTCACAAAGAACACATGAAAGAAAGAAGATTGTATTAGAGCAAGTTATATTAATTAGGAAAATAATTAAAAAAAATGTAATTAAAATACTAACGTATCTTTTTTCGGGCTTGAATACCGGTTGAGCCATTTATCTTTTGGACCTTTTAATTTTATTAGCACTTTATCATCTTTCGTCTCAAAGCACAAGTAGAAGGAAAGGTAGTAGAGAAAGGAAAAGAGGAAGAGAGGAAGAAAAAAAACTATTGTATGCTTGCCAACATTCCACTTCACAACAACCATCCAACAAATTCGAGTTTCCAACATTCATGAGAAGCACCTCATGCCACATATAAAAGGTCAATGCAACTTTCTTCTCTAACTACCATATGAAACATAAAAAATCACTTTATACTCACTTTCATTACAATGAATTATAAATACACACGAAAGACTTTGCAAAAGATCTCAAATCCCCTCCCAATCAACCCATAGTTGATGAAGCATAAAAAATATGCATTTGAAACTTACAAGTAGAACTATTAATCATATGTCAAATCAGCTTTCATATTTCCACCAAAAGCCATCATAAGGAAACCAAACATATTTAAGAAAAGAGGTCATATTTCTTAGGCCAAGTAACAAAACAACATATCTACCATAAGCTCGAAAGTCCAAACTTTAGTGAAAATGTAATCATTAGAAAGAGGTTTAATGCTAACTCATTTGTCCCAAAGGTTGGAAACAATGCTCCAACAACATAGGTAACATCACATTGAATCTACAAAACCCATACATATTCACCAACAAGTTTTCAACCTTCATGCTATATGCCACCAAAAGTTTCCAAAGAAGCTTTAACTTAAATTTGTAAACATGCTCTTAAGCCCCACACATAATATTGCACATCAAGGCGTCATCACATGAAGCAACTAATAAAATATATAAAAGGTATTTTGGAATGTCATAAGTAAAGGTTTGAACATATGCCAAGTTTTAGCCATCATAATGAAACCATGAACTTGTTCTCATGCCAAATATACAACACCTTGCCAAAAGTTCAATGTCAATCTCATGTCATTGGAAAGAAAAAGAAAGAAGGATAGTTTGATGCCAATTTGTTTTCCAAAGTTTGAGAGAACGTTCCAATGTAATCGCCCTCACGCCTTTTAAATCAAGCTCCAACAAATAAAGAGAAATCTAGATAGGCTCATGCTCCTACTTAACAATACCATCCAAATAAAATCAAAAGTAGAAGAGGTGATTTCAATGCCATTTCACTCTTTCCAAAATTCATGGGGACACCCCAAACAATATAAAGCAAAATCACATTCATATAGAAATTCGCATTTGAAGCACACACACAAATTCCCCAACACTTTTCCAAAAACTCAAGAAAACCCCTTCAACAAGAGAATCATATAGCCTTATGTTGATTCAAACTAAATTTACAAATTTCACCTCGAATGAACTTGAGAAATTTTAAAACATAATGTTCATAAGAAAGTGGATTTGATGCCAATTGGATCTTCTCACATCTCAAAGAAGCATTCCAACATTACAGTTTCATAAAACTTTCCAAACTTAATGTTTTTACCGAATATGACTTAGAAAGAGAGAGGGATTTTCGTACATTCATATTCCTTTCAAAGTTCAAGAGAAACAAGCCAACACCACAATAATATATTAAATTTATTCTATAGAAAGTCTATAAATGAAACATAGGATACATGATTGATTTCCAACACGAGGCTCACAACCCCTTTCAAGGCGCAAAGAGAACTATTCCAACAAGAAAAAAATATGATTTATTGAATTAAATTGAGCTCACAAATGTGTCGTAAGACATATGAAAGTTAAAGCATGGAGTTCTCATGTCTATAGTTTTCGTATGAACCTCTAATGCAAACAAATCCATGAAGGTTCAAAGTATTTATTTTCAAACTTCTCGCAAAAAAAAAAATCAAGTGTCTGTAAGGATCAAATAAACGAATCGAAGGGAAATCGCTCAGATTTTTATGAAAATCCAAGCAAACTACTCATTATTCAACGTAATGTTTTGTATTCATAAGCACATTCCAACAAGCCTCTACTCAAATAGTATTCAAATGTACATACTAAAATTTACAAGTTTAGAAAGGCATCACCGTTGAATGATTTCTCTTTCCTTTTGAGATAAGCATACTTCCAATCAATTGTAAGTCATGTGAATAAGGAATAAAAATGAAATTATGAAAGTAGTTCTCAATATGCACTAACACATACACTTTACATACATGTTTTGCCAAACAATGGCATGACTTCTCATGATTCCCAATAATTTATACATGGAATTTTAAATCATCTATCATATGATGTAACTCATGAAAAAGTATGGATCTCATGTACAAGGTAACCAAACGAGTTGTCTTTCAAGCAACATAAATCAACACATATTTTGTCTACACATGTATAATTCCTTAGAAAGCATTACTACAAACGCCTTCCAATATCCATTGACAAAAATAATTCTAAACAGGCATTGATATTTATACATATGAAAGAAAGATCTATAAACACACATCCTTATATAAATATCCCCAATTAATTATGGCTCATGCAATGATGAAGTTACATAAAGAAAAGTTTTATACATGTTTTTGAACTTTTTCAGCATATGATGCTTAGACACCTATGCCAAAGTTTATGAGGGTAGGTAAACATACCACCAATTCTTTTCACTTTTTTTTCCTTAACTAGGATTATTTCCAAACAATCATAACTCATGCGAAGATGAAATGAAATGAAATCATACTTACTTTCCACATTTTTTTTTATCAAAAACATGCCTTACTTCTCAATAACCATTAACACAAATGCCTTTCATGCATTTGTCAAAGAATACTATGATTTTCTCTACTCTATGCATGGGTTTTAAACTACACGTAGCATAATACAACCCATTAATGAACACAATCTTCTAGAGAAATTTTCATACCTAGAACATAATTTTGAACCATATAAACTTTACCATAGAATACATTCATGTTTCACAAAATCACATAGCTTTATCCCCCAAGTGAAATATTTTTAAAATAAAGATAGTTTCATTCACAAAACTACAACGAATGTTCTATGATAGCGAAGGATAAATTCTACACAACTTCACTTGAAAGATTTACCATATAACTATCATCATTCTTGTAGAAGAAGAAAGGAAAGAGGAGGAGCAAGGAAAAGAAGAGAGGAATATAGAGAAAGAAGAGAACAAGGTAGGAGTAGAAGAAGGGGAGTGGTTACCTGAATAAGAAGGCAGGCTGCTAAGGTAGGGATTTCAGTGGGGTTGAAGGAGGCAGGACCGGTGCCCGACGGGAGCAGGCTTTCGGGTCACACATAGGAGTAGAGGCGGATGACTTGGTCTTTTCAAGAATAGGGGGGGGGGCGAAGGTCCCCCTGCGGTGCAAATCAGAGAGGGAGGAGAGGATTTAGTCGGGGGTCTATGAACTAGAACAAGTGAGAGCTAGAGAAGCATGTAATGGGGCATAAAAAACCCTTTGAGAGAGCCTGACTGCATCCCTATTAGAAAGCTTCATAAATGTCCTTTGGACAGCCTGCTCTGCTTTAACTCCCTAATACGTGAAAATAAGAAATTGTTCATACACCTGCTGCTGCTAAAGGCACATGATTTTGCTCTGAAATAGAAGATCACTCGACTAAACTCAAGGATGACAGCAGGTTTGGGAATTTGATTGAACCGAAGCCGTTGAATCTATTTCCCGATCTGGTATTAGATCCAAATTGATATAGAAAGAAAATTAGAGTTTATTTGGAATTAATTTGGGTTGATTTGGGCTAGGTTTAAAAGCAAATTTAACTCAAATTGGTTCAATTTAAAATCCAATTGGGTTTAAATAATTTAATTAAATTAAATTAGACTCGAATTGCATTAGATTTGGGTTAAATTGAGTTTGATGCAATTGATATGTGTTGATCAAGATCAGTTGAGTTTGGTCGAGTCAAATTTGACTCCATCTGAGTCAAGTTGAAATGAAGTTGTAGTTGATGCCGATTTGACTTAAACTCAATTTGTCGTGACTCGATTGAGTCAATCAAACATAGTCGAGGAAAAATTAGGATAAAATCAGGGTCAATAAATGGACCCCCACCAAGTGCGATAAACGATAAGTGAACCGTACGTGTTGGCATTAACTTCCCCATCTCTAGGAAAATACAATCCTACAATCCAATAACAAGATCCACTAGGAAAATGCAATCCTACAATCAACTAATGAGACTCAGGAAACATACAATCACACATCAATCATGAAATAAGTGTCCCACCAAGCTATGCTCACACAGTCTTATAATGGTCACCCAAGCATGCAATTATGCAGTCATATGATGATCATCAAATCACTTAATGATTATATAATTACACAATTTTCACATACTCATGCTATGATCAGCAAAACACACAGTATTTCATAATCAAACCATACTCAAAGATCACACAATAATTATCTCAAATATGTAATGAACGGCCAATCATGCAGTGATCGCCCAATAATGCATACATAATAATGAAACAATCATTTAATCATGCAAACCTAAACATGCAGCAATCATTCCATCATGCAATGAGCAATCCAACATATAATGATCACACCACAATCACATGATTATGCAATGACCATGCACTCATTTAATCAATTATGTAGTCATGCAATGCTCACACAATCATGCAAGCATTGTGGGATAGAAGGAAGAGAGAAGCCCCAACATTCGCTTGTCCAAGTTGAAACAATGAATGAAGGAGACTCGAAGCTCACTAAACCAACTCGAAATAGGGAGAGCCAAGGAAAGAAAACTCAACTATCTACCTGACCACATCGAAACAACACGATAGGAGAAGGAGAAAGGGATCTTATGCTCACATGAGCAAAATGAAGCAATAACACAAAGAACTATGGAAGATTTGATGATCATCGAGAATCCAAGCCTAAGATGATGCGAGGAGAAATGAATTCAATAATTACTTGATTAGTTTAAAATAGTAAAGGATAACAATCAAAGGAAAGTAAGGAGGAAGAACAAATAATGAAAAGAAGGAAATCATCTATCTTCCAGACCACATCGCAACAGCAGATTAGAGAAAGGGAAAGGGATCTTACATCCACCTGACCGTATTTGCAATAGTGAATGGGAACAACTCAATGTTCACTTGACCATATTCAAAATAATGAGACAAGGAGTGAAAAGAAAGGGAGTTCAATATTTGCCTGACCACATCATAATGGCGAATGAGAATGGCTCAATATCCACCTAACCATATTTGCAACAGTGAATAAGGAGCCCTCCCGAAGTCTAATGCCTACCTGACCATATTCAAAATGGTGAGATAAAAGAGAGAAAAGATCCAACATCCACCTGATCATATTCATCATGGCGGATGAGGATGACCCAATATTCACCTGACCATATTCAAAATGGCTAAATAAAGGGTTAAAGAGTGGGGGAGTTCAACATTGGCCTGACTATATTTGCAACAATGAATAAAAAGCTTCCCCAAAGTCTAATATCTGCTTGACCATAATTGCAATAGCGGGACAAAAGAGAAAGTCAATGTTTGCCTGACTTTATTCAAAATGGCGAAATGAGGCACTAGAAAACTCAACAACCTCCAAATAGGAAATAAAAATAGGGGGAATGAAGAGGTGGTGAAGTATGCTTCCCAGGGACTCTATTAGGCACCCAATTGGAAAAGGGAGTTTAACATTCACCCAACATTCACCTGATCATATTCACAACAGCAAATGAGGATGGCTCAATATCCACCTAACCATATTCGCAACAGTGAATAAAGAGCTCTCCCGAAGTCTAATGTCCACCTAACAATATTTGAAATGGTGGGACAAAATAAGCAAGTCCAATATTCACCTGACCATATTCGCAATAGTGAATGAGGATAACATGATGTTCGTCGAAGTCTAATGCCTGGCTAACCATATTCACAACAGCTAATGGGAACAACTCAATATCTACCTGACCATTTTCATAACAACAAATAAAAAGCTTCCCCGATGTCTAATGCCTGCCTGAACATATTCACAACAGCAGGCCAAAAGAAAAAGAAGAGTCCAACATTCACTTGACCATATTCGTAACAGTGAATGAGGACTACTCAATGTTTACCTGACCATATTCGTAACAGTGAGGCAGAGTTAAAAGCCACCTCAATAACCACCTGGCACATACGCCCACCGTGACGTGAGGAGAAAAGAGAGGCAACTGATTTGTCATCTTAGAAATCCCAAGCTAATATTTTAGATACCATATGGTAGAGGACAAATCATCGTGGCCATGAGTAGTCCAAGTATAAGTAGAATTCCTTAGGTAAAACTAAAATCATACACAACAAGAAGTAATCGATCGATGTATATATCTCTAAATAAGGAGGAATATATAAACAATATAGTGGAAATTGATCTCACAAATAGGAAATGGCAACTGAAGTGGTGAAGGGACATAGTCTTCACGAAGATTAGCAACCATGTCGAGGATCTATAATTACTAAAGAATCACTGTGGTAACACCCATACTATTTAATGGGGCCCTATGAGAGGTGCAAGCAACATCTATGCAACCCCAGAACTGCTCCTACAGCTAAGAGTAAGATCTTAGGGGAACTTATGTCGCTAAAGGGGTAAGAGATTAAATTTTTACTAGAAAATCTAAATCCACTAAGTAATGATGTTAACATCTGGATCAAGATGTTTCAGATCATAGGTGGGAAAAATAACATCCTCGTTATATGGGAAGAACCATAATAGAAGAAATGAACACAGGGTCATCTCCTAAGCCATCAAAAAGATGTTTCAAGGAGAGGGGAAATGAGAGAATTTTGGAGGGACTCAGGCTCTTGGAGCGTAGAACCAGGTTCCACCTATGATAAGGGCAATTGATTCTGCTCAACTAAGCGCTTCCCTCTCTTCTATCATTACCATATTTTTTTGTATATATATTTTTTTCATATTCACAGTTATAGATTTGGCATAAGCCATACTGTCAAAGACAACACATGGTTGAGGAAACATTTAACATATCCAAGAGTTACTCCTAGTTTAAAATATCTTCTAATAACTGGAACATAAGGAGAGTGAGATATGGTTGACTTTGATAACCCAGGCCATATTCGCCACATGAATAAAATTGGGGAGAGAAAGAAATCATACACAGGATCTGTAAAAGAATGAGACATTGGCTGTGGTAACCTAGGCCACATTCAACTCACATGAATGAACCGGGAAGCACAACTAATATAACAAGATATGTAGAGGATAGAGATTCATATTTAAGTAGTGGGTCAACATCGCAACACCTGACTAACATAGGTTAGGTATGGACCCAGTATCATATCTTATGAGATATCTGAATTAGTTGTTTTGATATCCCAGACCACGCTTGAGGGTGATAAGTGAAACTGGGGAGCTAATACTTATGGAAAATTCAAAGGCATATGAATCCCATGAGTCTAGACTAAGCTAGGAAAATCATAAAGTTTGAATATACATGAATCGTATGATTTACACGAGAGGAATAAGGAAAATCCAAGGATATATACATATTAGTTTGGACAACCCAGACCACACTTGGGGGTAACAAGTGAAACTGAGAAGATCAACCCAAGAAGGGGAACAAAAGTGAAGTTTTATGCCACAACATCGAAGTAACTGATGGGCATGGACATAAGAACAAATACCCCTATGACGTATTTACACACAACTCTTAAGGATAACCTCATACTTTACATGATGAACATCGTGTGGTAGAGGACAAATTGTCATGGCCATGGACTACCAAAAAGTAGAAGAGATCCTTTCAAGATATGTCTATACAATGGGATATTTATATGTGGCAGAAGGATACCCACTGTGATGTGCAAAACTCACACATATTACTTTCTCAAGTACTGACCGTTGATGACAGGCATGGGGTGAACACCATTCGCCTCAACGAACAGGTAAGAGCCACCTTCATATACTTGTTCTAAACTGAAGGGGCCTTCGTAAATAGGATCAAACTTACCACCTCGATGACGGTGTGAGATGATAGGCACATGCAAGATGAGAACTAAGTCACCAACCTGAACAGCATGGGGTTAAACAAGATGATTGTGTGCCTGGGCCATACGGGCCTGGTATAACTTAAGGTTTTGATGAGCTTGTAGATGAAGCTCTTCTAAATGATTAAGTTCTTCTAACCATAGTCGGGCATTATCTTCATGAGAAAGATTTTGGCTAACTTCTATACACAATGATGGGAGCTCGACCTCAAGTTCAATGATAGCTTTAACACCGAAAGATAAAACATATAGGGTAGACTGAGTAGGAGTATGATATATAGTCCTATAGGCCCATAATGCTTCAGATAATTTATCGTTCCATTCTCTTTTATTTTCCACAAGTATTTTCCTTATTAATTGGACCAATATTTTATTGAATTCCTTAGCCAAACCATTGGCCCTAGGATAATAATTAGAGGAATAACACCAACTGATGTTATTATGGCAGGCAAATTTAGCAATTTTGGTGCTTCTAAATGATGGGCCATTATCAAAGTTTATATAGTGCAAAACACCAAAATGGTAAACCTCGTGATCGTGAAAGAAGCACATCACGTCTTCTTGTTGCAAATTTGATTTTAAAAAGTACATTTTTGATGATGAAAAATATATTTGTATTCTGTTTTGCTTAGCTAACCCATTTCAGGTACAAAAGATCAAAAGTAACTCAAGCCAACTCAAGATCTGGTCCAAGTGTGTCTAAATGCAATATTTTCTTTTTCTTGAGTCAAATGTAATATAACTGATCCCCTAGCTAAGTAACCTTGCACACACACACTCAGGGGGAGAGCTTGAGTGAATTAGAGTTTCTGTTCAAATTTTGTTTAGATCATCCTTGACGATATTCACATCATCCTAGACGATCAGTAAAAAAAAACCCTAATTAGGGCGACCAAGTTAAGTCTGTCTGATTAAGCTGATCATCCTGGATGATCCATCTATCGTACGGGATGATAGGCTCAAATAAAAAATTCTCAGCCGCCAGATCAAGTTAGGTAAGTTTTATTTTTAGTGATTTGACCTGATCGCCCCAGACGATACGTGTATTATCTTGGACGATCAAGTATAATTATGCCTAAATTAGTCTAGTGATTAATAAAAAGCAATTAATATTTAATTGATATGATCATATCATCTAGAATGATCTCAAGATCGTCCGAGACGATCTTGATCATCCGAGATGATCTTGATCGTCCAGTGTGTTTCACCTGTACGTCCAGAGTGATGCTCTAGATGATTTTGGCACTTTTTGAACTAATTGTACAGGGTGATATCAATATCGTCCTGGATGATCAAGTCATTTTTAGGTCATCTAGCAAAAGTTCCCTGGATGACCAGAGCGATCTTTTGGATGATATTCTAAAATTTACACTAATCATCCCGGACGTTCGTTGAATCGTACGGGATGATCTGAACAATTTTTTCTATAGATCATTCAGAAGAGCTAGATCATCCAAGCTAAAATAGGTGATTTTGAACTGATCGTACAAGATGATCTATCGATCATCCTAGATGATATTGGCCGACCAGTTGAGATTTAGGGCAAATTTTTAGCCCTCCTATAAAAGATCTTTTTCTTCCAACAAGAAAAATCTTTTGCCACTTTCCTTTACAGAGAAACCCTAGAGAGAGTTTGGGAGACACAGAGAGGATCTTATAAGTGGGGGTTTGTGAGGGATTCATAAAGGTTGCTCCAAGCAAGGATTAGAGTCATCTTCTCTATTCGTCGTCTCTTGTCTTATCAGTATTTTCTGTGGGAGGATCGTTCGCCAGAAGATCTGGGTTCTCTGCATGCTTCTGGAGGAAGCGAAAGGAGTTCAGGTTCTCTGCCTTACCGAGTTGGTGAAAAGTAGTTTTGTACAGGCTTCTCCGCCTTACTATGGGAGCAAAAGGAGAGTCACTTTTGGGTTAGTGCAATACCCGGAGGAGAGGCTTCGGGGAGTGGACGTAGGTCAAGTTGACCGAACCACTATAAAATCTGGTGTGTTCTTTCTGATTTATTTCTCCACTTTATTTTATAATTATTATCTACTTGGGTGAAATTTGTGGTTGATCTTTTCGCTTATGTGTTTTCTTATTTTTGCTGCAAATCATCAAAAAGATTGTTCCTGTTACTTACAAATTTTTAAATAACCAATTCACTCCCCCTCTTGATTAGCCTCGGGACTAGTTCATCAGGGCTTAACATCCCTATCAAACTTTCAAGTAGTATTAGAGAGGGATTCATAAAATCTAGTTTTGAAAAACTTTTGAATTTGATCCAAGGCTAACTTTGGTAATCGTAATACTGCTGAAGGTTATTCAATTACATGACCACCATTACTTCATAATATACCTTTTGATTTTTGGAAAACTTGAATGTCCACTTTTCTTCAATCAATTGATTATCGCATATGGATGCTCGTTAAAGATGGCTATGAACCACCGTTTTGAATGATTAACAATGTTAAAACTGAACTGCCTTTCACTGATTGGACTTTTGATGATCGTGACTTAGCCCAATTGAATGCCAAATATTCGAACTATTTTTTCTGTGCTTTAAAATCCGAGGATTACATGTGCATTTTTACTTGTATAACTAGCAAAGAAATTTGGGATAGATTGTGCATCACTTATGAAGGTACAATTGAAGTCAAACAGTCTAGGTTAAACATATTGCTGTATGACTATGAACTTTTTTGCATGAAACCTACTGAGTCTATTTCTAAAATGTATACTAGGTTCACTCAAATTGTTACTTCTTTGCATGCTTTAGGAAGAGAACTTACAAATTATAAAAAAGTTAACAAGATTTTGAGATGTTTGCCTTCTTCATTTGATGCTAAAATAACTACAATTACTGAATCGAAAGATTTGAACAAATATTCTATTGACAACTTACTTGGGTCACTCATTAGCAAGGGGTGAACCAAAGACAACTTGATGCAGGTGAGAAGAAGAAGGAGAAAACTGTGGCGCTGAAGGCCAACAAAACTGATACTGATTCTTCCAGGTCTGATAGCGATGATGTTGCTTTAATCACTAGGAAATTCAAAAGCTTTTTAAGGAAGAAACATAAGAACTTTCAGAAGTGGAATAAGGGTAAGTCCAGTAAAAATTTTAAGGGTTCATCTGATATTATTTATTTTGAATGTAGGAAGCCTGGTCACATTAAAGCTGATTGTCCTACACTTAAATCTGACCCAAGCAATGAAAAGGGTGAGAAAAAACCAAAATTCAGGAAGGATAAGAAAAGGATTCAAAAGGCATTTTGGGCAGATTCTACATCTGACTCTTCTGAGACTGAAGTTGAAGAGGAGGAAACAAACTTGTATTTGATGGCAGATGATCATCCTGGTTAGTCTGACCAGGAAGAGGTATGTGAGCTTACTTACGATCAATTATTTGAAGTGTCTGAAAGAATTCATGCATCGTATAGAAAGCTTAAGAAAACTCATGCTAGCCTGAAACTAGAATTTTTGAGTTTACAAAAAGAGCATGATTCTGTAGTTAAAGATCATTCCACACTTGACATCAATCACATATCTTTACTTGATGAATTTGATGAACTGAACAAAAGTGTTCTGATCTGATTACTGACCATGATTCATTGAAAACCTCACATGTTGATTTAGAAAGAGCTTTTAAAGAATTAGACAACATGGCATGTGAAGTGGAGAGTAATAATGGAGCATCAAAATTTGAAATTGTAAGTCTTAACAAGAAGAATGAATTTTTAAGAGTAAAAATCAGTGCTTTTGAAAAAATGAAATACCTCCTACTTTTGTACAGTTTTATGCACCTCCACCTTTTGAAGAATCTGTTTCAAAATCATCAAAGCATGTTTCATTCAAACCTAGGAAGAGGCACTATCACCCACGTAGATTAGTTAACCCTTTTTCTGGTGTTAGATATTTTTCTTGTGGCATGTTAGGACATATTTCTCACACTTGCACTGTTCACCGTAGTACACATTAGGTGTGGAGGCCCAAATTGCCTATTTCACAGCATAGCACACATGCATTGCATTCTTCTTTTTATAAGAAGGAACCCAAACCTATTTGGGTTCCTAAATCTGATGTTTAATAATTTTGTAGGTGTGCTCTCACACAAGACCTCATGAGAACATGTGGTACCTGGACAGTGGATGTTCAAGACACATGACTGGAGATGCAAATCAATTCATTTCACTAGAGGCCAGGGCTAGAAGCAAGGTTACACTTGGAGATAACACCACCAGGAGGGTCGTAGGTTCAGGTATAATTTGTGATTCAAAGAATTTTATGATTGCCAATGTATTACTTATAGATGGACTAAAACACAACTTGCTGAGCATCAATCAACTCTGTGACAAAGAATACAACATCAAATTCCTTCCCGCTTACTGTATTTTAATCTTAAACGACAAAAATATTTTGCAGGGATAAAGGATCAATAATGTCTACATGTTGGATGTAAGTTGGTTTAAAGCTGATGTGTTAATTTGCTTAAAAACTATAGTTGATGAGTCTTGGTTGTGGTACAGGAGATTATATCATGCTAGTATGAAAATCCTTAGGAGAGTCACCGAAAAGGACTTAGTTAGAGGTGTCCCCAAGCTTAAGTTCACTAAGGATCACCTGTGTGATGCCTGTCAATTAGGGAAGCAAGTACAGTCCTCCTTTCACTCTGTTAAGGATATTAGCACTTCTAGACCTTTAGAAGTCCTTCACATGGATCTCTTTGGGCAATTAGCACTGCCAGCTTAGGGGGGAAAGTCTATGGTTTTGTGATTGTTGATGATTACTCGAGGTTCACTTGGATTAAATTTCTGTCACATAAATTTGAGTCATTTGATGAAATTAAGTCCTTCTCCACTTCGATTCAGAGGAAGTTAGGTTATGAGATCTTGACTATTCATAGTGATAATGGTGGAGAGTTTGAAAAAGTGAAGTTTGAAAGTTTCTGTGAGGAGTAAGGGTTTAGTCATAATTTTTCAGCTCCTAGGACCCCTCAGCAGAATGGGGTAGCTGAACGGAAGAACAAGACCTTAGTGGATGCCATTAGAGCCATGCTTGCTAAGTATTCACTTCCAAAATATTTTCGGGCTGAAGTAGTGAACACTACATGTTATGTGCTGAATATGGTGAATGTTAGATCTAATATGAATAAGACACCTTATGAGATCATTAAGGGTAGAACTCCATACTTGTCCCACCTCCACATCTTTGGCTGTAAGATTTTCATTCTAAACAGTAGGAAATCATCCTTAGGAAAGTTTGACCCCAAATCTGATGAAGTAGTGTTTTTAGGCTATTCTAGTGTGGGGAAATCCTTTAGGGTGTTTAATAAGAGGACTTTGGTGGTGGAAGAGATAACTCATGTGGTGTTTGATGAATCTGATCCTAAGGTGACTAGAGTTGAGGAAGAAGAAGAGGTAGGGGAGATTACCCAAGGGGTTGAAAATGGAAATTTGGAGGAAAGGGTAGAGCCGTAAACCACTTTGCCTAGAGATTGGAGATATTCTTTGAGTCATCCTAAAGAACTGATCTTAGGAGACCCTTATAACGGTGTTAGGACTAGGCATGGACTTAGAAAGGAAGTAAACCACTCTGCCTTTATCTCAATGACTGAACCCACCAACATCAATCAAGCTCTTTCTGATGAGTTTTGGATCTTAGCTATGCAAAAGGAATTGAATTAATTTATAAGGAACAATGTTTGGGAGCTAGTAGAAAGACCTAGGAATCAAAGTATAGTGGGAACCAAGTGGGTCTTTAAGAAAAAGATGAATAATTTTGGTGTGATGGTTAGGAATAAGGCAAGATTAGTGGATAAAGAGTATAATCAGATTGAAGGGATTGATTTTGAGGAGACCTTTTCCCCTATAGCTAGATTGGAAGCCATCAGGGTGCTCTTAGCCTTTGCTTGCTATAAGGGATTTCAGCTATTCCAAATGGATGTCAAGAGTGCCTTTTTAAATGGGTAATAAAAGAGGATATTTTTGTAGAACAACCCCTAGGTTTTGAGTGTTCCCAATATCTAAATCATATTTACAAATTAAAAAAGGCCTTATATGGATTGAAATAGGCACCCAGAGCTTGGTATGAGAGGCTTAGCACATTCCTGTTAGAAAGAGAGTTTGTTAAGGGGAGCGTAGACACCACCCCTTTTCTGAGGAGAGTAGTGGATGATTTACTCATTATCCAGATCTATGTTGATGATATAATTTCTGGATCTTTAGATAAATATTTATGTGATGAGTTTTCTAAAATAATGAGCAAGGAGTTTGAGATGAGTATGATGGGAGAATTGTCTTACTTTTTGGGGTTTAGCATAAGGCAAATGGATGATGGAACCTTTCTCAATCAATCTAAATACACTAAGAACATTTTGAATAAATATGAAATGGATAAAGCCAATCAACACTCCCATGAGCTCCTCTGTTCAATTAGATAAGGATTCAAGTGGAAAATCTATTGATCAGAAGAAGTATAGAGGAATAATTGGATCACTGCCTTATGTGACTGCTAGCCGACCTGATATCATATTTAGTGTTTGTCTTTGTGCTAGGTTTCAAGCTGATCATAAAGAGTCCCACCTAACTGCTGTTAAGAGAATTCTTATATATCTTTTAGGGACCCCAAATCTAGGAATCTGGTACCCTAGGCACAGCACCTCTTTTAAGATTATTGGATATTCTGATTCTAACTTTGCAGGATGTAGGGTGGATAGAAAGAGCACTTCTGGAACTTGTCAATTCATAGGACAGTCTTTAGTCTCCTGGTCCAGTAGAAAATAGAACTCAGTTGCACTTTTCACTGCTGAAGCTGAGTACATTTCCTTAGGAAGTTGTGTGGCCCAAGTTCTTTGGTTGAAGCAACAAGTCTTGGAATTAGGATTACCTGTGGGCATAATTTCTATTCTGTGTGATAATACTAGTGCCATCTATATTTCTAAGAATCCAATCCAATATTCTAGAACCAAATACATTGATATAAGGCATCACTTCATTAGGGACCATATTACAAAAGGGGATATTGAGCTACATTATGTAGCAACTGAAAATCAGCTGGCTGACAAATTTACTAAACTACTGGCTTTTGACTCATTCAACATTTTGAGGACCAGATTAGGTGTGATTGACATAAATGCTTGATTTTGATGACTACTCATTTCTGATTTGTCTATTTTTCATTTTATTTCTATTAGTTAGCTGTTTGATTTGATTATCTATTTTCTGTTATTTTTGTTTTTCTGCTAATTTTTGTTTTAGCCTTGGTGTTAGTTTAATTTCAGTATTTATTTTGATGCGATTTCCTACTTATTTTTATTTACTGTTTCATCTCTTTTATTTACTATTTTATCTCTTTCAAAATTAGATCACTGCTCACTACTACTGATAAACTGAATTTCTGACTGAGAGTTTTGCCTTATTTTTATTTAGAAGCTGGTAAGAAGTAATTGATTTGACTAGATCTATTAAATGAAAGAAATATTGATGATTGTTTCTATTCCTCTAACTGCTTTAATGATGTATTGTTTCTTTTGGATAAAAATCTTCTTCAAAATTAAAAAGTTAGTTTTTTAAATAGAGATCTAGTTTATCTTTCTATAGTAATCTACCTCATATGAATAGTGTTTTCAAAGTTTTGAGTCATTGTTATGATTTTCTGAACCAAGTGATTGCACTTATCATATGATATATGATTTTTTATTTTGTGAATTACTCTTCCATATTGTAAAGAGTGAGCTTTGTCGTCTATTATGTCTGGAAGGTAATTTTACAGCTAAGATTCTTTAACAATTTTGAGAGTGAGAAAGCATACAAAAGATGTGCAAAGAGAGCCAAAGTGAAAAGAGGCACAAAATTAGCCTAAACTGAAAAGATGCGCAATGTCGCCAAAAAATTAAAAGAATACACAATGTGCATAAAAAATCAAAAGATGCGTAAAGCGCCAAACAAATTGAAAAAGGGGCACAAAATTAGCCCACAAAGAAATAGGCTTTCTTCCCTTTTAGATCTTTAAATGTCTTAGAAAAATCCATGCACCCTTAATATTTTCAAAAGCTTGAGACGAAAATCATGATTTCTGATTTCTTACTTTGTAATACTATTATATAAGATATTTTTCTGTAACGAGGCCTGAAAGGATCTCTTTTTGAATCTAATTTCTTTTCTTCTGAATTAAATTTTTATTTTGGAAGGAATTTGTATCTATAAGGTGTCCGAGGTGGGAGTTACGAAAGTCGATTTTTCAACTTTTTTTAGATTTCAACGCTGTCGATCGTCTTCTTATCGAATTTTTAATTCAAAATCAAGAAAAAACTCTGATTTACTGGAGCAGATCGATTCAAAAAAAAATGTTGTTTTCGTGTCTCTCGTTTCGAGTTTTGTTTACCCTGCTTTTATTTTTTATTTTACTATATGTATTTTTTGGATCCCTGATCTTTCATCTCCATCCTCCATCTTTTTCTTTTTTTCTTCACATCGTCCTGGACGATCTTCTTCATCCTTGATGATCCATACATCATTCTGGACGATCCCTTCAAATCTTCCCCACTCTGATCATATTGCTGAGATGCATCAATTATTGGTGATCGTCCTGGACGATCCTTCCATCATCCTGGATGATATGGTCCATACTTCTTGATCCTGATCAAACGGCTGAGAATGCTCCAATTTTTATTCATCGTCCTGGATGATCCACCTCATCATCCTGGACGATCTGACCGCCTATTTGACCAATTGTCTTGGCCGTCATAATTACTCCTATTATCCTGGATAATCCTATGATCGTACTGGACGATCCGGCCGATTTCTATTTAAACAGCCATTTTCTTCAGCTTTCTTCACAACTCTCCTTCCATACTTCCTCTCTTGTATTTCTAATGGCTGGTGGGAAGCGATCTAGGCTAAAGGATGCGAGCTCCTCATGGGGAAATGTCAATCCCCGCTTTCCAAATACAGCCGATCAGGCTGCCTTTGAACAATATCTTGAAGTGGGAATCACACAGTCCAAAATCGTAAACCCCCGCACTCTTACCTACCCTGTCCTAGATCTATTTGCGCATACCTCCCTCACCTTCATCCTCACCTTGGCCTTCTTATTTATCCTTGAACTTCTCCAAGTCTTCTTCACAAATCTTCGCATCGCCACTGACTACTCCACCCTTCACTCCTATGTTAATCAGCGACCTGTAGAACTCACAGCCCAAGATTTTTATAATATCCTTCATCTCTCTGTCACTGGCGACAAACTCCACAACCTTATTTTTGATCCTGATTATGATTGGAGTGTCACAAATCGATTCCTTAGAAATACCAACGCACCTTACCACGAGAATGCTTGCACTTCCCTCCTTAAGAATGCCCGTACCATTTAACATGTCCTTTGTTCCTCCATCATTCCAAAGGCTGGGGATCGCATTCACATCACCCCTTTACTGTCTCTGACCACCTATTACATCATGGCCCACCAAGAATTCAATGCTACTGACCTTCTTTTCAGATATATCGAGCATCTCACTAACATTAGGGATCCATGCCATAGACGATGTCCAAATCTAGCTTTATGACACATCATTGTATATGCTTTGGAGAAAAAATATGATCTGCAATATCAAGTCCCTGCCAATGTCCCTCCTTCATACTTCACAAATAATTCATTCCACGTACTCCACAGTACCTGACTACATCCGGAGCCCGCCCCGGATGTTGAGGAGGAAGAGGAAGAAGCTGTTCTTGTTCCTACTGTACCTGCTCCCTTTCGTATTGCTTCCCGTTCTGATCATTTGGAACAGCGGTTCAACCAGTGGGAGGCCTGATTTGATTGTTATGTTGCTGCCCTGGAGCAGCAGCACAGTGAGGATCTACAGCGCTTCAATGACTCTGTTGCTCAGCAGCAACAGCAGAACGACCAGGATATTACCTGGTTTGGAGCACACTTCATCTCCATTCACAGTTACTTTACGCCACCATCACCTCCTCCTTCTGAACAGGATCTGCCTCCATTTTAGTTTTGTGTTTTGTGCTATTTTCTGTTTGTACTGTTGTTTCTGTTCCTCCTTTTTTATTTTGTCAAAAGGGGGAGTTAGTTGTAGTAGTTTTTGTTTTATGTATTGATCTTATCTTGTGTTGTTTATTTCATTTGTAGTTATTTTCCTGTACTGTTCTAGTTATTCAGTGAAATTTGGAAAGATATGTGTTTTTCGTATGTGTGTTGTTTAACTCCTAGTTGTTTTATTTTAAACTATTGCACTAATGTTTGTCATCATAAAAAAGGGGGAGATTATTACAAATCTAATTTCAAAAAGTATAGTTTTGATAATGACAAACATATTTGTATTCTATTTTACTTGGCTAACACATTTCAGGTACAAAAGATCAAAAGCAACTCAAGCCAACTCAAGATCTGATCCAACTATGTCTAAATGTAATGTTTTCCTTTTCTTGAATCAAATATAATGTAACTGATGATGTGGCTAAGTAACCTTGCACACACACACTCAGGGGTAGAGCTAGAGTAAATTAGAGTTTCTGTATAATTTTTATTCAGATCTTCCAGGACGATGAAGTGAAAATAAAAACCCTAATTAAGGCGACCAAGTTAAGTCTGTCTGATTAAGCCGATCATCCTGGATGATCCATCTATCGTATGGGATGATAGGCTCAAATCAGAAATTCTCAGCCACAAGATCAAGTTAGGCAACTTTTTTTTTAGAGATTTGATCTGATCGTCCCGGATGATACGTGTATCGTCCTGGAATATCCAGTACAATCATGCTTAAATTAGTCTAGTGATTAAGGAAAAGCAATTAATATTTAATTGATACGATCATATCATCCGGGACGATCATGATCGTCCAGTATGTTTCACCTATACGTCAAGAGTGGTGCTTAGGATGATTTTAGCACTTTTCAAACTAATCGTACAGGACGATATCAATATCATCCTGCATGATCAAGTCATTTTTAGGTCGTCCAGCACAAGTTCCTCTCAACGACCAGAGCGATCTTCTGGACAAAATTCTTGAATTTACACTAATCATCCTGGACGATTGCAGAATCGTACGGGATGATCTGAATAATTTTTTTACTAATCGTCCAGAAGAGCCAGATCGTCCAGGCTAAAATAGGTGATTTTGAACTGATCGTACATGACGATCTATCGATCGTCCTGGATGATATTGGCTGACCAGTTGAGATTTAGGGTAAATTTTGAGCCCTCCTATAAAAGATATTTTTCTTCCAACAAGAAATTTTTTTTGCCACTTTCCTTTAAAGAGAAACTCTAGAGAGAAAGAGAGAGTTTGGGAGAGAGAGAGAGGATCTTATGAGGGGGTGTTTGTGAGGGATTCACAAAGGTTGCTCCAAGCAAGGGTAAGAGTCATCTTCTCTGGTCAACATCTCTTGTCTTGTCAGTGTTTTCAGTGGGAGGATCGTTCGCAATAAGATTCGAGTTCTCTGCCTGCTTTAGGAGGAAGAAAAAGGAGTTCAGGTTCTCTCCCTGCTTCAGGAGGAAGCGAAAGGAGTCCGGGTTCTCTGTCTGCTTCAAGAGGAAGCAAAAGGAGTTCAGGTTCTCTACCTCACCGAGTTGGTGGAAAGGAGTTTTATACGGGCTTCGAGGAGAGGCTCCGGGGAGTGGACGTAGGTCAAGTTGACTGAATCACTATAAAATCTGGTGTGTTCTTTCTGATTTATTTCTGCACTTTATTTTTCTGTTATTATCTACTTAGGTGAAATCTATGGTTGATCATTTTGTTAATGTGTTTTCTTATTTCTGCTGTAAATCATCAAAAAGATTTTTCATGTTGCTTATAAATTTTTAAATAACCAATTCACCCCCCCCCCCCATTTTGGTTAGCCTCGGGACTAGTTCATCAGGGCTTAACATCCCTATCAAACTTTCACTTCTGATTTAACTTCCTTAAGTGTGATAGTTTCTACCCACTTAGAGAAGTAATCAGTGACAGCTAGAATAAACCTAAAACCCTTAGAGGAAGGAGGGTCGATAGGACCCACTACATACATGCCCCAACTCTTAAATGGACAAGAAGACATAATGGGGTGCAACAAATTAGGAGGTGGTGGATAACAGTGCTATGGATTTGGTATTGATGGCACCTAGCGTGCTCCATACAATCACGAATCATAGTAGGCCAATAATAACTAAGGCATTTGATTCTGACCTTCATCTTAGGTACGGACTGATGAGCACCATAAAGTCCCTCATGTATCTCACCCCTGACCTTACGAGCCTCCTCATTATTGAGGCAAAGTAACCACATTTGGTTAAAAGAGTGTTGATAAAAGGTTTTATTCACGCAGGAGAATGATAAAGCTCTCTTTCTAATTTGAGTGGCAAGAGAGTGATCATCTAGAAGCATACTATGCTATAAATATTCCACAAAAGGAATTTCTACTCTAACTCTTCCTCAACAGCAAACACTGCAATGGTTTGATTAGGAGAAGGGACAAGTTTGTAGGGTATAAGGCTTGACGATACTGGACAACAATAGACACTAGATTTCCAGTTGGCTCCATTACCTTATTGTGTTAAGACAAGAGCTCGGGTTTAAGAACTTTAAAGATTTTGTCTACTTATTTAATGATTAGTTGGGAATCACCAAAGATTTTCACCTACGTAATACTCATTTGAATGGCCAACTCAAGTCCCAAAATTAGAGTTTCATACTTAGCTTTATTAATAGTATGAGGTTCTGAAAGAATGTAAGAATAATGAAGGGAGTGGCCTTCGGGAGACATAAAAATGAGGCCCAATCCTATCTTAATAATATAATTTTCATAAGGGCATGGTGATTTGATGATGGATGCACCATCAAAGTAAAACTCCCAGGTGGGGGACTTCTGTTCTTCCACACTCATGACTAGTTTATCAGATAAGTAATCATTGAGTGGAGAATCTACAAGGATCGGGTGAGCAGCAATAAAATTACCTGGAGCCTACCCTTTGATGGCTCGCTGAGAGACAAAGGTAATGTCAAACTGCAGCAAGATCATAGACCAACATGCTAGATGACCTGACAAAGTCGGATGGGTCATCAAGTAATATAGAGGGTTAACTCAAGAAATCAAGCTAATCTTGTCTGAGAGTATATAGTGTCTAAGCTTCTGCGCACAAAAGATCAAAGCTTAACATTGCTTTTCCATTACTAGGTATTTTAACTCTCTAAGAATCAAACATCTGCTAAGGTAGTATAAGGCATTTTTCTTGCCTTCATCATTCTCTTGAGCTAAGAGTGAACTAAGTGACTCGTCCAAGGCTGTATTATAGAGAATCAACAGTCTGCCTGAGATGGGTGCAGCTATTACAAGGGAACTCATCAAGTAGCACTTTATGCTCTTAAAGGCCTCCTGAAAGTTCCTATCCTAGTGAAAACGAGCATCCTTCTTCACAAGGGTAGCAAAGGCATGACATCTCCTAGTAAGGTTGGAGATAAAAATCCCCAAGAAATCAAGCTTACCCTGGAAAGGCCTCAATTGGGTAAGACTCTTGGGGGGGTTTTAAGTCCACTATGGCCTTGATCATGGAGGGATCAATCTCAATACTATAATAGCAAAATAATGAAACCAAGAAACTTCCTCGTAATTAAGCCAAATGTGCATTTTAGAGGATTCATCTTCAAACTATGCTTGCTCAAGCACTCAAAAATGATTCATAGATCTCAAAGGTGATCACTATAGACCTTGCTTTTGACCACTAGATCATCCAAATAGAACTCAACTTGGTTATGAATTAGCTCATCAAAAATGATAATCATAGCACGCTGATAGGTGGCTCCAATATTTTTAAGGCTAAAGGGCATCACCTTATTATTAAGAATCTAGATTCAAGAACTATGATTTTGATGATAGCAAACCTTTTCATTTCTTTTTAAGTGCCTAATGTTTCAGGTACACAAGATCAGTTGCAATTCAAACTAGCTCAAGATCGAGTCAATCTAGTTGTGTTTTCAGGTTCAATATATTTTTTCATCTTTTTTGAGTCAAGTGTAATATAATGGATTCCCAGACTAGGTAACCTCGCACACACACTCAGGGGGAGAGTTTTATTGAGTTAGAGTATCTCTTCAAATTTTGTTCAAATCATCCTGGATGATATTCACATCGTCCTAGATGATCCTTTAAAAATAGAAATCCTATCAGATCATCCTGGATGATATACCCATCATACAGGATGATATGCTCAAATAAAAAATTCTCAACTGCCAGACTAAGTTAGGCAAGTTTTTATTTTTAGAGATTTGGTCTAATCGTCCCAAACGATACGTGTATCATCTTGGATGATCCATTATAATCATGCTTAAATTAGTCAGGTGATTAAGGAAATTAATTAAGGTTTGAGTGATTCAATCATATCATCCTAAATGATCATAAAATCATCCTAGACAATCGCAAGATCGACCTAGTCGATCAATTAGAAATCTTGTCCGTCCACAGCATTTCACCTAGATGACCTGAGCAATCCTCTGGATGATATTTTTAATTTTGAACTAATCATATGGGACAATAGAAATATCATCATGGATGATCAGGTCATTTTGTAATCATCCAGCATGGTTTGGCAGTACGTCCCGAGGAATCTGCTGGATGATTTTGTTCTTTTTTAACTAATCGATAGAATGATTTACGTATCGTCCTAGATGATCAAGTCTTCTTCTTTAGATTATCTAGGCTTTTCTCTTAGATGTCCCGAGCTATCTTCTGGATGATATTCTTGGTTTGAGCTAATCATCCCGGACGATCGTAGAATCATCCAGGATGATATGAACAGAATTATCTTCTAATCATCTAGAAGAACTATATCGTCTAGGCCAAAAGAGTCTAATTTACACTGATCATACAGGACGATCTACCGATCATCCTGGATGATCTTTGATGACCAGTTGAAATTTTGGGCAATTTTTTAGCCCTACTATTTAAGTTCTCTTATCTTTTATTGTTGAGATATTTTATCATTATCCTTTCTTATGAGAGCTTTGAGAAGGAGAGAGAGAGAGCTTGGGAGAGAGAGAGAAGAACTTATAAGGGGGAAATTATGAGGTGTTCACAAAGGTTTCTCCAAGAGAGGATCAGAGTCATCTTCACAAGTCGTCGTCTCTTATCCTTAGTGTCTCCAAGGAAGGATCGTCTGTAGGAAAATCAAGAATCTCTACCTGCTTCAGGAGGAAGCAAAAGGAGGTAAGGTTCTCTGCCTACTTCAGGAGGAAGTGAAAGGAGTTTGGGTTCTGTACCTCACCGGGTTGGTAGAAAGGAGTTTTTGTACAGGCTTCTCCGCCTTGTTATGGGAGCAGAAGGAGAGTCACTTAGTGTTAGTTCAATACCCAGAGGGGAGGCTCTAGGGAGTGGACGTAGGTCAAGTTGACCGAACCACTATAAAATCTTGTGTTCTTTCTAATTATTTTCTATATTTATTTCTCTGTTAATGATCATGTGATTTTAATTATTATTTTTTTATTATTAAATATATGCACATCATAGCGAAATTGTAAACATTTTAAAACATTCAAAAACATTTTTTCAATCATTTGCTCACGAATTTTTAAAGTTAGAAATTCATGCCCCCTCTTGGTTAGCCTCGGGCTAGTTCATAAGGGTGTAACATCCCTAATTAACTTTCAAGTGGTATCAGAGCGGGATTCATAAAATCTAGTTTTTATAAAATTTATTGAATTTAATCCCTAGCTAACTTTGGTAATAGAATATTGCTAAAGCTTATTCCATTACTCATCCACCTTTGTTTGATAACATACCATTTGATTTTTGGAAAACTCACATTTCCACCTTTTTGTAATCTATTGATTATTGCATGTGGATGCTTATTAACGATGGTTATGAAGCACCTTTTAGACTTGTTAATGGTATTAAAACTGAACTTCCTTTTTCCAAATGGACCTTTGATGATCGTAATTTAGCACAACTGAATGTAAAATGCTTGAACAATTTTTTTTGTGCTTTAAAATCTGAGAATTACATGTGTGTTTCTACTTACACAACTGGTAAAGAAATTTGGGATAGATTGTGTATTACTTATGAAGGTACATCTGAAGTTAAACAATCTAGGTTAAATATACTGCTTAATGACTACGAACTCTTTCACATGAAACCTAGTGAGTCAATATCTGAAATGTACACTAGGTTCACTCAAATTGTCACCTCCTTGCATGCCTTAGGAAGAGAGCTTACTAATTATGAGAAAGTTAACAAGATTTTGAGATGTTTTTCTTCTTCCTATAATGCCAAGATTATTACAATTTCTGAATCTAAGAATTTGAACGCTTATTCTATTGATAACTTACTTGGATCACTCATTACTTACGAGCAAGGGGTGAACCAAAGATAGCTTGATGCAGGTGAGAAGAAGAAAGAGAAAACTATGGCGCTGAAGGCCAACGACACGGATACTGATACTTCCAAGTCTGATAGCGATGATGTTGCATTAATCACTAGGCAATTCAAAAGCTTTCCAAGGAAGAAACACAAGAACTTTCAGAAGTGGAACAAATGTAAGAGTAGCAAAAATTTTAAAGGTTCTTCTGATACAGTTTAGCTTAAATGCAGAAATCCTGGATATATAATGGCTGATTGTCCTACACTTAAGGCTCACCCAAGTAAGGAGAAGGGTGAGGAGAAACCTAAGTTTAGGAAGGACAAGAAGAAGATCCGAAGGCTTTCTGGGAGGTTTTAACATCTGACTCCTCTAAGACTGAAGCTGAAGAGGAGACTACAAACTTGTGTTTGATAGTGGATGATCATCCTGGTCAGTCTAACCAAGAAGAGGTATGTGAGCTAACCTACGATCAATTACTTAAAGTTTTTGAAAAAATTCATTCATCATATAGGAAGCTTAAGAAAATGCATGCTAGCCTAAAATTGAAAATTTTAAACTTAGAAAAGAGCATGAAATTTTGATTAAGGATCATTCTACACTTGATAGCAATCACATGTCATTACTTGATGAATTTGATGAGTTGAATAAAAATCATTCTGAATTGATTATTGACCATGATTCATTAAGAGCATCGTATGTTTATTTAAAAAAAGCTTTTAAAGAAATAGACACATTGGCATGTGACTTAAATAGTAGTGAAAAAAGAAAATAAATTTCAAGTGTCAAAAAAGAAATAACACTATTTGAAATTTGAAATTGCAAGTGTCAAAAAAGAAATAGCACTATTTGAAATTTGAAATTACAAGTGTCAAAAAAGAAAATAAATTTCAAAGTGTAAAAATCAATACATTTGAGAAAAATGAAACACCTCATATATTTGCACAATTTCACAAACTTCCATCACATGAAGGATCACATTCAAAATCATCAAAACATACATTATTCAAACCTAGGAAGAGGCACAATCACCCCCATAGATTAGTTAATCATTTTCCTAGTGTTAGATATTTCTCATGTGGAATGTTAAGACATATCTCTCACACATGCACTATTTACCATAGTACACATTAGGTGTGGAGGCCCAAACTATATGTTTCACAACATAGCACACATGCATTGCATTCATTTTTCATAAGAAGGAACCCAAACTTGTTTGGATTCCTAAATCTGACATTTGATAATTTTGTAGGTGTGCTCTCACATAAGACCTCGTGAGAGCATGTGGTACCTGGATAGCAGATGCTCAAGACATATGACTGGAGATGCAGATCAATTTATTTCACTGGAGTCCAGGGTTGGAGGCAAGGTCACTCTTGAAGACAACACCACCAGGAAAGTGGTAGGTGCAGGTATAATCAAAAACTCCAAGAACCTTTTGATTGAAAATGTTTTGTTGTAGATGGACTGATACACAACCTACTCAACATCAGTCAACTCTGTGACAAAGGGTTCAGCCTCAAGTTCCTGGTAAACACATGTATTATAAGCTTAAATAATAATATTATTTTGTAGGGCAAGAGGATCAATAACGTCTACATGCTTGATTTAAAAAAATTGAATGTGCTGCTTCATTTTGCTTAAAAACTACTGCTATTGAGTCTTGGTTGTGGCATAAGAGATTATGTCACACAGTATGAAAACCCTTTGAAGAGTCTCCTAAAAGAACTTAGTTAGAGGTGTCCCCAAGCTTAAATTCACTCCGAACCACCTATCTGATGCCTTTAAGCTAAGGAAATAAGTCCAATTCTCTTTCCACTCCATTAAGGATATCAGCACCTCTAAACCTTTACAAGTCCTTCACATAGATCTCTTTGGACCCATTAGCACTGCCATCTTAGGGGGAAAAGTCTATGGATTTATGATTATTGATGATTACTTGAGGTTCACTTGGATTAAATTTCTGTCACATAAGTCTGAGTCATTTGATGAATTTAAATCTTTCTCCACTTGGATTCAAAAGAAGTTAGGTAGTGAGACCTTGACCATGCATAGTGATAAAGGTGGGGAGTTTGAAAATATGAGATTTGGAACCTTCAGTGAGGAGCAAGGGATTAGCCATAACTTTTAAGTTCCTAGGACCCCTCAACAGAATGGGGTAGCTGAATGGAAGAACATGACCTTAGTGGAAGCAACTAGAGCCATGCTTGCTGAGTATTCACTTCCAAAATACTTTTAGGCAGAAGCGGTGAATATAGCCATGCTTTCTCTGAATAAGACACCCTATGAGGTAGAACTCCAAACTTGTCCCACGTCCAAGTCTTTGGCTGTAAGGTATTCATTCTTAATAATGGGAAATCATTCTTAGGAAAATTTGACCCAAAATCTGATGAAGGACGGTTCTTAGGATATTCAAGTGTGGGAAAATTCTTTAGGGTGTTTAACAAGAGGACATTGGTGGTGGAAGAGACTACTCCTGTAGTGTTTGATGAATCTAATCCTAAGGAGGTTAGAGCTGATGAAGAAGAGGAAGTAGGGGAGATTACCCAAGGAGTAGAAAATGTAAATATGAAGGAAAGGGTAGAACTTGAAAATAACTTACCTAGAGATTTGAGATATTTTTCGAGTCATCGTAAAGAACTGATCTTAAGAGACCGTTCTGAAGGTGTTAGAACTAGGCATGGACTTAGAAAGGAAGTAAAATATTCATTCTTTATCTCAATGACTGAACCCACCAACATCAATCAAGCCCTTTTAGATGAATTTTAGATCTTAGCTAGGTAAGATTGGTTGTGAGTTGGTAGAAAGACCTAAGGATCAAAGTATAGTAGGAACTAAGTGGGTCTTTAAGAATAAAATGAATAATTTTGGTGTGGTGTTTAGGAATAAGGCAAGATTGGTTGCTAAGAGGTACAATCAAATAGAAGGGATTGATTTTTAGGAGGCCTTTGCCCCTATAGCTAGATTGGAAGCCATTAGAGTGCTACTAGCCTTTGCATGTTATAAAATTTTAAAGCTTTTTCATATGGATGTCAAGAGTGCCTTTTTAAATGGGGTAATAAAGGAATATGTCTTTGTAGAGAAACCCCCAGGTTTTGAGAGTCCCCAATATCCTAATCATCTTTACAAATTAAAAAAGGTCATATATGGATTGAAACAGGAACTAGAGCTTGGTATGAGAGGCTTATCACATTCCTATTATAAAGAGAGTTTATTAAGGGGAGTATAGACACAACTCTTTTTCTAAGGAAAGTAGGAGATGATTTACTCATTGTCCAGATCTATGTTGATGATATACTTTTTGGATATTCTATTAAAAACTTATGTGTGATTTTTCTAAAATAATGAGTAAGGAGTTTGAGATGAGTGTGATGGGAGAATTATCCAACTTTTTGGGGTTTAGTATAAGGAAAATGGATGATGAAGGTTTTATCAATCAATCAAAGTATACTAAGGATATCTTGAAGAAATATGAAATGGATAAAGCCAAGCCAATAAACACTCCCATGAGTTCTACTATCCAATTAGATAAGCATTCTAATGGAAAATTTGTTGATTAGAAGAAGTTTAGAAGAATAATTGGATCATTTCTTTACCTGACTACTAGCTGACCTTATATTATGTTTAGTGTTTGTCTTTATGCTAGGTTTCAAGCTGATCCTAAGGAATTCCACCTGACTGAAGCTAAGAGGATCCTTAGATATCTCTTAGGGACCCTGACCTTAAGAATCTGGTATCCTAGGTATAACACTTCTTTTGAGATTATTGGATATTCTAATTCTGATTTTGTAGGGTGTAGGATGGATAGAAAGAGCACTTCAGGAACATGCCAATTCATAGGACAGTCTTTAGTCTCTTGGTCTAGTAGAAAATAAAATTCTATAGCACTTTCTACTACTGAAGCTAAGTACATTTCCTTAAGAAGTTGTGTGGCCCAAGTCCTTTGGTTGAAGCAACAAGTTGAAGATCTAGGATTACCTGTTGGCACAATTTCAGTTCTATGTGATAACACTAGTGCGATCTGCATCTCTAAGAATCCTATCCAACATTCAAGAACCAAACACATTGACATAAGGTATCACTTCATTAGGGACCATGTTACAAAAGGGGATATTGAGCTACACCATATTGCAACTGAAAATCAACTGGCTGACATCATTACTAAACAACTGGCCTTTGACTCATTCAGCATTTTAAGGACCAGATTGGGTGTGATAGACATAAATACATGAATCTGATGATTGTTGATTTCTGAATTTTTTATTTTTCTTTTTTTGTTTAGTTTTTTGTTTGATTTGATGGTCTATTTTATGTTGGAATTTCTTTTCTTTTTTCTTCTGCTGATTTTTGTTTGTTTGATTTGCTTATCAGATTTAGTTATTTCCTACTGATTTTTGTTTGCTGATTTTCCTTTATTTTAATTTTTCTTCTTGTTATTTATTTACTGTTATTCTTTTTAGAATGAGATCACTGCTTACTACTGCGAATAAACTAGATTTCTGACTGAGAGTTTTATCTTATTTTTTTTGGAAGCTTATAAGCAGTGATTGACTCCTCTGAATCTATTAAAGGAAAGAAATATTTATGATTGTTTCTCTTCCTCTAATTTCTTTAATGGTGTATTATTTCTTTTGGATAAAAGTCTTTTTCAAAATAAAAAAGTTGGCTTTTGAAATAGAGATCTATTTTATCTTCTTATAGTAATCTACCTCATATAAATAGTATTTTCAAAGCTTTGAATCATTGTTATACTTTTCTTAATCAGGTGATTACACTTGTCATATGGAGTATGATTTTATTCTGTGAGTTAATCCTCCTTACTGAAGAGAGTGAGTATTCTCTTCTCTTATGTCTGGAAGGTAATTCCACAACTAAGATTATTTAGAAATTATGAAAGGAAGCAAGCTTGAAAAAAAAGGGGGCACAAAATGAGCCCAAAGCTAAAAAAATGCATAATGTTGCCAAATTAAAAAGATACATAAAGTGTATCAAAAATCAAAAGATGCTCAAATAGAGCCAAATAAATTGAAAAAAAGGCACAAAATAAGCCTACAAAGAAATAAGCTTACTTCCCTTTTAGATCTTTAATTGTCTTAGTAAATCCCAATCGTCACTTAATATTTTCAAAATCTTGAGATTACAAATCATGATTTCTGATTCCTTACATCGTAATATTATTTTGTCATATATTTTTTTGGAACGAGGCTTGAAAGGATCTCTTTTCAAATCTAATTTCTTCTCTTATGAATTAGACTTTTATTTAAAAGGAATTTCAACTCGTAAGGTGTCCGAGGTAGGAGTTACGAAAGTTGATTTTCCAACTTTTTTTGGATTTTAACATTGTTGATTTTCTTCTTATTATCTTTTGAATTGAAAATAAAGGAAAATTCTGATTTACTGAAGTGGATCGATTAAAAAAATAGAAAAAAATAGAAAAAACAAAAAAAAATTTTTAATGTTTTTTTTTGTTTCAATTTTTTCTTTGTATTTAATTTAATTTTGCTTTTTGCTTTTTTATGTTTTGGGATCCACGATCAATCCTCTCCATCCTTCATTATTTTTCAATTTTTGGTGACATCGTCCTAAACGACCCCTACATCGTACTGGATGATATGATCAAATCATCCGCATTTAATCCAACGATTGATTTGAACTAATTATTGGTGATCATCCTGGACGATACACCTCATCATCCTGGACGATCCATGTGGCAGCACTTGGATAATTTAAATTCGGCCCGTCCGATTCATTTATTATATATCATCTTGGATGATCCACCTAATCGTCCTAGATGATACCTACAATCAAAAGTGGTCCAGCCTGTCTCCTTGGGACGATCATCTGTGTCTAATCATCCTGGATAATATCTGATTATCCTGGATGATCCGCCCACCTTTTTGACCAATCATCTTAGACGCAATTATTGCCCCTATCATCTTGACGTTCCTGCCATCGTCCTAGATGATCTGGATGAATTTTATTTAAACAACCATTTTCTCCACCATTTTTCACCACTCTTCTTCAATTCCTTAATCCAGTCATATTCTAATGGCTGGTGGCAAACAATCTAGGCATCATGATGCTAGTTCCTCCCATGGAAGTATCGATCCCTGCTTTCATGATGCAACTGATCTGGCTGCCTTCCTGCGCTACCTTGACGTGGGGATCACTCAATCAAAAATTGCCAACCCCGACATCATCACATATCCGGTACTTGACCTTTTCGACCATACTTCCCTCACATTCATTCTGACTCTCGCTTTACCATTCAGCTCTGAGCTTCTCCGCATTTTCTTTACAAATCTTCACATTGACTCTTCTTTCTCCACTCTTCGCTCCTACGTTAAATGCCGTCTTCTCGAACTAATAACCCATGTTTTTTATGATATTCTCCAACTTTTAATTACTAGTTATAAACTCCATCTTATGTCCTCAGATCTTGATTTTAACTGGAGTGTCGCCAATCATTTTCTTAGAAATACCAATGTCCTTTACTATGAAAATGCCTATTCTTCCCCAGTCAAGGATACAAGGATAATCTAGCATGTCCTTCGCTCCTTTATCATTCCAAAGGCTGGAGACCGCATCCACATTACCCCCTTACTTTCCATGACCATCTATTACATCATGGCCCATCATGATTTCAATGCAACTGACCTAACAAATCGATACATTGAACACCTCACTAGCAATAGGGATCCTGGCCACAGGAGATGCCTAAATCTAGCCTTAGGACACATCATTGCCTATACTCTCAAAATGAAGTACAATCTATAATATTTAGTTCCATCTGATATTAATCCTTCCATCTACTCCAACAACTCCTTCCAGTTCTTCATAGTACACGTCTTCATTCGGAGCCCAGCACGGATGTTGAGGGAGAAGAGGAAGAAGCTACTCCTGTACCCGCTGCACTTGCTCCTCTCTACATAGAGTCACCTCTTGATCTCTTGGTGCACCGGTTTGACTAGTGGGAGGGACACCCTGACTCCTACATCATTTCCTAGGAGCAGCAGCATGGTGAGGATGTCAATCGCTTCAATGCCTTCGTAGCCCAATAGCAGCAGCAACACGACATGGAATGGCCTGGTTTGGAGAATAGTTTGCCTCCATCCATAATTTATTTAAGCCACCTCCGCCTCCATCTAAACAGGATCCCCCTTTGTATTAGTATGTCTACTTTTCGTGATGTTTTGTGTTATTATTTGTACTATTTTCTTTTCTTCTATATTTATGTTATGTTTAGCCTTTTTGAGATGTCAAAAGGGGAAGTAGTTTATTTTGTGGGTCATTATAAATGTTCAGTTCAGTACTTTGAATTATGCATATTCAAATAATCAGTATTTTGGATCATAATTAATCACAATATTTATTTATTTATTTTGGAATTACTAATAGATGTTTGCCGTCATCAAAAAGGGGGAGATTATTACGAATCTGGATTCAAGGACTATAATTTTAATGATAGCAAACATTTCATTTCTGTTTAAGTGTCTATCATTTTAGGTACACAAGATTAATTGCAATTCAAGCCAGCTCAGGATCATGTCAGTCCAGTGGTATTTTCAGGTTTAATTTATTTTTTCAACTACTTTTAGTCAAGTGTAATGTAATGGATCCCCGAGCTAGGTAATCTTACACAAACACACTCAAGGGGAGAGTTTAAGTTAGTTAGAGTTTCTATTCAAATTTTGTTCAAATCATCCTAGATGATATTTACATCGTTCTGGATGATCCATTGAAAATAGAAACCCTAATTACGGCAACCATGCTAAGTCGATCTGATTAAGCAGATCATCCTGGATGATACACCCATCGTACATGATGATATGCTCAAATTAGAAATTCTCAGCCGCCAGACTAAGTTAGGCAAGTTTTTATTTTTAGAGATTTGGTCTAATCGTCCTGAATGATACGTGTGTTATCTTGGATGATCAATTACAATCATGCCTAAATTAGTCAAGTGATTAAGGAAAGTAATTAAGGTTTGAGTGATTCGATCATATCATCCTGGATGATCGCAAGATCGTCCTAGAAGATCAATTAGAAATCCTGTCCGTCTAGAGCATTTCACCTGGATAACCCAAAGAATCCTCTAGATGATATTCTTAATTTTAAACTAATTGTACGGGATGATAGAAATATCATCTTGGATGATCATGTCATTTTGTAATCATCAAGCATGGTTTGGTTGTACGACCCAAGGAAACTACTAGATAATTTTGGTCTTTTTGAACAAATCATACAGGACAATATACATATCATCCTGGACGATCAGGTCTTTTTCTTTAGATCATCTAGGCTTTTCTCCTGGACGTCCCGAGCTATCTTCTGGATGATATTCTTGGTTTGAACTAATCCTCCCGGATGATCGCAAAATTGTCTCGGACCATATGAATAAAATTTCCTTCTAATCATCCAGAAGAACCAGATCATTCAGGCCAAAAGGGTCTGATTTATACTGATTGTACAGGATGATCTACCGATCATCCTAGATGATCTTTGATGACCAGTTGAAATTTAGGGCAATTTTTTAGCCCTATTATTTAAGATCTCTTATCTTTTATCATTGAGATCTTTTACTGCTATCCTTTCCTGTGAGAGCTTTGAGAAGGAGAGAGAGAGAGAGAACTTGGGAGAGAGAGAGAGAGAAGATCTTGTGTGGGGGAGTTTGTGAGGTATTCATAAAGGTTGCTTGAATCAAGGATCTGAGTCATCTTCTCTGGTCATCGTCTCTTCTCCTTAGTGTCTCTGTGGAAGGATCATCTGCAAAAAGATCAAGGTTCTCTGTCTGCTTTAGGAGGAAGCAAAAGTAGGTAAGGTTCTCTGCCAGCATTAGGAGGAAGCGAAAGGAGTCCTGGTTTTCTGCCTCACCAGGTTGGTGGAAAGGACTTTTTATACAGGCTTCTCCGCCTTACTGTTGGAGCAGAAGGAGATTCACTTAGTGTTAGTGCAATACCCGAAGGGGAGGCTTCGAGAAATGGATGTAGGTCAAGTTGACCGAATCACTATAAAATCTGGTGTATTCTTTCTGATTATTTTCTGCATTTATTTTTCTATTGATGATCGTATGATTGTGATTATTATTTTGTTATTGTTGAACATCTGCACATCATCACAAAGCTATAAATGTTTTAAAACATTCAAAAATATTTTCTCAATTTTTTTTGTTCATAAATTTCTAAAATTACCAATTCACCCCCCTTTTGGTTAGCCTTGGGCTAATTCATAAGGGCTTAACATCCCTAACAAACTTTCACTTATAACAATACACACATATAAGGGTGCAGAAAGCAGTGAATTTTTCATCTTCAGGGGTCATCTTTATTTGATTGTAACTAGATAAACCATCCATGAAGGAGAAAATACTATGGGATGAAGTAATATCTACCATGATCTCAAGGATGGGAAGAGAAAAATCATCCTTAAGACATGCCTTGTTCAAATCACAGAAGTCGATATAGACATGAATCTAACCAAACTTCTTTTGGACTTGAACAATGTTGGCAAGCCGAGTATAATACTTCTCTTCACAAATTAATTTAGCTTCTATGAGCTTCTTAGTCTCAGTGATCACCTATTTTTCAATCTCTAACCTCATCCAATGAGGTAACTATTTAACAGGGACTACATCAAACTTAATGGCCATCTTCTGGACTATTACCTCTAGATCTAAACTAGATATCTCAGTATAGTTTCAAGCAAAGTAATCTTTAAACTCAGATATGAGTTCAACATCCTCTCAGGCTTCCGACTTGGATAATAAAGCACTATAAGAAATGGGTTGGGGATCTGATTCAGTACCCAAATTGATCTCTCGTAGTTTATCCATGTAAGAAGTGGCACCATCCTTGAACTCACGTGGAGCATAAGGACCCTGTCCTCCACATCATCCGAGTCTTCATCTTCAGAGATGAAAATAACTAGATAATAGTGGGAGATAACACAAATATTGGTATAAAGAAATTGATCTTTCTCAAAATAGTCTACACCCCACTGAGTTTGAGCTAGATCAGTTTGCCAAATACGGGCTTGCTGTAGAGCTTATCCATCAGGCCATATCAAAGGGACAAGACCCTTCTCAATACAGCTATCCAAAAAAAAGGAGAAGTATCGAGGGACATGCATGACCTCATTGTCCATCGTGGATTTCACAGGACCCTATACATCGGTACTCTAACGGACACCTACACTATGGAATAATGATGCATGCCAACCAGGCCATGATGGCACATAATGAGGGTGCAACCCCTACATGGAGCGACTATCAGAGTGTAGTATTCCATGAGCACTAGTGGAAGGTGCCGGGGAAGGTTGGAGATTGTATTCCTTGACTCTCATCCCATACATCTGATGAGAAAGGGATTATCGACTAGTAGTCTAACATCTGACATCTACATCATCATCTTAGCCACTATCAACAGCTAGACCACCTTGAGGTATTAGATAGCTACAAAATGTAGGATATAAACTATAATTAACAACACTAAAAGTGGGCAAATGAGCTGAATTATGAGGAGCATCGATCATCTCATCATCAGAGTCAGACTAGACAGTCCAAGGGGAAGTGTAAAGGTGAGAGTGAGGAGGAATTCGAGTATCAAAGTTTCTCAGGGGGCGAGCTAACTCTCTCCCGTGTCCTCTACCCCACTATGCCCTACCTCTACCAGGGAGAACTTCAAGCCAAACTGTAAACTGAAATGAAGATCCATCAGGATCTGCAGTGGAAATATCTGCCTAAATATAAACCTGTGATGGACCTACATTAGTGGTTGTATAGGACCCAGTGTAAGTGACTGCGCAGGACCCTATACAACACTAGTAGGTATCAGTGATGACTGGGCAGTGGGAGGTCTATAAGCCTTCTAAGGCATGTAATACTCAGCATCATCTTAAATAGAGACCTTATGTACGGTAAAAGGTTGAGTATCTCCCTGAATGGAGAACTCCACATCGTTACTCATATATTTCATGCACTGGTGTAGTGTAGAGGGCACTATCCCATTTTCATAAATTTAAGGCCTTCTTAAGAGATCCTTTTAGGAGGTATCTACATTGATAACTTGAAGCTTTACCCCAATTAGGAGATATCCAAACTTTAGAGGTATGATAATGAACCCCAGAGACTGCTATCCTTGATCATTGAAACATTTGAATATAATCTTATATGAGGTGAGTTTTAAATGACCAAGGGAGAGGCTCTTTAAAGTTTCATAATTAAGGATATTGGATGAAAATCCTTGGTCAATAAGAACCCTATTCAACTCATAACCATTAACTTTAGTGGTGATATACAAGGGACTATTATGCTCCGATGTCCCTAAAAGAAGATCATAATCTAAAAAGGTAATGCATGGCATCTCTCTCAAATAACATGCATCCTTAATAAACTCAGTGGAAAGAAGGATTGATAAGACTCTGACTCTACTAAAGCTTTCACCAAAGTCCCTCTCAAGTTAGGAGACATCATAAGTGCATCATAAATACTAAGAGGAGATGAATTTTTTCTTAAATGAGCTAACAAAGTGTAATCAGCATCCAACTGGGGGCATTTTCCCTTCTCCTTAGCCTATGCTTGAGGAGGGGGAATATGATCATCATGTTGGGTAATGATATTTTTATGTTTTTCTTTATTATTTTTAGCCATTTTAGGTGGAAGGATCTTCCCTGAATAAAATTGGATCTCTTGCGCTGAGTCAAGCTTAGAAGAGGACTCATTTATTTCAGAGGTCATGGCTTGTGATGGCTATAAAAAAGTGTTTAGAGTGTATTCTTAGACTAATCTCCCGGGTCCATGTAACAACCACCCTAAGGAATTGTAGACATAGGTTCTTCCTTACACTCAAATCCTTCCCCATATGAGGGATCACCAACATTACCAGAAATATATAAGCATAAAAAGAACGAGTGCTAGGAAAAGTAGAACTAGAAGGAGAAAGAGACCAAAAGTAGCCATAATCATCTTCTTCCATTAATTCATCATCAATAGAAGGAAGAACAAAATCCTTCAGTATAAGTGTTGGAAGAGATCCCATCTTCCCCTCTAAAGTTATAACAAACATTTCTCTTTTATACATTTTTCTAGTATAATAAGTAGAAGAAATGTGTTTAGTAGGCAGTGTAATAGATCAAGAAAAAGAAGATGGTGAAGTAACTTGGCTGGAAACTATCGACTTGGCCTGTGGAGGCGTCCTCTCAACTGCCTCTGAACATTAAACTGCTCATCTGATCATACCCCTTATCTTGCGAGAGAGTGCAAGCTGCCACTCCTTCCTAGAACTAAGGGATGCTCTACTATCACTGCTTTGGCCACCACACAGACTATCACACTAGCAAGAGCCAATAATTATCTAAACCACTTAAGTAACCTTGCCTCGGGGCTACACCAAATCACTGTCCTGTAGTTCAATCTCTCCACTAGCCATGAGACTCTCCACTCTATCCTTGAATATATAGCAATCTTTAAGGACATACCCAACATATCGGTGGAAGGGGAAATACAAAAGATGTTCTATTTTCCCTTCTTGATTCGGCCTTTTATTGATAAGGAATATTAAGATGTTCTTCTTAACAAGGAATTTGAATTTTTTTATACACTTTCCCTCCTGAAGGGATATTCCTTGCTATGCTTTTCCTATAAGTACTGCTGACTCTTTAAAGTCCTATGGGAAGGTCTAAACTGTTGACTCTGTGGTCGTGGCTGAAACTACCTTAAAGGCTATGCCAGTGGTGGCAGCTGTGGTCGTGGCTAAAATTATGGCTGTGGTGGTGGTCATTGTGGTACTAAACTGACCATGGGCCTCTTGCCCTTATCCTAAGACTTAATAATACTATATATCTCTGCCTTCTTAGGGGGAGGTGCCCCTGAAAGCTCATATTATTAAGGGCTACACTGGGGTTGACTATCAACCTTAGGAGGTACTACAGTGGGTATGTTGCCTATAAACTAGTGACTTTAGTCAGTAACTTTTAAAAGGTTTGAATGCTAAAATCATTTAGATATGGAGCGATAGGACCATCTATATTCTTCAATAGAATCTCAACTGCATGCTACTCCTGCAACTTAGGTTTGCACTAAAGACTAAGGTTTCTCCACCTAACAATATATTTAGGTATAGTCTCATGGGGAAACTGCCTGGTCACTACAAACTCACCTAGTTTAGCTCTATGCTTAGTACTAATGAATCTCTGAATGATCAATAGCTCCAACTCAACAAAGCTATGCAATGAATCATTGTGGAGATCGGTATATCACTCAAATTCCACTCCCACCAAACTACTTATGAATAGTCTCAATATCAGTGCATCGTTCCCTCCAATGTTATAACATATGGATCGATACTGAGCCATATACTATCTTGACTTCCCTAACCCATCAAATACCCAAAAATGAGGCGGGACAAAACCTATGGGGTATGGCTCCCACTCGTACTCTATCAGGTACGGATGACCTTTATTAACAGAATCTCCAAACTTTTTAGAAAAGATAGCCTGATCAACCCTCTATATAATCATATCATGAATCTATGTTGGTGACAACTAAACCAACTAACTCTAAACTAGCACACTAAACTGTACTGCTGGGGGTGCTACTAGAATTTCCCTATGAACACTCTATCTTCTTTCAAAGGCTTTGGCACTGCTATCTATGGTACTGTTGGCTCCTCCTTGGATGCAGTTGGAGTGCCTACATCTATGACTTGAGGTGTAGCCCCAAATGTTGTCAACTGGGCGGTCATCACCGCCATAACTCTGTCCATCTTAGCCATCTGAGTTTGTAACTGTAAAAACGTCACCTTTGTATCCACTAACTTGGGAGGTCCACTGTGTGATGAGGTGGATGGCACATCACCCTCTCCCTGATCCTCCATACCATCTTCTAAATATCTATGATCATTTGAGGTACCTCGCCTCATAAAAATACAAACACTATGGCTGGGATATCCTCATCTGACTCTTCTTTAAGTAAGTCATCACCACAGAAGGTTTAATAAAGGGAATTGATGTACGGATCCATATGAGAGGAGATCCTATGGGGACTAGATACTAAAATTAGTTCCACTCAAGGTGGGGTAATATCCTCAACCTCTGTTGCATCATTATAACTCATCAGAAGTATTGCTAATCCTGAAGGAACTATATCAATCCACTAAATCGTCTGAAATGTCTACTCTATCTCGACAGGCCGGTCCACCTGCCGATGCCTCCTTACCCATCTATTATGATGGGATCCAATGTGTACATCTGACTGCATAGGGGGAATAATAAAAATTGAACTGTGCTATGACTGGGTAGGCTCCAACTGTGGGTGATGTCCAGGATGATGTGGGTGTCATCCAATAGTAGGTACACCTACTTGGGGTTTAACTATAGGGATTGCTCTAGTCTGCTGGCATGGTGGTTGTACTCTCTACCACTGATAACTCTATCTGACAGACTACCTATGCAATTGATCATGCACTTGAGTGATCTGTAGAGTAACCTCTCCTCACTAACATAGCCTCTACCTCGCATAGAATGGATAATGCTCCTAATCCTCAGGGTGAGGTCTCTAATAGTTTCGTCCCTCAGGACTTTACTGCACAAAAGAGTAGTGGTGACAGGAGGGGCCTCCATAATGTGAGCAACATCCTCCTCAACACCACTATGCAGTAGTGGGGAAAAGAATCCTCCCAAGATAGCATCGATCTCAGGTGCAACTATAACATCAGGAGTTTAAACAACTGTAGGTTGACATGGCTCCCGCTGTAAGGGAACCACCCTCTGCTGAGTTGGCTCCTACTAAGCCACTGAGTCTGCCATCTACTACGCTACTTCCTCAGATGCTGCTAAGCACAATCACATGTTCCTATTCCTCTGAACCTTTCCCTCAAGGCCAAAGTTAGAGGAAGATGCTAGATCCGTACCAACTTACTGAATCAGAGGGATATGAATTAGAGGGACAGGAACTACTAGAATCAGGATTGCTAGGGTCTGCCCTGCAGTCTTAGGATGAGAAAGCTAGGAAAAAACTAAAACTTGATAAGTAGGAGGTGAAGGAAGCTCCACCTAGGCACCCCTCTTCCTCGAAGAGGAAGGAGGAGGGGAAGCCTGAGTGCGGGCAGCCTCTACCGAGGTAGCAGGAAGTGGAACTGCTAGCTGTCGGTACTGAGGGCTGAATCCATTGAAATAATAGGTACTGTTCACGCTGGCCACCTAACAACTAGATGAACGGGCTAGACGGGAAGTGGACTAGGCATCCAAAAGGGTGCATGGTTACGCGACCTCTCCTCTAAGGTGATCCCCCCTATAGGTAGGCTCAAAAGTGATCCCCCCTATAGGTAGGCTCAAAAGCAGAGACTCAGACAGTGCTAGCTGTGGGTTCGAGCTGAAATACAAGGTAACGGAAGGACCGAAGTAAGCCATCGTGTTGTCTGCTAATAAAAACTGAAATAATTAGCATTAGATGATACAACGAGAAAGAAAGAGAAGAGAAAGGGTGAAATAACCTAAAAGTTTAAGAGTGGAAGAACCTAATTAAGGAGCACCAAACCCAGAGTACATACTAGAGAAAATAATATAGAATCTAAAGTTGGAGAGAGAAACCAGTCCCACCGTGGTTGCTAGAAATTTGTAGGTCTCCAAAAGGATTCTGTTAGCACGGAATGAAATGCAAAGGGTATGATCAAACTATCCCGTAGGACAAAACATTCGTAGGCCTTTACACTCTACACAAGAAGGCCAAGTTATAGCCATCATAATGAAACCATGAACTTGTTCTCATGCCAAATATACAACACCTTGCCAAAAGTTCAAAATCAATCTCATGCCATTGGAAATAAATATAATGAAGGATAGTTTGATTCCAATTTCTTTTCCAAAGTTTTAGAGAACATTCCAATGTAATTGCCCTCATACCTTTCAAATAAAGCTCCAAGAAATAAAGAGAAATCTAGATATGCTCATGCTCCAACCTAACAATTCCATCCAAATAAAATCAAAAGTAGAAGAGGTGATTTCAATTCCATTTCACTCTTTCCAAAATTCAAGGGGACACTCCAACCAATATAAAGCAAAATCACATTTATATAGAAGTTCGCATTTGAAGCACACACATAAAATTCCCCAACTCTTTTCTAAAAACTCAAGAAAACCCCTTCAACAAGAGAATCATATAGCCTTATGTTGATTTAAACTAAATTTACAAATTTCACCTCGAATGAACTTGAGAAATTTTGCAACTTAATGTTCATAAGAAAGTGGATTTGATGCCAATTGGTTCTTCTCACATCTCAAGGAAGCATTCCAACAATACAGTTTCATAAAACTTTCCAAACTTAATTTTTTACCGAATATGACTTAGAAAGAGAGAGAGATTTTCATTCATTTATATTCCTTTCAAAGTTCAAGAGAAACATCCCAGCCCCACAATAATATATTAAATTTATTCTATATAAAGTCTACAAATGAAACGTAGGATACATGATTGCTTTCCAACACGAGGCTCACAACCCCTTTCAAGGCTTAAAGAGAACTATTCCAACAACAAAAAAAATATGATTTATTGAATTAGATGGAGCTCGCAAATCAGCCGTAAGACATATGAAAGTTAAAGAATGGAGTTCTCATGTCTATAGTTTTTGTATAAACCTCTAAAGAAAACAAAGCCATGAAGGTTCAAAGTATTTATTTTCAAACTTCTTGCAAAAAAAATAAAAATAAAAATCAAGTGTTGGTAAGCCTCAAATAAACCAATCAAAGGGAAATCGCTCAGATTTTTATGAAAATCCGAGCAGACTACTCATTATTCAACGTAATGTTCGTATTCATAAGCTCATTCCAACAAGCCTATACTCATTTAGTATTCAAATGTACATACCAAAATTTACAAGTTTAAAAATGCATTACCATTGAATGATTTCTCTTTCCTTTTGAGATAAGCATACTTCCAATCAATTATAAGTCATGTGAATAAGGAATAAAAATGAAATTATGAAACTAGTTCTCAATAAGCATTAACATATACACTTTACATACATGTTTTGCCAAAGAATGGCATGACTTTTCATGATCCCCAATAATTTATACATGGAATTTTAAAAAATCAATCATATGATGTAACTCATGAATAAGTATGGACCTCATGTACTAGGTAACCAAATGATTTGTCTTTGAAGAAACATAAATCAACACATATTTTGTCTACACATGTATCTTTTTTTAGTAAGCATCACTACAAACGCCTTCCAAGATCCATTGACAAAAATAATTCTAAACATGCATTTATATTTATACATATGAAAGAACGATCTATAAACACACATCCTTATATAAATATCCCCAATTAATTATGGCTCATGCAATGATGAAGTTACATAAAGAAAAGTTTTATACATGCTTTTCAAGTTTTTCATCATATGATGCTTAGACGCTTATGCCAAAGTTTATGAGGGTAGGCAAACATACCACCATTTCTTTTCTCCTTTATTTCCTTAACTAGGCGTATTTCCAATCAATCATAACTCATGTGAAGATGAAACGAAATGAAATCATACTTGCTTTCCACATTTTTTTTTAATCAAAAACTTGCCTTACTTCTTAATAGGCATCAACAAAAATGCCTTGCATGTATTTGCCAAAGAATACTATGATTTTCTCTACTCTATGCATGGGTTTTAAACGACACATAGCATGATACAAACCATTCATGAACACAATCTTCCGGAGAAATTTTCGTACCAAGAACATAATTTTGAACCATATAAACCTTACCATAGAATACATTCATGTTTCACAAAATCACATAGCTTGATCCCCCAAGTGAAATATTTGTAAAATAAAGAGATTTTCATTCACAAAACTATAAGGAATGTTCTATGATAAAGAAGGATAAATTTTACACAACTTCACTTGAAAGATTAACCATATAACTATCATCATTCTTGTAGAAGGAGAAAGGAGAGAGGAGGAGCAAGGAAAAGAAGAGTGAAAAATAGGGAAAGAAGAGAACAAGGTAGGAAGAGAACAAGGGGAGTGGTTACCTGAATGAGAGGGTCGGCTACTAAGGTAGCGATTTCGGTGGGGTTGAAGGAGGTGGGACCGGTGCCAATGGGAGCAGGCTTTCGGGTCCCATGAAGGAGTAGAGGCGGATGGCTTAGTCTTTTCGATAGCTAGAGTCGAGCGAACAAGGGGGATGAAGTTCAACATAGGGTGCAAATCGGAGAGGGAGGAGGGGATTTCGCATGGGGTCTGTGAACTAGAAGGAGTGAGAGATGGAAAAGTGTTGAATGGGGCATAAAAAAAAACCTCCAAGAGAGCCCAACTATATCCCTATTAGAAAGCTTCATCAATGTCCTTCGGACGGCCTACTCTTCTTCAGCTCCATAATACGTGAAAATAAGAAAGTCTTCATGCACCTACCACTGCTAAAGCCATCTGATTTTGCTCCGAAATAAAAGATCACGAGACTGAACTCAAGGATGACAGCAAGTTTGGGAATTTGAATGAATTAGAGCCATTGAATCTATTTCTTGATCTGGTATTAGATTTAAATTGATTTAGAAATAAAATTGGAGTTTATTTGGAATTAATTTGGGCTAATTCAGGCTTGCTTTATTTGCAAATTTAATTCAAATCAGTTCAATTTAAAATCTAATTAGGTTAAAAAAATTTAATTAAATGTAAGACTCGAATTGCATTCGATTCAGGTTAAATTGAGTTCAACATGATCGATATATTTTGATCGAGATCAGTCGAGTGCAGTCGAGTCGAATTCGACTCGATCACAGTTAACTTAAAATCAAGTTCTAATTGACGCCAATTTGACTCGAACTCAATTCATCATGACTCTATTGAGTTAATCAAAAATAGTCGAGAACAAATCAAGATAAAATTAAGGTCAACACTTATCCGCTTCAAAACTGTCACTATCAGAATCATTTGCTTTTAGCACTATAATTTTCTCCTTCTTCTTCTCTCCTGCATTACTTTTCCTTTGAGTCACTCCTTGCTCATAGGCAATGAGTGACCCAAGTAAATTATTAATGGAGTAAACATTTAATTCTTTAGATTCAGTGCTTATAATTATCTTGGCATCATAAGAACTAGATAAACAATGTAGAATCTTATTAACTTTCTTAGAATTCGAAAGTTCTCTACCTACTACATGTAAGGATGTTACTATCTGGGTGAACCTAGTGTACATTTAACTTAAAGTCTCATTAGGTTTCATGCGAAGGAGTTCATACTCATGCAAAAAAATGTTTAGACTAGATAGTTTAACTTCACTGGTCCCCTCATAGGTAATACATAACCTATTCCAAATCTCTTTCCCGGTATGCATGTATAAACTCGCATATAGTCTTTAGATTTTAAAGCACAAAAGAAATAATTCAAACACTTAGAATTTAACTGTGCAAGTTCCTTTTCCTCATAACTCCATTTAGTAAAAGGAATATCTATTTTAACACCATTAACTATATGTGATGGAAGTGAATAGCTAGTTTGAATCATATGCCAAATTCTATAATCAACGAATTATAAAAAGGAAGACATGCGTATTTTCCAAAAATTGAAACGGATATTTTCAAATAATGGTGGATAGGTTATAAAATAACCATCCATAGTGTTATGATTACCAAAATGAGTAATTGATCAATTTTTAAAAAGTTTTCTAAAACATTATTTTTGAAATCCCACTATGATACCACTTGAAAGTTCGTGAAGGTTGTTAAATCTTATGGAACTAGCCTGAAGCACACCAAGAGGGGGGGGGGGGGTGAATTGGTTACTTTAGAAAGTTTTCTTAAATTCAAAATAATAATACCAATATTTTTGAAAAACTTTTCAGTAATTTAAAATACAAAAACTTAACTCATTATGAAAGTGAGAGATTTTATAAAAAATATTAACTTTTACTAAGATGAAATTCTGATCTACGTGACAGAGCAATAATCAACATTTTTCCCAAGACGTTATGAATGGAAATAAATGCATGAAATGTAAAAGTGTAAAAAGGAAAAAACACACCAAGGATTTTTATAGTGGTTTGGTCAACCTTAATTTACATCCACTCATCAGAGTCCTCCACTCCGAGAATTGCACTAACACTAAGTGACTCACCTTTTGCTCCCCTAGTAAGGCGGAGAAGCCTTACAGACTCTTTTTCACCAAACCTTTGATACTGTAGAGTGCTGGATGCTATGTCACCCTCCTCATGATGGCAACAGACCTTAACTCATTTTTCTCCCTCCTAGAGAAGGTAGAGAATCTCAGCTCCTCTTCTTCCCTCCGAGAGAAGGCAAAAAATCTTAGCTCCTTTTTCTTCCTCCTCGAGAAGGCAGAGAACCTTGACTCCTTTTTTTCCATCATAGAGAAGGCAGAGAACCCTGAGAACTAGACTAAGAAGCCTCCCTCTCTAGAGAGCTTCCAAAAGACTCACTAAGGCCATAGGAGGAGCACGGGTGCAGCTAGCTTGGAGCAACTGTATTATCCCCTCACACTCAAGCTCACCTTTTCCTTCCTCTCTCAAACCCTGATTTTCATCTCAAAAGCACCCCTCTTAGAGTTCCTCCTTTAGTTCCACATTCCTCTACTCAATCCTATGAGAAAAACTAAAAACATAACTTTTATAATAGGCTTCAAGAAACCCAAAAAATTCAATTTAGTCGTCACTGTTCGTACAATTTGATTCAAGTTTGTATAGTATGATCAATTTAAAATTATTCCCATCAAGTATGATGTGAATAGTCATTCAAACGAACTATTCAAATGTTATGAATATATCATACAACACGATCCATAGATCATCTAGCATGATTTGTTCTACATCCTCTATTTGAATGGGATGATTCCTAGGAAAACTAAAATTCATCTCTATTTATCATCCTATACTGCTCACTTCATACAGAATGGTTAACTTATTTCAAGTAGGTCATCCAGTATGATAAGAATATCGTGTAGTATGATTAGCTCAAAAACATATAGTTTTATTTGGTACGATCTATGGGATGACCAAATTTCATCTCTATTAATCATTTGGTATGATCAATATCATATAGTATGAATAAATATCATTAATTAAACTATGATTTAATTAACTAGTTACAAGGGTTAATTTTAGTAAGATTTCAAATTTTTATACAGTACGATTCAGATCTTACAGTATGATTAGTTCAAAAATCAAATTTCATAATCTTACTTAAATTAATCTAGCTGCTAGGATTTTGAGATCGTAATGAATTATACAGTATGATCAAGATCCTATGGTACAATTAGTTCACAAAAACTAATTTTTTTAATTAGCCGTTAAGCCTATTTTCAGATAATAAATCGTACTGTATGATTGTAAATCCTATAATATAATTTAGTTAAAAAATTAACTTTTAAAATATTTTTCTCTCCCCCTCTGTGTGTACATGGTCTCTCAAATTGCATACACTGTTATGTGGCTAGACTCAATTAGTAAAAAATAAAGAAAATAAGATTACAGACTCTTTTACATCCTATTCTACCAATCTTGAGTCTTCAACAGTCTTGGGTGGTGTATGCCTTACTTGAAATATTAGTGCTCACAGATAGAAGAAATATCTAAAATATTTAGTGAGAAAAGCAACAATTGAATAAATAATATTTGTCATCATTAAAATCACAAACTAGGGATCCTAGATTGTAATAGCAATTAGAGTCCAAATTTCTTTAAGAGATAAGTGATTCTTATACCTTACCATCATATGTCGAGTTATATTAATAAATAACTCAACAAATATAATAAGAGACAAAATCATTTATAAATTTTCAAATTCCACTTTAAATCTCTAATTCGAATAATCATTTCTCAATTTTAGATAATCAAACACATTGAAATGGAGACAAGTTGATCTTTTCCCTGGACCAAGACCTATATGTAGAAGAACTGATCTATAACAATTCAATCCAATTTGGGATGGGTTTTTAAACCCTCAAGTTGGCTGTTCATGGGGGAGTGGTGGTTAACCTAGCTGTTAAGGGTAAAAATGACATCCTCTATTTGAGATTTTTATTAGGTCAGGGATTGGCTCCCTTGCTACCAAAATGGATATCGTCGTCACCCCCATACTAACTGCATCCTCTACTTAGGGGAATAAGAATAAAAAATCTATAGTTAATACTGAAGTCGCTAGCTTAATATTTGAGGTAGGGTCAAGTTTTGGAATGCTCTTCACAAGTAAAAAATATAGAAAGAACAACTTGTGTAGAAAAAGGAAGAAGATTACTAAATCAAAAAAAATTGCTAAGTTGAAAGCCCTAGGTAGTAGAGCCTGAGGCTGTTGAGGAGCAACCTATTCCTGCATCCTCTCCACCAGGATAGCCTACTCTCGATCATGCCTGGTGGACTACACTATTAAGAAAACTCCTAAAGAGAAGTAAATCCAAAAGACTAGGATGTTGAGAAATATAATCCACACTTGTGCTACTCAAGCAGATGAGACTAAGGGACAATGCTTGAAACACCTGATGGGAGTGATTTTACATAGATTTTAGAAGGAGATTCTGAAAGAAGGGAAAACTAAAGCAGGAATTTTAACAACTTACCTTATGAGAAGAAATAGAAAAGTATGTAAGGCAGCCATCCATGTCTATACCATTGTATGGCTACTTTTGGCTGCCTCACCTCCTATCTACCAAGATGGAGGGGATTATTTCAGTTGTATCTTGAAATGGCCACCATCATAATGATAGGACACCGATCCCTTCTGTGAAGATAAAAAGGTTTGCCTCAATTATAGTCAAGCCTCGAGAAGAGAAAAAAGATAAGAAAATGCTAGAAGTTAAGGGAAAGAGGCCCAAATCACAAAAGAAGCAGTATACTCCTAAGAATATTTATCATGTACAAATTTCCAAGCTAGCTTGGTCCTTAGTGCAACAACATTAGATGAACAGGAGTGTAGTCCACGACCTGCCCATTTTAATGGCTTGCACAATACATTCCAGCTGACATAATGAAGCCCCAACCTTCCCTGCGACTTATTCCACATGAAGTTTCTGCACATTTTATCAAGTTCATATAACACACCTTTAAGAGCAAGAGAATGAGTACAATGGAATATAGGATAGGAAAGCATTACATATTTAACAAGAGTAAATTTACCCGCTAAAGAGATAAACTTACTACCCCAAACATTCAACATCCTCATTTCTTTATTAATAATAAACTAAAAATCAGCTCCAACTAGCCTCGTCAACGTAATTTAGACTCCAAGATAATAGAATTCCTTAACTTTTTTGAATCCCATGATACATGAAATAGTCTTCTTCTTCCTATTTTTTATAGATTTGCCAAAAATCATAACTGATTTTTTGACGTTTATACTTTGATCAGTTCAATCACAAAAATCATTTAAAATCCCCTTTATTTCCTTTAAAACCTTTGTGTTAGCTTCAAAAAAGATGATAACATCATCTACAAATAGCAATGGGAAATTCTTGTCCCCTTTGGATAAATACTAACTCTTATAGAATCTCCTCTTTGGATAAAAGCTTTAGATAGAAGTTGGGAGCAAAGGATAAATAGATGAGGAAATAATGGATAACCTTGACGGAATCCACTCCTAGTATTGATCCAATTCGAGAAGTTGTCATTAATCATCAAAGAAAACCTTAGCTCTTTTATAAATTCCATAATCAAGTTTGAAAAATTAGTAGGAAACCCAAAGTAATCTAAAACTTTCTTCAGAGTAGACCAACCCATAGAGTTATATGCTTGCTCCATATCAACTTTGAAAGAGACTAAACCTTTCGAAGATTTAGAATGCCTGAACTTGTGGAACACTTCCTGGGCTATCAACAAGTGATCAGACCTCGACCTTCATTTTAGAAAAGCCACTTGTTCCTCAGATATAATTTCAGGAATAATGGACAATAATCTATTCAAAAGCACTTTGGCCACCACTTTGTAGACAAAATTACAAAAGCTAATAGGCCTATAATTAGAGGAATACAAAGGATTGTTTTCCTTGGGAATAAGCATAATTAACATCTCTTTCCATACAACATCCATTTCTCCATAACAAAGAAAATGTTTAATAGCATTCTAGAAATATAATTTAATAATATACCAATATGCTTTAATGAAGGAGTAAGAAATACTATCTTTTCTCAGTGTAATATTACCTCCAATTTGCTTAATTACCAGTTCCACTTCCACCAAGGTGAATTCCTTTTTCAACACTTTTTCATCTTCATGATCCAGACACCTCCACGGATAAGGACAACCTTCAAGATCGCAACTCCTGTGTTTCCATTTTTCTCTATAGAAATGAAATAGCACATCTTCAATTTGGCTTACATCCAAGCTTCAAGATCACATCCTAATTAATTAATAGAGATTAACTGATCATATTGGATGATCTATATCATCTAGGATGAAAAGTTTAAATTGGGATAAATAGCTGCCAATCACAATTAGGGCAATATTTTAATTATCAAATTTTTTACTAATCATACAGGATGATGTACATCATCCTGGACGATCCAGAATAATCATGCCTAAATTAATCTTATGATTAGGAGATAATTATGGCAAATCTTAATTTAATACGATAATACAGGATGATCGATGAAGATCATCCTGGACGATATAGAAGTTGTTGGGATGATAAGGGATCGTAACCTATCATCCTAGATGAATACCATAATTTTTTACCTAAACATCCAGGACAATTTACCCCTATCGATCTAGATAATAGAGAAGTGTGTTGGACGATCATGGATCACCGGGCATCATACTAGATGGTGTTCAGAAGATTTAAACTTATCATCCAGGATGATTATTAAATCATCCAATAAGACATTCCTATTCCTGTTGAACTAATTGTCCAGGGCAGTGCTATTCATCCATACTGAAATGGCTATGTTGTACTAATTATATAGGACAATCTGAGGATCATCCTTGACAATCAGACACATAAAATTAGAAATTAGGGCATCTTTTGGAGGCTCTCTATTTAAGCTCTCATATTATCCTTAAGATAATCTTTTGTTGTTGTTCTAACCTGGGAGAACTTAGAGAAGGAAAATGAGAATTTGGGAGAGAGAGAGAGAGAGGATCTTGTGAGGGAATTCACAAAGGTTGCTCCAAGCAAGGATTCGATCATCTTCTACCTTCTTCATCCTTAGTTCCTTGGTGGCTCTAGGAAGATGATCGTCAGCATCAGACCTAGGTTCTTTGCCTACTCCAGGTGGGAGTAAAAGGATTGTGAAGTTCTCTGCCTACTCTAGGAGGGAGTAAAAGGATTCCGTGGTTCTTTGCCAACTCCAGGTGGGAGAAAAAGGATTCTGGGTTCTCTGCATTCACTAGAAGGGTAAAAAAGGATTCAACATTCTCTGCCTCACCAGGTTGGTGAAAAGATTTTGTAAGGACTTCTCTGCCTTGCTGTGCGGGCAAAAGGAGAGACACAAACTAATTAGTGCTACCTAGAACAGGAGATTTTGGGGAGTGGACGTAGGTTAGATTTGACTGAACCACTATAAAATTCCATGTGCTCTTTCTTATTACTTTTTTCATATTTTATTTTTGCACTTTTTTGTGATTTGTTCTGTGGTTAAAATCTTTGATGATGAAATTTCCTTTCGCTTAAGATTGCTTAGTTTTTAAATATTTAAAAGAATAAAAAAGATTTTTTATTTTTGTTTAAGAATATTTAAGAACACCAATTCAACCCCCCCCCCCCCCCTCTTGGCTAGCCTCGGGCTAGTTCTGTAGGGTTTAACCACCCTTAGGAACTTTCAAGTGGTATCAGAGCAGGATTCATAAAATTAAGTTTTAGAAAACTTTTGAATTTTGATCAATGTCTAACTTTGGTAATCGCAACACTGTGGAAGGTTATTCAATTACTTGACCCCCTCTATTAAATAATATTCCTTTTGATTTTTGGAAAACTCTCATGTCCCCCTTTTTATAATCAATTGATTATCGCATGTGGATGCCTGTTAAGGATGGATATTCTGAAACTTTTCAACTTGTAAACAGTGTTAAAACTAAAATTCCTTTTATTGAATGGATAACTGATGATAGAGATTTAGCACAACTGAATGCTAAATATTTTAATTGCTTTTTCTGTGCCTTAAAATCTGAAGATTACATCCGTGTCTCGACTTGTTCTACTAGAAATGAAATTTGGGAAAGATTATGCATAACATATGAAGGAACAACTAAAGTTAATCAATCTATGTTGAATATTTTGCTTCATGACTATAAACTCTTTCTCATGAAACCTAGTGAATTAATTTTGAAAATATACACTAGGTTTACATAAATTGTTACAACCCTGCATGCCTTAGGATGAGAACTCATAAACTATAAAAAAGTGAACAAGATTCTAAGATGTTTACCTTCTTCCTTTGATGCAAAAATTACTGCCATTTCTGAATCTAGGATTTAAAAGTTTATTCAGTCAGTAACTTTTGGATCACTAATTGCTTACGAGCAAGGAGTGAACCAAAGGCAGCTTGATGCAGGAGAAAAGAAGAAGGAGAAAACTGTAGCCTTAAAGGCTAATAATTTTGACACTAATATTTCTGGATCTGAAGATGATGATATTGCTTTAATAACTAGACAATTTAAAAGCTTCATGAGAAAAAGCAAAAGCATCATCAAAAGTGGAATAAAGGTAAGAATAATTAAAATTCTAAAGCTTCATCTGATGTTATTTACTTTGAATGCAGGAGGCCAGGGCATCTGAAGTCTAATTACTCAACTCTGAAAGCTCACCCAAGCTAGGAAAAGGGTGAGGATAAACCAGAGTTTAAGAAGGATAAGAAAAGGATAAAAAAGGGTTTCTAGCATCAGACTCCTCTAAAATTGAAGCAAAAGAGGAGGTAACAAACCTGCGTTTAATGGTTGATGTTCACCTTGATCACTCTGATCAAGAAGAGGTATGTGAGCTTACATATAATTAATTACTAAAGTTTTTGAAAGAATTTACTCCTCATATAAGAAGCTCAAGAAAGAACATGCTAGCCTCAATGTTGAATTTTTAAATCTATAAGATGAGCATGAAATTCTAAGGAAAGATCATTCCACTCTGGATAGCAATCACATGGCTTTACTAGATGAATTTGATGCTTTGAACAAAAATCATGTTGATTTAACTACTGAGCATGACTCCTTAAAAAAATTGCATGTTGAATTATAAAAGGAATATAAGTATTTAGATACTCTTGCATCTGATTTAGACAGTAGGGAGCATGCATTTAAAAAAAATTAATTCTTAAAAGTGCAAATAAGTTTTTAGAAGCTGAATTAGCTACCATCAAGGAAAATAAAAAACCACATGCATTTGAAGAATTTCATGAACATTCAACAAAGCATGCATCATTCAAATTTAGGAAGTGGCACTATAATCCAAATAAATAAGTAAACCATTTTCCTGGTGTTAGATGTTTTTCTTATGGCATGCTAGGACATATCTCCCACACTTGTATCATTTACTGTAGAACACATTTTGTGTGGAGACCAAAATTATAAAATTCACAGTATAGCATGCATGCATCTCATTCTTCTTTCCATAAGATGGGACCCAAACCTATTTGGGTTCCCAAATCTAACATCTGATGTCTTTATAAGTGTGCTCTCAAAAAAGGCCTCATGAGAGTATGTGGATATGAACAGCGAATGTTTAAGGCATATGACTAGAGATGCAAATCAATTCATTTCACTAGAGGCCAGGGTCGGAGGCATGGTAACACTTGGAGACAACACCACTAGGAGAGTGTAGGATCATGTATAATTGGTGATTCAAAAAATTTCCTCATTGAAAATGTTTTACTTTTAGATGAATTAAAATATAATCTGCTCAGCATCAGTCAGCTCTATGATAAAGGTTTTAACATAAAATTTCTGCCAACTAGCTGCATTATAAGCTTAAATAATAAAATTATTTTGTAAGGAAAAATGATCAACAATATTTACATGCCAGATCTAAATTACTTGAAAGCTGATATTGCTCTGTACTTAAAAATAATTACGGATGGATTATGGCTATGACATAGGAGTTTGTGTCATGCAAGCATGAAAAGCCTTAGGAAGATCACCCAAAAACACTTAGTGAGAGGTGTCCCCAAACTAGAGTTCACAAAATGACCACATATGTGATGTCTGTCAGTTAGGAAAGCAAGTCAAATTCTCCTTCCACTCAATCAAAGACATTAACACTAGAAAACCCTCAGAAGTCCTTCATATTGATCTCTTTGGACCTATCAGCACTTCAAGCCTAGGAGTAAAAGTCTTTGGGTATGTGATAGTTGATGACTATTCAAGGTTTACTTGTGTTAGATTTCTATCTCATAAAAGTGAATCATTCAAGGAGTTTAGAACTTTTTCCATTTAGATTCATAGGAAACTAGGTTATAAAATTTTAACCATTCATAGTGGCCATAATGGAGAGTTTAAGAACAAAAAATTTGAGTCCTTCTACAAGGAACAAGGGATAGATTACAATTTTTTAGCTCCTAGAATCCCTCAGCAGAACGAGGTAGTTGAAAGGAAGAACAGGACCCTGGTAGAAGCTGCTAGATCAATGTTAGGTTAATACTCACTTCCTAAATACTTCTGGGCAGAAGGAATAAATACAATTTATTATATTCTGAATAGGGTAAATCTTAAATCTAAGTGGAATAAGACACCCTATAAAATTATTATGGGTAGGACACCCAACCTCTCTCACCATTATGTCTTTGAATGTAATGTGTTTATTCTAAAAAATGGAAAGTCTCAACTAGGAAAGTTTGACCCAAAATTTGATGAAAGAGTGTTCCTAGGTTACTCAAGTGTTGGGAAATCCTATAGAGTCTTCAATAAAAGAACACTAGTAGTTGAGGAGACCACTCATATTATATTTGATGAATCTAATAATTCTAGATGGTCTAGGAAAGAAGAAGAAGAGGTTGTAGAAGTCACCCAAGTAGAAGAATCTACAAATCTAGAGGAAAGGGTAGAACCTAAAATTTCTCTTCCTAGAGAATGGAGATATTCTTTAAGTCATCCTAAAGAACTGATCTTAAGAGACCCATCTGAAGGTGTTAGAACTAGGCATGGACATAGAAAAGAAGTAAACCACTCTTCCTTCATTTTAATGACTAAACCCACGAACCTAAATAAAGCCCTATCTAATGAATTATGGATCCTAGCCATGCAAGAAGAGTAAAACCAATTTGTAAGGAATGATGTTTAGGAGTTAGTTCAATAACCTAAGGACCAGAGTGTGGTTGGAACTAAATGAGTTTTCAAAAGCAAAATGAATGATTCTGGTGTAGTCGTGAGACATAAAGCCAGATTAATGGCTAAGGGTATAATCAAATAGAAGGGATTAATTTTGAAGAGACCTTTGCCCTGTAGCTAGATTAGAAGTGATTAGGGTGCTACTAGCCTTTGCATGTTTTAATGGATTCCAACTATTTCAAATGGATATTAAGAGTGCCTTTTTAAATGGGGTGATAAAAGAAGATGTGTATGTTAAACAACCCCTAGAATTTAAAAATTCCTAATTTCCTAACCATCTGTTTAAATTAAAAACGATTTATATGGTGTAAAATAAGCTCCTAGGGTATGGTATGAAAGACTTAGCACATTCCTACTAGAAATAACCTTTGTTAAGGGTAGCGTAGACACTACCCTATTTCTGAAATAGGTAGGAGATGAATAACTGATTGTCCAAATCTATGTTAATGATATTTTGTTTAGATTTTTAATGAAAAATTGTGTGATGAATTTTCAAAAATAATGAGTAAGGAGTTTGAAATGAGTATGATCGGAGAACTAACTTACTTTCTTGGATTTAGCATAAGGTAGAAGGATGATGGAACTTTCCTACATCAGTCAAAACATATTAAGGACGTCCTTAAGAAGTATGAAATGGATAAAACTAAGCCAATCAGCACTCCCATGAGTTCCAGTGTTCAGTTAGATAAGGATTCAAATGAAAAATCTATTGATAAAAAGAAATACAGAGGAATAATTGGACCACTTCTTTACTCGACTGCTAGCAGACCAGATTTCATGTTTAGTGTCTATATTTGTGCAAGGTTTCAGGATGATTCAAAAGAGTCCCATCTAACTACTATTACGAGAATTCTTAGATATCTCGTAGGGACCCAAGACTTAGGAATTTAGTATCCTAGGAATAACACCTCCTTTCAAATCATAGGATAATTAGATTTAGATTTTTTAGGATGTTGGCTTGATAGAAAAAGCACATCTGGGACATGTCAATTCATAGGACAATCCTTAGTCTCCTGGTCCAATAAAAAATAGAACTCAGTTGCCCTGTCTACTGCTGAAGCTGAGTCTTAGGAAGTTATGTAGCCCAGGTCCTTTGGTTAAAGCAATAAATGTTGGATTTAGGACTTCCTATAGGCACAATATCAATCCTATGTGATAACACTATTGTCATCTGTATTTCATAGAATCCAATCCAACACTCCATGACCAAATACATTGATATAAAGCACCATTTCTTTAGCGACCATGTTATCAAATGAGATATAGAGCTACACCATGTAGCCACTTAAAACCAACTTGTTGATATCTTTATAAAACCACTGGCCTTTGATACTTTGAGTATCTCAAGAACCAGATTAGGTGTGATCGACATTCATGCTTGAAATTGATGTTTTCTATTTATACCTTCCTTTTTTCATCTTTATGTTTGTTAATTATTTTAGTTGTATGCATGTTTCCTTTTGTGTTTGTACTTATGTACTTTTATGTACTCTGTCCTATTTTATATCTTTCCTTTTCCTCCTTTTTATGATGTCAAAAGGGTGAGTAGTCTATTATTTTGCCTTGGTTTAGTGAATTTTATCTTGCTCTATTTCTGTTCCTATTCTTTTTCATGTTTTTATTTAATTAATTAAATAAATGATGATGATGAAATGAAAAAAAAATTCTTGTTTCAAAATTTCTACTGGCAATGTTTGCCATCATCAAAAAGGAGAAAATTATTACAAATATAGATATGGGTACTATAATTCTGATGATAACAAACATTATTTCCTTTATATTGCTATCACTTCATATTTGTTTTTGGTTTGCCCTGCTCACTAACATTTTAGGTCCACAAGTTTACCTCCAATACAAATTCGCTTAAGATCAGGTATATTAGGATTGAGTCTGCCTGTAATTTAAATTTTAATATACTTTTTATATTTCTTGAGTCAAATATTGTATCACATAAATCCCAAGCTAAGTAACCTTGCACACACACACTCGGGGGGAGAAATTTGGTGAGTTAGAAAATTCTCTATTTTGAACCTAATCATACAGGACGATCTATATCATCCTGGACAATCAGTTAAAAGTAGAAACCCTAATTAGGGCATCCCAATTAGTTAAGAGAGATTAATCAATCATACTGGATGATTTATATCATCCAGGATGATAAGTTCAAATTGGGATAAATAGCTGCCAATCAAAATTTAAGCAATATTTTAATTGTCAAATTTTGCACTAATCGTACAGGATGATGTACATCATCCTGGATGATCCAAAAAAATTATGCCTAAATTAATCTTGTGATTAGGAGATAATTATGGTAATTCTTACTTCAATATGATCGTACAGGACGATCAGTGATGATCATCCTGGACGATAGAGAAGTTGTTGGGATGATAAGGGATCGCCACCTATCATCTTAGACAAATACCATAATTTTTCAACTAGTCGTCAAGGATGATTTAACCCTATCATCCTTGATGATAGAGAAATGTGTTGGATGATCATGATCACTGGGCATCGTACTGGATGATGTTCAGAAGTATTAAACTAATCATCCAGGATGATTATTAAATCATCCAGGACAATATCCTTTTTCTTATTAAACTAATTGTCAAGGGCAGTGTTGTTCATCCAGGATGAAATGACTTTTTTTTACTGGCAAAATTGAAAATTAGGGCTTCTTTTGGAGGCTCCCTATTTATGCCCTCATATTATCCTTAAGATAATCTTTTGCTATTGTTCTAACCTGAGAGGACTTAGAGAAGGAATAGGAGAGTTTGGGAGAGAGACAGAGGATCTTGTGAAAGGGAGTTTATGAGGGGAATCACAAAGGTTGCTCTAACCAAGGATTTGATCTTCTTCTTCCTTCTTCATCCTTGGTTCCTTGGTTGGTCTAGGGAGATGATCATTAGCATCAGATCTAAGTTCTCTGCCTACTCCAAGTAGGAGTAAAACGAATCTCAGGTTCTCATCCTACTCTAGGAGGAAGTAAAAGGATTCAGTGGTTCTCTGCCAACTCCAACTAGGAGTAAAAGGCTTTTGGGTTCTCTGCCTTCACTAGGAGGGTCAAAAAGGATTCAAGGTTCTTGCCTCACTGGGTCGATGGATATATTTTGTAAGGGCTTCTCTGCCTTGCTGTGGGGAAAAAAGGAGAGACACTAACTGATTAGTGTAATACCTAAAATGGGAGGTTCTGGGGAGTGGACGTAGGTCAAATTTGATCGAAGCACTATAAAATTCCTTGTGCTCTTTCTTATTAATTTTTTTGCATTTTATTTTTGCACTTTTCTGTGATTTATTCTATGGTTGAAATCTTTGATTTTGATATATGCTTCTGCTTAATATTATTTAGTTTTTAAATATTTTAAAAGACAAAAAAGATTTTTAATTTTTGTTTAAGAATATTTAAAAACACTAATTCATCACCCCTCTAGGTTAGCATCGGGCTAGTTCTATAGGCTTAACCACCCTCATGAACTTTCATTGGCTCCCTATTCAGGGATGTGATGGCTTCACCAACCCTTATGTAGGAGGCTCTACTCCTCCACTCCTCTAATATTTCCTTAGGAGGATACCCCCACCCTATCGTGGATGCCACCTCTATGACTACCAACCCTAGGATAGCCAAAGGGAAGGGATAGTACCTAGCACAGATGATGAGATAATTAACCAGATAGTGGAAGAATCCCTTGATTCTATAGAGGACCTTAAGCTATAAGACATTCTATTTATGCTAGGAGAATAGGAATTTAATGATTTGATGGATTATAGTGGGTACCTACCTATTGACCCCAAGTAAGTGGAGGGAAGACCTGTCGATGAGGTAGTCCAAGAGATTTGAGACTTCCTTAAAATGAAAGAGGCTATTAAAACTTTAACCTAGATTTAGATGATCTCCTGATGGATGAAGATGATGCTACTATTGGTAGTATTAACATAGTTGAGACAAGAGCATCAGTTAGAGATGCTCAGCCCAATAAACATCTGTCAGACATAGAAGAGGATAAGGGATAAAGATGAATACATCAAAAACTTGGAAAAGAAAGTTGAGGTAATGCTACTAAGGGTAGAGGAAATGTAGAGTCATCTTTCCAAGGCACAGTAACCTCAGCCTGAACAGTCACAACCTATAGTGCACATAGGGTGATTAGAGAAAAATGATAGATTTATTCCTACCAATACTTATCTTAGCTCTAGTAGTTATGCAAGCTCAACCAGTAGTCCCTCTAATCCCTCCAGTCCACATAGTGCAAGCTAATAAGGATATCAAGCATATGATTGAGATAAGGTAAGAGAGGCTTTAGCCCATTCCTAAGGAACCGCATCTATTCTAAAGGGTAGGCCAACCCTGAGAAATATGACTTAGTTTCTTATCTGAAGGGCTTCCTTCCATATTATTTTAAACTTTTTAGTAGTATTGAAAACTCGAGACAACATCTAGCCCACTTCCATGCAAGCTATTGCAATACAGGAGGGTCAGATGCTTTATTATTTTGTCAATTTATTAGTAGTCTCTCTGGAATCATTTTAGAGTGGTATATTGATCTAGAGAATGGTTTGGTGAGAACCTTCATTGAGTTGGATGGTCTTTTCTTAAAGTGGTTCTGTGGATCTCAGCATCATATAACCATTGGTGATCTGGTTTTCAAGAAGCAGAAGTTGGGAGAGTCTCTAGTTGAGTACATCTTGAAATGAGAAAAATATCTCGATGAATTACATGTTAGAATATAGGATCCCTAGTATGTTATTTTGATGATAACAAACATTATTGATTGGATTATTACTTTTCTTACTAAATATTTTAGATATTTCCTCTATCTGTGAGCACAAATATTGCAGGTACGACATACACTGCTCAAGGCTACTAAAAGCTCAAGAATGGGTAGAATAGGAATGTTAAGTAAATAAAGTCTGAAATCTTATTATTTTTATTTTATATTTCTTGAGTTTGACCACATAAGAGTGTATGCAATTGAGTGACCATACGCACACACATGGGGGGAGTAAGATAAATTTTAAAAGTTAAAATTTTTATACTAATCATATTATATGAATTATAATCATACTCTATAATCTATACATAAAGAATATGCCTAATGACTAATTAAAAAAATAGTTTCTATGAACTAATCGTACTTTACGATCTTAATCATATTGTGCAATTTGTTAAGATCTAAAAACCTAGCCATTAGATTATTTAAGATTTTAAAATTTGATTTTTGAACTAATTGTACTGTACCAAAATTTGAAATCTTGCTTAAATTAACCCCTCTAATCAGGGTTCCCAAATCTAAACTTTGAATGATTATGCAGGGCTGCTATCACAAAAGACCTAGTGAGAGCATGTGATACCTGGGTAGTGGATGCTCAAGGCACATGATTAGTGATATGAGGTAGTTCATCACACTAGAGGCCAGGTTAGAAGGTAAGGTGACATTAGGGGAGAACACCACTGGAAAATGGTGGGCTCAGGTACAATTAGAAACTCTAAAAACTTTATGGTTGAAGATGTTATATTAGTTGATGGTTTAATGCATAATTTATTAAGTATTAGTTAACTATGCGATAATGGCTTTGATATAAAATTTCATTCTAACAAATACATAATTAGTTTAGATGGAAAACTTGTGTTAGAAGGAAAATGAATGAACAATATTTATATGTTAGACTTGAACTGCATTGAATATTCAAATTCCTTATGCTTAAAAACTATAATTGATGAATCTTGGCTATGGTATAGGAGACTATGTCATGCGAGCATGAAGACTCTTAGGAATATCACCAAGAAAAACCTTATTAAAGGCATACCTAAGTTAGACTTCACTAAAGACCACCTATGTGATGCTTGCCAACTAGGAAAATAAGTTAGATCTTCACTTCATTCAATCAAAGACATTAACAACCCTAGACCACTAGAAATCCTTCATATAGACCTATTTGGACCAGTTAGCACAACCAACCTAGGAGAAAAGATATTTGGGTTTATAATAGTAGATGACTTCTCCATATTTACTTGGGTTATATTCTTAGCATATAAGAGTGAGTCATTTGAGGAATTTAGAATTTTGTCCACCTGGATTTAAAGGAAATTAGGATGCAAAATCTCAATAATTTAAAGTGATCATATTGGAGAGTTTGAAAATAATAAGATTGAATCCTTTATCCAAAATATAGGAATAAAATATAACTTCTCTGCCCCTAGGACCCCTAGTAGAATAGAATAGCTAAAAGAAAAAAATAGAACCTTAGTAAAAGTTGCTAGGGTAATGCTAGCTGAGTAGTCCCTCCCTTGGTAATTTTGGACAGAAGTGGTGAATACTGCTTGTTATGTTCTAAATAGGGTGAATGTTAGATCTAAGCTTAATAAGATACCCTATGAACGCTATAAGGGTATGACACCCAACCTTTCTAGCTTGCGTGTCTTTAGTTGTTGTTGCTTCATCTTGATCAATAAAAAATCACCCTTAGAAAAATTTGATCCCAAGTCTGATGAAGGTATCTTCTTCGGTTACTTATCTGTAGGAAAGCCCTATAGAATCTTCAATAAGATAACCATGGTATTAAATAAGACTACCCATATGGTATTTGATGAATTAAATAGGACCACTAAATCTAAATTGAATAAGAAGAAGTGGAGGTTATTCAAGGGGTAGAAGCCATTACTATAGGAGATAGAGTAGAACCTCACAAAAAATTACCTAGAGAATGGAGATATTCTTCTAGTCATCAAAAAGAACTTATCTTAGGAGACCTATTTGAAGGTTTTAGAATTAGGCATGGACTTTGGAATTAAGTTAGTCATTCAGCTTTTATCTCTATGTTAGAACTCACTAATATAGATCAAGCCCAAGCTAATGAATTCGGGATCCTTGTAATACAAGAAGAGCTAAACCAATTTATTAGAAATGATGTATGGGAACTAGTCAAGAGACCTAAGGACAAGAGTGTGGTTGGAAAAAAGTGGGTTTTCAAAATAAGGATGAATGATTCTAGAATAGTAGTGAGGACTAAACAAAACTTAATAGCTAAAGGGTATAACCAGATCGAAGGAATATATTTTGAAAAAACCTTTACCCCTATAGCTAGACTAGAAGCCATTAGGGTACTATTAGCCTTTGCTTTCTTTAAGGATTTTAAACTATATCAAATAGATGTTATGAGTGCCTTCCAAAATGGGGTGATTCAAGAGGATGTTTATGTTGAGCAACCCCTATATTTTGAAAATTCATAATTCCCAATCATGTATTCAAACTAAAGAAGGCCTTGTATGGGTTGAAGCAAGTACCTAGAGCATGGTATGAAAGGCTGAGCACATTTCTTCTAGATAGAGGCTTTGTTAAGGGTAGTGTAGACACCACCCTCTTCCTAAAGAAGGAAGGAGAAGACTTACTCATTATTCAAATTTATGTTGATGACAAATTGTTTGGATCCTCAAATAGAAACATATGTGATGAATTTTAAAAAATAATGAGTAGAGAATTTGAGATGAGTATGATCAGATAGCTAAGCTACTTTCTTGGATTTAGTGTAAAGCAAATGAAGGATTGAACCATATTTAGCCAACATAAAAACATTAAGAACATCCTTAAAAAGTATGAAATGGACAATGCTATGGACATGAACATTCCCATGAGCTCTACTGTTCAATTAGACAAGGACCTAAATGGAAAATCAATAGATCAAAAAAAGTATAGAGAAATAATTGGATCACTTCTTGACTTAACTAATAGCAGACCGAATATGATATTTAGTATTTATCTTTGTGTTAGATTTCTGGCTGATCCAAAAGAATCCCATATGACTACTATTAAGAGAATCCTTAGATACCTATTAGGCACTCCAAACCTAAGAATTGGGTATCCTAGACACAGTACTTCTCTTGAAATAATAGGATATTCAGATTCTAATTTTACGAGAAGTAGGGTAGATAAAAAAAATGCACTTCTAGAACCTACCAATTCATAGGATAATCTTTAATATCCTGGTCCAGTAGAAAATAAAACTCAGTAGCTCTTTCCACAAATGAGGCTAAATATATAGCAGCAGGGAGCTGTGTTGCTCAAGACTTATGGCTAAAGAAACAACTCATAGATCTTGGACTACCTGTATGAACCATTTCAATTGTGTGTGACAACACTAGTGTAATTTTCATATCTAAAATCCAATTCAAAAATCCTGCGTAAAGCATATAAGCATTAGGCATCACTATATAAGAGATCATGTAGCCAAGGGAGATATATAATTAAATCATATAGCTACAGAAGATCGATTGGCAGACATCTTCACAAAACACCTAAGCTATGATACCTTTAGAATCTTGAGGATAAAATTAGGTGTGATAGACATTCAAACTTAATTCAAGATAAAAAATATATATTTTGATTTTAAATCATTCATTCACATGTGTTAAATTGTATGTATCTGCTCTTGTGCATGTTTATGTGTTCTTATTTATAGTTTATGATTTATAAAAAAAATGGTTTAAGATGTTTCCTAATCATCACACACACACTTTACTGACTCACAAAATCTTTAAAATTTTTTTCATATCATGCTGTACAATCCACGTCCGTACTGTATGATAAGTACAGATGCACAGATGAAAACCCTTAGTTTAATTAATGGTCCAGATTAGATCCATGATATGTACATCATTATGTAGAAACCTTTACACGTACTGTACAATCTACATGTAACTAATCGTTGAGGAATTCAATTTTTTTGGTATGAAATTATTACCAGTCTTATGGTACAATACCTCTCTTTATATTGTACGATTCACATGCCAAACTGGATTGGGAGGAATTTAATTCAGCCGACATGATAATAATTACATTTTGTGTTATATAAATACATGTTCATATTATATGATACTTTTCATTAAACACTGTACCAACGACTACTCAGAATGAATGTAATTCTTTATGATCTTCCAGTACGATACCTGATCATACTATATGATTTGGCCACTTTTTCTGACAAGTCATTCAGACGAATTAACTTCCTAATCATATTGTACAATCTACCTAAAATTTATAAATTAGAAGAATTTAAACATTTTACTTCACTTAACTCACTACTCCTTCAAACTCGTACCCTCTAAACCTTCCTGTCCAATGGTCGGTGGAAGCAAATTTGGTAGAATGAATTAGGGTTACTCCTCCTCCTCTCATCAATTTGACAATCATTTCCTATCTGCAAAGGATGAAGATGCCTATTATAAGTATAAATATGCAAAAATCACTCCTTCTAGAATGTTAAATCAACCAATCCTTAATTTTGAGGTGATGAACCTCCACTACTCTTCAATTTCTCCTCACATTGGCTTTTCCCTTCAACTCCAAACTACTTCATGAATTCTTAGCCAACCTTAGGATAAATTTGGAAACCACCACCATGACTTCATATGTTTGTTGATAACATGTAGAAATCAACAATAAAGATTTAGCAGAACATATCAGTCCTTCAATCGAAGCACCTCATCCATAATCCCTTATCTTAAATGACTTTGACTGGACTTCTATCAACTTGATCATTAGTAATGTGCCCATAAACTAACATCATCTACTGGTCCACACCATAAATCAAAATCCCTGGGTCATCCAGCATATCCTTAGAATATCCATTATATCAAAAGCTGGGGATAGGGTTAACATAACCCCAATTCTTTCTATAATCACATGTTAAATATCCAATTTGATGAAGCTCAAATGATTCTTGATTATGTCAAAAATATGACTCATATTTCATGTCCCAGTACTCAATGAAAATAAAATGTTGCCTTAGGACACATCATAGGATATATCCTCGACAAAAAATATCAAATCAACTTTCCTGCTCAACCTCACAATATTACTATGTTGTTTACAAATGTCTCCATCCATATCCTTTTCCATCAAAGGCAAGAGCACTCTGGGCTAGAATTTGATGAATAAGGGGAAGCTACTCCTATAGGTGGACCTCCACTACCATAAATAGAACCACCTTTACCTACCTACCCTGCATACCCTCATGATGACATAATTTAGCGGCTCGAGCAGTTAGAAACCAAGCTCGATTATCACATTTAATAATAATAATAGTAACATAAGGATGATATGAGATGGTTTGGAGAAAGGTTTTCCTTGAATGACAATCAATTTACATCCATCCATCAATACTTTTTACCACCACCACCACCATCACCTAATCTGGATTCGCCTTACCTTTAGTGTTTTATTTATCCTACTTTTTCTGCTTTATTTCTTAAAATGTTCACTTTATTTGTTGTACCTCCTCTTTTTGGTGATGTCAAAAGTTGGAGAAAATATATATTTTGGTTGTATATTTCAGCTTAATAAAATCCTGTGTTTGTATTAATTTGTTTTCAACTATTTTTGTTTTCTATTTTTTTTATTATCTTACATTAAAAAAATAAAAATAAAAAAAATAAAATTTTGCAACCCCCAATTTGTAAAACTATCACCTAGTGAGGGGAGTTTAGGAGAAAAGCATACTTTATCTTGCCTATCAACGAATATTGTTTGACAACATCAAAAAGGGTGAGATTATTGTAATTCAAGATCCCTAGTATGTGATTTTGATGATGAAAAATATTATTGATTGAATTATTACTTTCTCTCACTATATATTTTAGATATTTATTTTGTCTATGAGCACTAACATTGCAGGTAAAATATATACTGCTCAAGGCTACTGAAAGCCTAAGAATGGATAGTATAAGAATGTTAAGTAAATAAATTCAGTAATTTTAATTTTCTTTATTTAATATTTCTTGAGGATAGCCACATAAGAGTGTATGTAATTAGGTAATTATGCACATACTCAGGGGGAGTGAGATAAATTTTAAAAGTTAAAATATTTATACTAATCATACTATACGACTTACAATCATACTGTTCAATCTGTAAAGAAAGAATGGGCATAATGGTTAATTGAAAAAAATTAGTTTCTATGAATTAATAATACTATATGATCATGATCGTACTATATGATTCATTACAATCTAAAAATCCTAGCCGCAAGATTAGTCTAAGTAAGATTTTAAATTATGATTTTAGAGCTAATCATACTATATGATGCAAATCATACTGTATGAATAGTTAAAACTTGCTTAAAATAACCTGATAATTAGTCAATCAAATGATGGTTGAATTAATGAAAGCCGATCGTACTGTACGATCTTGATCATACCAAATGATTAATAGAGATAAAATTTGGTCATCCGAAAGATCGCACCAAAAAAAATCATATTTTTTGAACTAATTGTATAATTTGATATTCATATCGTACTAGATAACCCACTTAAAATCAACTAAATGTATTGAATAATGAGAGCAGTATTGGATGATTAACAGAGATGATTTCCAATCATCATAGGAATCATCCTATATGAATAGAGGAAATCAAACCGATCATATAGCATGATTGTTGGATCATGCTCTACTATGTGTTCAAAGAAGATTAATAGTTCATTTGAATAACAATTTACATCATACTTGATAGGATTAGTTTTGAACTGATCATAGTGTATAAACTAAAATTGTGTTGTACAAATAGTGATGTCTAACTTTTTTTTTAGGGTTTCTTGGAGCCCAATACTTAAGCAAGTTTTGGAGATTCTCTTTATAATTGTGAGAGGATTCTGTGACTGCTGAAGGTACTCTAAGAGAGAAGCTTTTGAGAAATCTAGGGCTTGAGAGGAAGGAGATGGTGAGTTTAAGCATGAGGGAGAAGGAATGTGAGGGTATCACACGGTTGCTCTGAGCTAGATATACTCTTGTTCCTATGGCCTTGGTGAGTGTTTGGAAGATCTCTAGGGAGAGAGGCTTCTAGGTCAAGTCATCAAAGTACTCTGCCTTCTCCAGGAGGGAGAAAAAGAAGTTGAGGTTTTCTGTCTTCTCCATGTGGGAGAAAAATGAGTCAAGGTCCGCTGCTGTCACCGGGAGGGTGGCATAGCATCCAGTATTCCACTGCATCAGGTTTGTGAAAGTGGGTCTGTAAGGACTTCTTCACCTTACTGTGAGAGAAAAAGGTGAGTCACTTAGTGTTAATACAATTCTTAGAGCGGAGTACTCCTGGGAGTGGACATAGGTCAAGGTTGATCGAACCACTATAAAAATCTTTGGTGTATTTTTTTCTTTTTACACTTTTATATTTCCTACATTTATTTTTGTTATAACTGTTTGGAAAAATTGGTGATTATCTCTTTATTTCATAAATTAAAACATCATTATAGTTAAATTAATATTTTTTATAAACTAATTTGCTTCTACAATCTATTAGATTATTAGATATTTAATTTCTTAAAACTATTTCAAAAATACTATCATCATTATGTTGAAGTTAAATTTTTTTTAAAATTACCAATTTCCTCCCTCTTGGTGAACCTCAGGCTAGTTCCTTAAGGTTTAACAACCTTCACAAACTTTCAGTGCGAACCATATCTATAAGAGAACCATGTAGTGAATGTTCTTTCAAGAATATCCGTGAGCATATTACTTTTCCTCTGAAGGGTTCATAATAAAAACCATTGAAAAACTTCTCAATAAGGTGAACAACCTGCTGGAAGAGGTATCTCAGATGCCATTCTTGAAGGATCTATGTGATGACAAGAAGTTAAACAAGCCTCAAAAGTCTTTTTAGAAGAGGGAAACAACAGTCTCTACATTCGATAAGGGGAAGAAACCAACTACCAGTCAATCTAGTGGTCCACCACCAACAATTCAAAAACAACCATTCCAAGAAGCCTCAACCTACTAGGGAGCATTACTTAATCTCTTTTAAATAGTGATTGATGAGAGTCTATCCATTTAAAAGAGAGTAGGTAAGGAAGATCTTTATTAGTCTCTTAAAGAAGATAGACTTCAAATTGTTGGAGGCCAAGAAGCTGAAAGAGGCAATTAAGAGGGGTGACTATAATTGTTGCCCCATCCATTGCATGTTAGGCCACACAATTGAAGACCACATTATCTTTAAGGATTGGCTTGAGAAAAACTACATACCAGGAAACATCATCATCCCTAAGGACTATTTAGTAGATCCGAATTAGAGGTCAATCAAAATAATCTTAGGTAAATGCTCTAAAATTTATCTGTAAATTAAAGATGGTTGAGATATTACTCTAGGTATTTAAGAAGTTAAATAACAAATCTTTTCATCTTTCTCTACAATCGTCGACGAGAGCATGGGCCTAATCTTGGAGGTCGAGGTAGAGGTTGAGCTAGAGGATATTGAGATGGTTTCCTCTCTAGTAGTTGTAGGAACTACTATAAATAATAAAAAAAGAGTGAAACTTTTATAGAGAGGAAACATATTGATGAGTGATGATTTCAAGCTGTGGATGGAGTAAAACCCTTATCTCCACTAACGTTATCTAACTTTTACTTTGCCTCATTATAGGAAAATGGTCAAAAATTAATGAAGAAAGATCCTTCTACACATAATTTAATGTTTAATATTGAGAATAAAATAAAAAATGAATCTTTCATAGAAGAAAATTAAAAATCAGCAACGATCGTTAAACATCCTCAATAAACGATTCTTCAGATTAGACTTCTAAAGGGGGAGATAAATTTGAGATCTTATTAGATGGTGAGAACCCAAAAATTAATTTTTAAGGGAGTTTCATCGTGTTAGATCTTTCAGATTTGGACTCCCCATCAAAAAAAGACATTACATGGCCTAAGGAGAGCATATACCCCACCATAGTTTGTCCCCCCGAAGAGATCATTGAGGTACAACTGCATGGTGGCAAAGTTTTACCCCTTAGGTTTCCTCCTAAGGGAAATGGACAACAAGTTGTCTCTAGCAATCCAATTCAAAATCATCCTCAATAATTAAATCTTCCTTCCAAACCACTGGATCCTGATCCTGATATTTCCAAGGTCGATTATAATTTCTTAGCTCATTTTAGGAAGTTGCCAGCTAAGTTAACTATCTATAATTCCCTCATTCTCTTGAAGGAGATGAGGAATCCTTAATTAAAGCACTTCTCGGCCTAGATATTTACTTAGCTCAGTTAGCTGCAACTTCACAAGATAAAGCTCTATACTTCAAAGAAATCCTTGAGGTAACATTTTTCGATGAGGTTCTAGTTCTGCAAACTACTTATCATAATTTCCCACTTTACATTATTATGAATGTGAGAAATTTCAAGTTATCTAGAGTCCTTATTGATCCTAGTGCATCGGTTAACGAGATGAACATAAAGAGTCTCGCATACCTTAAGATGGACATTTGTAAGCTCACCACTCACAAAATGGTGTTATATGGGTTCAACGACAAGGTTGAGAAGGCTTTAGGTTTAATCACAATCCTTTTAAAGATAGGAGAGTTGAAAATAGAAGCCAACTTTATTAAAATTGATTTGGTGATGTCCTTCAATGCACTTCTCGGTAGGCCTAGATCCATGAGTATAGGATGGTTCTATCTACCCAACACCAATGCATCAAGTACCAATAAGAAGACATTAAATATGTGATTAAGGGTGATTTGTAACCATTCTCTATTCATCAGATCAGGATCTATGAGGATACAAAAAACTATGCACCTAAAGGGTCCTCTACTTTTCCTAGATGTAAGATCATAATTATGGAAAGTCAAAACATTTTTTGTTGGCTCCTCCATCTCAAAGAAGGAAGATGGTGTAATCCTTGGGGAGGAAGATTTTAATGAATTAAAAGAATTACCTCTTGTCTACTTTCTTGTGGGTGTAAGAAATTATGTTTCTAAAGGTCTCATGTCGGGTCAATGGACCAAGGGTCGTGATAGATACCATGTGAACATCTAGCACACAAAAAATAATTAAAATTTTACCAGTCGTATCAGATTTGGTATCGTTAATTCATTTAATAATGATGAGTATTATCATGTGATAACAAAGTAAATTAAACCCCCTAGATGGACTTTATTTGGAGACATCGTATGATCTTGATGAACTTCAAGTTTAAGATGTACCCCCTAAATTTGAAGATGAAATTAAATCAACATTTTACAAACTTAAAGAAATTAATCTTGGAATAGAGGATAACCCTCACCCTACATTCATTAGTTCTTTATTGAGTGAATATGAATCAAAGGTTCTAATTCAACTTCTCTCTAAGTTAAGGGACTGCTTCACTTGGAAATACGATGAAATGCCAGGCTTGTCCACCAATGTAGCTGCTCAAAAACTTAGAATTCAACATCATGTCATTCCTGTTAAGTAAGCTCCTTGATGCATGCACTTAAAACAAGAGCAACAAGTTATTTATGAAATTAAGAAATTGGTCAAAGCCATATTTACTCAAGAGGAGATACATCCTTCTTGGGTAGCCAACATCATACAAGTTTGAAAGAAGAATGGTCAAATTTGGATCAATGTCAATAATATGGATCTGAAAAATGTATGCCTTAAGGATGAATTTCCTTTACCCATACTTGAGCTCATGGTGGACTTTACCTCTTTGCATGCCATTTTCTCCTTTATGGATGGATCATCTGGTTACAACCAAATCAAGATGGACCAGAAGATGAGAGGAACACTGCATTCAAAACCTCTATAAGAATCTTCTATTATAAGAAGATGCCATTAAGCCTTAAAAATGCTTGTACAACCTACCAGCAGGAATTGGCCAAAATTTTTGATAAATTGATCAGTAGTGAAGTTGAACGCTACATCAACAATTTGGACATCATGAGAAAAGTTAAAGAGGATCACCTACATGATTTAAGAATCATCTTTGAGTTCTTGCACCGTTATGACCTCAAAATGAACCCCTTAAAGTGTGTTTTCGGAGTTACTTCAGGAAAATTTTTAAGCTTTATAGTAAGGAACCACAGAATTGAAGTTTATCCTACTAAGATTGAATCCATCTTAAATATGACACCTCCTAGGAGCCTTACTTAGCAAAGGTCCCTTAAATGTGGGTTGGCATATATAAGTAGGTTCATTTCTAATCTCTCTAGAAGGTGTCAGTAACTCTCTATCCAAGCTAAAAAGGTCACTAAATTTATATGGGATGAGATATATCAAAGTTCCTTTAAAAATATCAAACAATATCTTACCTATCTGCCAATATTGGTAGCCCCTATTCTAGGGAAACCTCTTATTCTCAGCACTGCGACTCTAGATTAGTCGCTTGGTGCCCTATTGGCTCAAGCCAATGAAGTGGGAAAAAATGCCATCTACTACGTGAGTTGACAACTTATTCCGTTAGAAATTTGGTATCCTTCCATTGAGAAGTATTATTTTGCTTTAGTTTTCACAGCCCAAAAAGATAAGGCATTACATACTTTTGCATCAAGTAAGTTTGATTTCAAGAGTCAAATTGTTGCAATATCTAATGACCTGATCTACATCATCAGGATGTCTAGCATGATGGTCTATGATATTATATCAATTCAAGATAACTTTCTTTCCCTTACGTACCAAAAAAGGATAGGTCATTGCTAACTTCCTTGCAGCACACCTGCTGCCAGTGAAATCTCCTCTAACTGATGATTTACTTGATGAATAAATCATGAGTTTTGACGTATCTAGCAATCGTGTCTGGGAATTATATTTTGATTTTGCGGCATCCTCTCAATGAGGTAGTGCACATAGATTAACTATTCCCAAAAAAGTTAGAATTTGCTTAATTTTTATAACTCCAAACAAAGGAATGATGCATTTCTCCTATCACTTATCAGAGCCTTACATAAACAATAAGGCTGAGTATGAAGCTCAAATAATTGGTTTAGAACTATCAATACTGATGGACATAAAATAAATTAAAATCTTTGGTGATTCTCATCTGGTTATCAATAAGATTGTAGGAACCTATAAGATTTTAAATCCAAAGCTCTTAAAATACCATCAATACAAAAATCACCAGCTCGAGCAGATTCCTATTGTAACTATGTATGGGATTCCTCGAGGAGAAATTTTGTGTTAGATGACTTAGCAAAGCTTATAAAATAATTTGCTTGTCCGGAAGAAGACACCTTTTATATAGAAACTTAGGGTCGTCAGGTCCTTGCTCCTATAGATTTGGAGCACTTCAACAAGAAATCTTCTCTAGTTTTATTTTCCTCTTCAACGGCCAATGAAGAGGGCAATTGGAAATAACCACTCATTGATTACCTTCAAGAAGGTAAGTTTCCTCATGACAGATGCCTTGCCAATCAAATCAAGAAATGTGCCCTTTCATATGAACTCATGAGCAACACTCTATACTGTTGATCGTTCAATCATATGTGACTATGTTTTCTAGATAAATGAGAGGCTATAAAGATTATGAATGATGCCATACAAGACTATGTTGTGCTCGTAAATCAGGTCTTAAGATGAAAATAAAAATTAAAAGACTTGGATACTATTAGCTTATGATGATTGATGATTGCATGAATGTTACAAAACATTTTCATCAATGACAAGTTCATGGTGTGGTTTTACATCAATCGCCAAATGTGTTGCAATCATCTATAGCTTTGTGGCCCATCAAGAGTTAGGGCATGAATGTTACTGGGCCTATTGACCCTCTTTCTATAAGGGTCATCGCTTCATTTTAGCGATGACTGACTACTTTTTGAAGTAGGTGGAAGCAGTTCCCCAATGTAATGCAACCTCACACCATATCATGAAATTCTTTCATGACCATATCATATATCAATTTGGCGTACCCCATAGGATCATATCCAGTAATGCGTCCATATTCTAGTCTATAAAAATCAATAAATTTGCAAAACATCATGGTATTAATTAGAGATTCTAAATAATCTATTTCTCATGGGCAAATGGGTTAGCCAAGGCCTTCAATAAAACCATGGTGCTAATTATCAAAAGACCCTAGATGACAGTAAATGATAGTGGGATTAGCAGTTGGTGGAAGCCTTGTAAGCATATAGGACCACTTATAAGACCCCAACCCAATCCACTCCATTCGCATTAGTATATAGGTCCGAGGCCAAGCTCCCTCTAGAAGTACAGATCCCCTTGCTAAGGATTTCAATACAGAACAAGATCACAACATAATGAAATGCACAGCTTTGATTAGAAGAGCTCAAAGGCCTTGAAGAGCGTTTCCTCCAAGCTCAGTAAAACTTAGAATTATATAAATCTCGAATGATTCAAGCTCACAATAAGTTAGTGCGACCAACAACCTTCCAAGTAGGAGACTTGGTCCTGGTTATTCGAAGTCCTATCTTATTCCACCAAAAGATTGGTGGGAAGTTTGAACTAATATGAGAATGTCCTTTTATCATAGAGGTTGTTAATGAGGAAGGCTCATATCAACTAGTTGATTGTAAAGGAAATCACCCAATGTTGCTAGTCAATGGGTTTTTCCTTATGAAATACTATGCTTGATGTAGCTCAACTTTTAAATTAATAAAAATATCCTCAAGTTTTGAATTAAGTTAAATATATTTTATTGAAATCTTAAGTTCCAAAAATTAACCCTTTTTGTGTCTTAATATTAGTTCTGAGTCATCGTACTTTATTTTCTTAAGATCAGATCCACTAATGGTGGAGCATGCCCTTTATGGCACCACCCTAGTATCAATTAAATTTTTGTCCTCTAAGGTCAGGTGTAAGTCCCCACCTCAAGCTTCCTCTCCATACGACCATCCACTAGTAGTGGAGCACACCCTTTGTAACACCACTCTATCTTTCTTTTTCTTAAGATTAGATTTGATTCATCATGCTTTCTTACCTTATGTGGTACCACCCTAGTATAAATTTCAATCTTGATCCTTATAGTAAGGTGTAAGTCTCCACCCCTAGCTTCCTTCCATACTATCACTTGCTAGTAGTGGATACCCCTTGTGGAACCACTCTACCTTTCATTTCCTTAAGGTTAGATGTGAGTCATCATGCTTTCTTTCCTTAGGATTAGATTTAATAGTGATGGATCACGCCATTCATGGCACCATCCTAGTATCCTTGCCCGAGAGTTGATCTCCCATTCTAGTTTAAATCTTCTAGTAGTGGAGCACACCCTTTGTGGCACCACTCTAGCTTTCTTTTTCTTAAGGTTTGATGGGAGTCATCATGCTTTGTTTCCATAAGATAAGATCCACTAGGGTTGGAGCATGCCCTTTATGGAACCACCCTAATATTGACACAATTTCAATCTTCCATGGTTAGGTGAAAGTCCCCACCTCAGGCTTCCTTTCCATATGATTATCTATAATTTATGGAGCATGCCCCTTATGGACTACTCTAGAGTTCTTCTCCTTAAGGTTAGATCTAAGACATCATGCTTTCTTTCCTCAGGATTAGATCTACTAGTGATGAGCATGCCCTTCATGGAACCATCCTAGTTTCCTTATCTGGGAATTGATCCCCTATTCAAGTTTAAATATGGTAGTACAGGAGCACGTCCTCTGTGGCACCACTCTAGCACTCTTTTCCTTAAGATTAGATGTGAGTTCTTATGCTTTCTTTGTATCGAATTAGATCAGTTAGTGGTGGAGTATGCCCTCTATGGAACCTCCCTTGTATCAACTTCAATTCGATCCTCTGTGGTTAGGTGTGAGTCCCCACCTCAGGCTTCCTTCCCATAATATCATCCACTAGTAGTGGAGTACGCCCATTATGGAACCACTCTAGATTTCTTCTCCCTAAGGTTAATTGTGAGTCATCGTACTTTCTTTACTTTGGATTAGATCCATTAGTGGTAGAGCGCACCCTTCGTGGCACAACCCTAGTATCAACACAACTTTGATTATTTAAGGTTAGATTCATTCTTTCCTTAGAATCAAAATTCTAGATTTGAACTTCTCATTCGATCAATGCCAATAAGTGTAATAGAACTTCATTCTACTATATATATTGGGAGACTATTCTTTGACTTCATTTCTATATGAGGTCATTAGGATCCTTCAGGATGCTTGCCCATTAATCTGATGGTTGATAATCACCTAGTTGTCAATCATCCAGAACTTATTCCAAACTTTAATACAAACTTCAATCTAACTTTAGTCAAACCTCAATTAAACTTCAATCATATTCAATAAACTTTGATAATCTAATTCATATCAATCTTTAATCACTTGAAACTACAGCCCTGCACTGTAGATAGGTGACTCAGTGCACAGCCCAACTCAATGAACGGGCACGTAGTAATCACCATTTGATTTCCTTTATCCAATTATCAACAATAACCTAATTGATTAATATTGATATGTATAATTCAAAATCAATCAATCAAATTTAAAACTACGTTCAAATCAAAAATTCCAGCCCAAAATTTAAAGTTAAAGGCCAATATTCTATAACCCTTTTTGGGTGATTTTTTAACCTCAAAATCCACTCAAATGACCCCCTAATTTATGATCTATTAATTATATATTGATTAGGTATTTCTCAAGGGTTAACCCTCTAAATTTAAATCCAATTTGATATCTCTAACCCCAGAAACCTTATTGAAATCCAATGGCTTCAAAACCTTCAAATATTTATAACATATCCCATTGGACCTTCCACCATGTGGAATTTGACCTTGGGACCAACCCCAAAATTTTTGACCATATCCATAACCCTTGTTATGACATTTTGAACATAAAATAATACTTTGGTAGACACATGTTTACCAACCATTGATTAGGGGTCCAAATGACCAAAATGCCCCTTAAGGGAAAATTTTTAGTTTCCTCTAAACTTTAACATGGCCAATCCACATCAAGCCATGAAACCTTCTCTAATGTATCCTAAACATAATTAGGAGGGCATTGGACTCAAATTTAAGCCTTGGTCATGCATGGCTGACCAAGTTAACTCAAGTTGACCAAATTGCCCCTTAAGGATTTAAATGGTCGTTTTAACTCAAAAGGTTATTCCAATGTATGAGACCACCTCCATTGATCTCAAATCACTCATTTCAATTTTTTGGATGCAAACCATAACCATGAGATAAATTGATTGACCAAATCAATCATTATGGTGCAAATAAACCCTTAACTTACATCAATGTCAAAATCAATACTTCAAACCACTTCAAACTAGATTAATCCTTTATAATCATTCAATTAGACATCCCACACATGTACAAAACCTTTTTAAGTAAAATCTCCCTTTATTTGACTTGGTCAACCCATATGGAGGGGTTGAAACCCTCTCTATTTCCATGTACATGAAAAAATTTCCAAACCCATGGATCTTAGAACATGGTTACACACCCAAACAGACTAGTGCACTCTCGTGGATGCCAGATCAGCCCATTAACTTGTGTGACCTATCAAATTGTCAAATGTGCCTTCAAATGGTCTTAGGCTACCATGCCACCTTGGAAACTCTTCCTCTATTCAAAACCTATTCTAACCTACTATAAAGCAACAATTTCCCCTCCCAAAGTTGCCCTAGTACAAACCCTAATCCATCCTTAATGCATGGTGTAGCTACATGGGGGGAAAGGTAAGTGGTCCCCTCTCTATATGGACCTATCTTCCCCCTATCATCTAAATCCTTAGGGAACACTCATGCACCTATCTTCCTCCTATCTTCTAAAGCCTTAGGGGGCACTTGGCATACATCTAAGCATTCATCAATCTAATCTAAGCCATTTGATCCAAAAGGTGAGAGTTAAGTGGGGGAAACATAACCTAAGACTTCATTCACTCTCATTTTATTCAAAGTTCTCCTATAATTGCCCCTAGCTCTCCAAACCCTTCCTCCAACTTCTACTGCCAATTCCAAGCTTTCCCAAGCTTTTCTCCACCAAACCTAAGCCTTAAAACACCATTTTGGTGAAGAGAGAGGGTTCTAGTGAGAGAAAGTGGGTTTTACTCAAAAAATTTCAATCTAGCCATCATCTACTTGTGGAGCCTTCTACAAACTTGGAGTGGACATCACCAGGATAAAAATGAGCTCAAGAACTAAAAAATCTATCCACTGGTTGGTGAGAAAACTAAATTTTTTTTAAAAACTTAAGTTTGAAACTGCTCATAATCTATGATGCATACAGTCTCCAAACTCTAGGCATTAGAAGATTGGGACACCATAATCTCATGTTTCAAATTTCATCAAGTTTAGTTGGTTATTTTAAAAGTTATGGCTATTTGAAATTTTTAGTTCATTTTGAATTGATTTACTTTGGATTAATCTCAGCCAACTGATTTTTTCTTCTACGCCATCAAACAACCCAAAGAGTGTTACATCACCTGTATTAGAACATGGCGATGGCCTTAGGAATTGAATACATGCCATTTTAATCCTTCTTTTCCATGGGGTGCAATCTCACTTGTCCATGCATGTGTTGTAGATCCAAAGCTAGAGATGCGTTGCTGACATTGATAAGTAGCAGCTCAAGCGCTTTGCACATTGCATGTGACGTGACACTCATTTTTGCATAAATTGATTTAAAAATTAATTTAAATTGTTAGAACTTTAAAAATTCATAAAAAATCCATTTTTTACTGAATTGAGTGATTTTGGTGTCATTTAAAAGGTATTAATGCCTAATATTTATTAAAAATAAAATTAAAGTATTTTAATAAGTGAATTATGAGATATTTAGGTTTATTTGAATTTGATTTTTGATAAATTTCTCACAATCCAGTGATCAAACTAGACACAACTTTTGGTTAAAATTGTTTGAGCATCTTAAATATCGCTACATTTTTCCTAGGTTTAGATGCTCTTTGGATTGTTGGGGGATGAATTTACAAAGTGATGGCTCCATTTTATACCTAAAAGTTTGAAAATTCATAATTCTACAAATTGATAAGTTCTGGATGTGTGTTTTTTATGGTGTGGTTGTATAAGTGTCAAGGTTAGATGACCAAAATTTCAAACCCATTAAAACACTAGAGACACATAAGAAAAATAATCAAGGTTGATGTCTAGATAACTTACAAAATTTGTAGGGAGTTCCATACACACCCAATAAGGGTGAAACAGTGTTACCATAAACCTAGTGATATTATACATCTTAGGTTCAAATTTTATTAAATTTAGAGCCCATTAGGTCAGAAAATTGATCAAGTTAAAAATAAGCCTTTTAAGAACTCTGATACTTAAAAAAATTATAATAAATATAAATTAAATGTAATAAATATAAATAATATGTTAAACTGTTTAGATTTAAACCCTATACCTAGGAAAATTAAAAGCCCCATCATTGGTCCTCTAATTTGAGCTTAACTTAATTTTTAATAAAAATTAATAAATAATTACTTTTAATAATTAAAAAATATTAAAAATACCAAATAAATTTTAAACTCTTGAAAAAACCCCTACAAGTCATCCCTGACCTTGCGGAGAGATTTCAAGGAGTATAGAGTGAGTTTGGAACAAAATCATTAAAACCTCATTGATTAAATAAATAATTAATTAAATTAAATACTCAAACTTTGAAAAGAGATAATTAATTCCAAAAAATTTCAAATTGAGCAAACTCAAAGGTGTTGGACTCCTTTGAGGGTCTAATTGTTTTTAAAAATACAAACTTCTAGAAATTAGTTAAAGTCAAAAAGTCAACTTGTCAACTTAAGTTCAAAAATACATCGAAACTTCAAAAAATCATAACTTAATCTAGAAAAATCTAAATCCAACAAACTTAGTATCTATATACTCACCATAAGGTCTAGAGTTTAGGAAAAAAATTAAAACTTCAATATTTAACTCAATTTAAAAATTCAAATTTGGAACCGTTAATTTAATGATTTAAATAATTCATAAAATTCTAAAAATTCAATAATTGATCAAATTCCAAATAACATCAATTTGATTATTAAAATTTGTCAACCAACCCCCAGATACAAAAAAAATACCCTATTGATGAAATTTTTAGGATGGACTAACTTAAGCTGTAGTGCTAAGTGTCCAAAGGAGGCCTAGTTCCTCGAGCCCACTATGAAAATGCCACAAACAAATTCAATGGAGTGTAAGACATTAAAATCAATTAATTATTAATCACTTAACCAAAATTAAAAATTTAATTCAACTACATCAACCTAGTTTTTTAGGATTGACTACTTTGAGCTATGGGGCTACATATCCTTTGGATTCCTGGTTCTTCGATCCCACTATGACAATGCCACGAACCAGTTGGTGACCAACATAATTAATTTAACCTTTGAAATCACAAAACCAATCTTAGAATACATAACAAACACTCGAGTGATAAAGTTTTTAGGATGGACTACCTTTAGCTGCGGGGCTACATGTCATAATGAGGCCTGGTTCCTCGAGCCTATTATGACAATGCCATGAACTAGTTGATGGAAAATATAATTAACTTAATTTTTCAAATCATCAACCAACCAATTAATTTAAAAATCATAAATTCCTTAAACTTTTACCAATTAAATTATGTAAATAACACTGGTTAGTACTAGGTAACCCGAGCCTATGAGGCTATTAACTTAGCCCCAAAAAAGGTGAAATAAATTTCACGACCTTGGTGTAAACAAATTTAGTAATCAATTAACACTTAAAAAATATCTTAAAACTAATATTAAAATATCTGCACTTTAATTCTAATTAAAAAACCCCTTTAACCTACAATAAATATTAAAACACTCGACAACTTTAACAACTATCAAATATAGGACATATCTAAGCCATACATCCTACTGCATACACTTTAGATGGTTTGTTAGGATAACCAATCAAATTCATAGGTTAGGCCAGTATTTTCATTTTCTGCTACTTGTGTGCCGGTTTTTCTATATTTTCTTCTATATTTGTTGGTATATTTAATTGATCTGATGTTTATTAATGTGTTAATTTTATTATGCAATCTATGAATTAATGTGATGGGTGTTAAATTAATCCTAGGTTAGAATGATTTGGATGCTCATAAAATCTTTTGCAGGTGGCCATGATCATGTAGGGCTATAAATTAATGGCGAGAATTAAAATTTTAACTAATAAATTTTTGTAGGTGCAAAAAATGCAAAGTCCCCATTGATATTAAAAGGGCATGGAGAAGCATGTTTGTGCTCAAATATGAGCAAATTAAATTATGTAACTACTTGGGATGATTTATGATTATAATTACTTAGGATAACAGTGCAAGTTATTTTAAAATCTTTTTTTATTCTCTACATGTATTTTAATTCGAAGTGTTGTGAAAGTTAATTTTAAGATGGGATATTAACCATCCAATTTGAAGTCCAAAGGGAAGGGAAACATCTGCTTAGGGGAGAGTTCCCTTCATTTGGAAACTCAAATTAAGATGATTTTAAAATCCAAAGAGGAAAGAAACACCATATGTAGGAGTACTTTTCCATTTGCATATCTAGACTCTATAAATCCGAGGAGCTCTTAGAAGGGAGGAAGATGATGTGAAGGCACAAGAATATTTCATTATTAAAATTACTTGCGTTATTCCTAGGACTAGAATTCAGGTTATTATTAGTGTTACCATACCACTTTAAATTTTTATAGGCCCTAGCTTGTAATTAAGTGGCATTTGCAACATGGACTTTTATAATTGATTTAATTTGATTATATGATTTGATTTGATTGATGTTTTTATTTCTATGTAGTTAGAGCTTTATAGTCCTTCCAAGTTTCTTACTCTTGCATGTCACTTTTAATTTTAGTTTGGAAGCTTTTTGGCTCTTTAAGGACAAAAAAGTTTTCTGCTTATAATTTAAATGAATATTTTAGGCCAACATAAAAACTTAATCGAATTCAAGAAGTAAGCTCAGGTTAACTGAGGGTTTCATACATTCATATTAACACTTTGCCTTCCTTGTTAGGCCCCTCCTTGTCTATGGGTTGTGGTAGACCACCTGGCCTAGTAGGGTGTAGTTCTATCTAGGGGATGTTGTGTAATCTCCATGAAAAAAAATTATTTTCTAAGCTTAATTTTAAAACTTCTTCATATTGCTTCGGCATACAAGGTCAATCAGTGCCCATTCCATTTTTCTTCTTCCATTTTATTCTTTGCATTATAATTTCATGCATGTTATATTATTGAAAATGTAGGTTGAAAGCATTGTTATTGTTTTAGTTTAAGCTTTGTGAGAAAAAAAAAACAAAAAAAAAATTACAAAAGAAAATTATATCAAAATTTAATATTTGTGTTTTATACAAAATCAAAACAAAAGAAAAATTGCATTTAAAATTTTATATCATTAGCTTTCACATTGTTAGATCTAGTTTAAAACAGATATTAAGTTTTTTTTTGTAAAGGGAGTGATTTTGAAAAAGAAATTTTAAATCTACTATGCATGCAAAAATAATGCACTTAAAAGTAATCAAGAACTAACAAATAATATTTTTTCTTTTAAACATTTTAACAAAAATGGTAAAATAAATATATAGGATACAAAGAGGTCTAAATATATAACTAATTTAATAATTAATTTAAAATTATAATATGATTGTTACTTCCCTAATAATGATGGAAAAAATGGGATGTTCCGGCATGACTATGTGAATAGCTAATTGCACATATGAAATAAAATATACCTTGGGATCAATTAATACTTAGATTTTCTTTGATATAGATTTCACACTAGATATGTAAGTTTACATGTCGATTAAGTAATAAAGTGAATGGGGGACTGTCAATCCCATGAGGAAGTATTCTGCTAGATTGCAATCCAGCTGGCACTATTTACTATAAATACAAGGTTTATCCTATTGAACAAAAATCAAGGATTTTGAGTTTCTACCAATTATAGGGAATTTAAAAGATGATGAGATGCTAATATATAAAATATGTTTTGGACTAATGCCTTTAAAATAATAAAGTTTTCCTAATAAGACTTTTATAATAGGTTTGAATCATATCATATACTTTCCTAGATCTCTGCCAAGCTTATAGGGGAGTAAAGGGAGACTTATGGCCTTCCTATAATTTTTACATCTCCATAGAACCTAGAAGGTTTACCATCCTATGTCTAGGTATGCTAACATTCCATTCCAATACTCATATTTATTGCAATATTCCTCCCTTGAGGTAATATATCACACTAGATATTAACTACACACATGGTCATTATGTGAATTAAAGTAAGAATGGGTGATATTAAAAATATCCATAATTTTGTTCAAGGCATAAGAGTCTACATTAGTATATGCATTGTGTTTGCATCACTAGCCCAAAAATTAAATATTAAGTAGACACAGATAAAAAAAAACACATCATTATTTAAATCATAAAAGAAAACTTAAAGAAAAAAATAAGGAAAGTTTCACTAGGAAAGTACAAATGAACTTCTCCATACTCTTTCCTCCTTCAACGGTAAGATTTCTTACATAATATATGTTAATATCTCTAATGAAAGTATCTTGCACTCCCTTAGCCTCTCATAGACTTTACTCTAAGGAGGCATTGAAAAAATATATAGAAAGTTACAAGACTCAATTAAAAGTAGCAGAACTCCTAAATAAAAGAACTGAAAAACTATTTATAGTAAGTGTAAAAATTGCCTCAGGCACTAAGATGCTTCAAATGGTGGCCATACAGCATTTTAATATGAACTAGCACCTCGGTGCTGTTAAGCGTGCTCTACTGTGGTGTTATGCTGATTCAGAGGGTCTATTGGTTGAGCCAGTGCATCACTCAGTTGACTTAGCATGGTTCTATCTTTCATAAGTTTCTCCACTATGGCACTACAAAAGTTAACCTCTGTGGTGTATGAATGTTCAATTCCATGTTGTAATGCTTAGCGCCTTGGCAGTCAAATTTCTAAGACTAAAGTGCAACGACAAAGATATTTTATGCTATAGCACTATTAAGCAATGTGGCACGAACCTTGACTCCACTGAGGCATTAAATTTTTTGCCATTTTCCTGAGGCTTTGGCATTGTGATTTCATGATCTTGCACTGAGGCATTGATGATGCTATAGCAATGGTAATTGGAGTGTTGCAACTCTGGTTCGACACTTATGAATTTTATATCCTTTACATGAGCTTTTCCTACATAGCTTTAACTAAAACACCTCGTTTTCACTGAATTTAAATGTAAGAAATAATACAAAATTTACACTTAATAAGGAATAACTGAGAAACTTCCTCCATAATAATTGATGCTTTACTTAACAAATTTTCAATTGTTTTTATAGTAAATCCTTTAATAAAAAGGCCTCTGGGTCACATATATTTTTAAGGAGTATCTCTATAGAATGTTGCTCGTAAAGTTGTGGCTTATAATTCATACTAAGATCCTCCATCTTAGATTGTAATATACAAGATTTTTACTAGGTTCCTATTTTTTTAATCACTAGGTCCCCTACTGTCACATGATGATGTGCTCCAACAAATTTTCATACAAATAACTATTCTTGTTTAGCAAAGGAATAGAATGACCCATTTGGAAAATCTATATACTAGTCAAAATCTGCCCAAGATATATTATTAATAAACTACTTGAAAAAAAGCAAGTCGCTGCCTCCTATATTGTAAAAGCTATCGCACACTAAATATTATTTAGGGTTTCCAGTACCATTGAAGTTTTTGAATAGAGGTGGAAAAAATCTTTTAGGCTAAGGAACCAAGTCATATTATTTCAGGTAGGGTCTACCCCTTAGAATAGATGAAGTGCCTTGGGATTGTTTGAAAGCCTCTTTTACTAACTGTTCTTCTAGCTTCATTATATCTAATAATAGTGCAAACTCTTTCTCTTACTTATTGGCTTTTATTTACTTTTCTTTTACTATTTTGTTATATTAACTTTAGTACTAAATAGACTCCATAGGCGCTGATTGTATTTATGTTTTGGAGGAATGAAATGATTTACTTTATAAAATAGCCATGGTGGCAATTAACTCCTCCACCTTTTCAATTCTAGCAAGCCATTCATCTTTAAAGTTTAACTGATATAGAAAATTTTGAGTTAGATATAGTGTATCTTCCTCTCATAAATCAATTTGTATGAGATTCAGATAACCTTTACCTTTTTCTTTCTCAGTGTCTACCATAAGAACATTTCTAGATCTCTCTTTATAATAAAATTCCCTTGTAGTCCATTCAATTTCTTTATCATCATCAATTTTCTTCATACTCTCCTTGAGATGGTGCATCATCTCTTATATCGATCTTCCTGCTATGTGGTGTGGTTTGACTGGAGTGTACTTTAACATAAGAGGGTTGTATCAGAGCTTTATCTTTATCTTTTTTTTTCCTTCACTATGTGGTCTTCAGTGGCGTCAATTAGAATTGAAGTGGATACCACCTTAGGTCACAAAATCTTCATCATGTCTGATATAAATGTTGAATAATTTATAGATTTTAGCCCCTTTATATTAGAGCAGGATGCTGATTGACTTTAATTAAAGTGGTGTCGGTCAACTCTTGGTGATTTGTGAACCAATGAGTGATGAGGTACTCTAAGGGATTTATTTGTAGAAATGGCAGTGTGATCAGATTATATGTTCTTCTGGCTATAGAGCCATAAATGAAATATTTAATAGGAGTTTAATAATTTTGACCATTAAAAAGAATGAGAAAAGATTTACTTTTATAGATATAGAACTTCTTCAGTTCTGTTCTAACATCAACAACAGCAACTGACTTTGTAAGTTATGCATCTAGATACCGCACTCTCTATTTTTGAGGTAGAGGAATGATTTTGTTTCTACATAGCTAAGGATCAGCTTTGGTAGAGATCACATCTTTAAAAGATTTTAGAAACTCAATCTTTAATTGCCCATAACTTGTAGCATAGTCATAGATTAGTCCATTCAGCAACGTTTTAAAATTCCTCTTCCTTTTAAATAAAGAAGGTAGGACAATGGTTCTATTGAATGCAGGAGAGGGTGAATTCATTATCCGAAGAACATTCTCTTCCCCAACATTATTTAACAAAGAATTGTAGTGGATTCCACTCCACAGAAGGGAATCTTTAGGGATTTTAGACCAAAGAATTATAGGATGGAAAGGATTCTTTAGGTAACTTCTTTATCGCTACCTTAGTTGCAACATTTAATAGGTTCTTCTAATTTAACAGCTTGGACTTCTCAGCCCTCTACCTTAGACAGTGGTTCTTTTTCCTATTCTATGCTTTGGTCATTTTGTTGACCATAGATTAAGAACTCATCTTAAACATACCAAAGATTGGGAGTATAGGATGAGAAATTGATTTTCCTTTCTGATTTCTTGTATACTTGGGGAAAGTGAGGTGAGAGAAAACATAAGGTTTAGTAATTACAAGTGAAACTGTAGATCTACCCTCAATGGTAATCTTAACATGCACAGATTTAATGGGAACTGTATATATAGGGACTACAGTGTTGACCACCAAAGGCTATGGTCCAATAAAGGAATATTGTAGGTTGTTGAGCCCATATCCAAATTTGATGAGGGATCCCTCAGTAAATAGGGCCTGATTGACAATGATGTTAACATCATTGTAGAATAAGAAAATCATCTTTTCAGACATTATCTATAATTAACCAGAATTCTAAATTAGTTTTAGGATTTACTTGTTTTAACTAGGATGTTTAGATCACTAAATATAACTCATTGAGCTGAATTTATTGAATCACCAAAACATGTTTAAACCAAAATGGAATTGGAATTTAGTTCTAACTTTAAGAAGATTTTGGTTAAAATTGGTTAGAATAACTCTAACCAGGGAAATTATTTAGATATGAATTTAGATCAAAATTTAAACCAAGACCCATTCCAAAGATTTCAGACTAGGGGAAATTTTATTTTGATTCAATTTAGGTTTAAATTTAGTCTAGGACACGATCCAAAAACTTTAGACTAAGGAAATGAGTATAAATTAGACTTTAGAATTTAAGAGATTTTAAATTTGGACCTAGTCTAAAAAGACTTAAGACTAGTGAATGAGTTAAAGTCAGAATTTAAAATTGAGTAGATTTAGATTTGGACCTAGTCCTTTGGACTAGGAAAATGAGTTTAAACTAGAATTTAGATTTGAAAAGATTTAAATCTAGATTTAAATTTGAGGATTTATGATTAAGGTTTTTGAACCTAGGTTTTATAAAATAAAGGATCTAATAAACTTAAACCTTTAATAAAATCCTTATAGATCTAACAAGTCTTTTGTCCACTAAAGATAAAGAGTGGAGTCTATCCACAACAGAGTCATCAGAAAAATCTTGAGGACTAATAAATGTGCTACATGATTTACTTAATTATTTATTTAATCAAATCCATATACCATAACTTCTATTTCCTCGAAAGATAAACTGATGCTTAATTATCGATATAAAAATTGAAACTATTTACTTTTATATCCAAACTTAGCATAAGAAATATTCAATTCATCTTGAAAGATAAAAGAAAAATTCACCAATTATTTTGAATATGAATGTATAAACTAATGTATAAAGTTATAGTTTGCGTTCACATGATTCTTCACTTACCATAGAGAACTAAGATGGGGTTTATTTTTTTACCAGGCTCTAGACTTCTTATAGAGGCAAGCACCTATAGTTAATTGAGAAAACTCCTAAATAAAGTGGGGACAAGACTTTTAAAATTTATGAAGGTTTGATAAAGGATTTGAGTTAGAAGATCCTAAAGATTGACGGAAATTTAGATTGATTTTTAGAATTTATTTAAGATTTTGATAACCCTCATTGGGAGGATATTTAGAGAAACGTGTATACAATTTGGACTTATGCCTGCCTGGAGTGGGAAACCAGCTAACATCCTAAAAGTAATAAATCACCTTATGAATGTAAGATAGGAGGGATCCATATTTGAGGAATTAAGGATTTTTAGTTTAGGTTTTAATTAGATTTTTTAATATGTAGATGCACCTATTTAGCACATCTTTGACTCAAAGGCATTCTAAACTCTAAATTTTATTATTAGTTAACACGAAATTTCTAAAATATTCTATGTCTGTTCTAGAAAAAAAAAATATAGCAATATTATGATCCTAAACATAAGGCATACTATGATGTTCTTGCATACAATACTACTACTGTATCATCCTAGAACTAGGATACATATTCTTACAAAGTGCAAAATATGCACATTGAAAGAAATTTATGAAGAGGCTATCCTAAAGTACAAATCTACCATTGATATGAATTATATGCATGTAACATGAAGCAATATCTGAAAGAGTAGTGTATAAATAAACTTTTATGTACTTATTTTTAATGTTGATAAAAAATTAGGATCTACTAAAAAGTAAGGTGGCAAAGCTCCACCACAACAATCTTAGATTTCTACTCCTATGCAATAAAGATTTTAATATGATTGCTTAAGTCTTTTTCTTCAGGCTCTAGGATCTACTTTAAGATTCTAAAAGATAATGATCTTCAAAAGAAGAAAAATTATTTCTTATAGAATCTTCTATATGTATAATTAATCATTTTTAAATTTTTTGTACAACTTTTAATAATATACAACTAAATCTAGATATACAAGAATCTATATATAAAATGTTTATTTATAATTGACTCTTTACATTTACATTAGGACCAAGATACATTCTACTTTCTATAGGAAATTTTAAAAATAAATGTATAGAAAGAATGTGAAGGTAGAAATGAAAGTGTGTAAAACCTAATACTTTTAATGTAGCCTAAATGAGTCTTGCACCAGAAGAAATATTAGTATGTATAACATCTAGAGTTCAGGAAACTAAGTAATCAAACACGAGATACCCTCCAAGTAAGATATCTACATAGCATTAAACCATACCATAGACTTAGCCTAAGCTCAAGTCAGTAGCCCTATCAAACCATCTAAAGTGTGTGTAACAAGCTATGTAAATTGGATAGGTCCTAGGTTTTTTATTATTTAATATTATTTAATATTTAATTTTAAATTTGTTTTAGGTCAAAGGGGATTTATTTCAATTTACATTTTAGTATTTAGTAATTTAGGATTTATTTTATAGAATATATTTTAAGTGTTGAATTATTTATTTTAAGTTCTAAAGAACATAGCGCTTAATAACTCTTAAGTGCTAGGAGTCATTGATCAATAAGTCCTAGGCTCATCTTTGCAATGCATTTGATCTCTCCTATGGGATTAAATCCAATGCATAGAGTCCTTTAATTTATTTAGGTGTTTTAGTGAGCTATGTTTTAGATAATCTTATCAATTGATTACTTTACGAACTTGAAGTTAAAATTTTTAAGATCCTAGAAACTATAATGTATTTGATTCACCTAAGGGATCAAATCATGTGCATATAGCCCTCTAATTTATTTATCTTCTTTATTTAAGTTATTCAATTTTATTTTTTTTAATCAATTAAGTTGTACATTAAGTTTATGAATTTTAAATCAATTTTATATTTCCTATTTATTATTTTATCTGTATTTATTTATTTATTTAAATCCTTAAATCCCCCTCACTACTACCTCTGAAGAGCTAAAAAATGCCAAAATAAAACCTACGAGTCTAAAATCTCTACTAATCACAAGTACAAAATAACCTAAGAACATACTAGGTTGGACAGGAGCAAGAACCCAAAAAAGAAAGATCCAATGGTAAGTAGTTAGCCCAATATTTTTACCAAAAGTAATAGCCCTACAAATTAAGAAATCAAACCAGGAAACTTGCAAAATAGAGGGGTTGTAAAGAAAATGATGAAGCATAGAATAACAGTAATATTAATTAAGGTAATATTTGAGTAAATACCAATAAGCACGTAAAAGGATAATTATACCCATGCGCGAGTGTTGGTTACCCCAGGCATAAAAATAATCCCCGGGATAAACCAATAGGTGAACAAAGGTAAATAATCATCTGCCATATAACTCCAGTTGCTAAGCCACAAAGAACCATTCACATATTGATAATAAATCCCAAAATTGCTCTTGTCGATGGAGGAGTGGGTATAAATGTTGTCCAAAGAATTACTCCAGACAAACCAACATCAAAAGATCAACCAAGATAATTGATAATAAGCATAAGCTGTAATACTATTTAAGAAATTAAAAACCAAGGTAATCCCAGATACAATGAAAAAATCATAACCCAAAAAATACGAGTAATTAAAAAATGTGGAAAAACTATAAGATATAACCCTTATGAACATAATAGAAGATAGTAAAGGACACAAGAGCAAACCCCTATAAAAAAGAAGGAAGACCTGCATCCAACCAACACATAAACCAAGAGAAATCAACAACCTCGATAATCAAATAAAAATAGAACCAAGTAGGGACCCCCCAAAATAACTCATTGATGTGTAGGGAAATAGAAAAGGGAAGAAAAACCCAATGCATCGTAATAGCCCAAAAGATTTGACGGAAGCAAAGCAAGTATGCAAAACAAAAAAGCAGGTAAGAAAGGGAAGCCAAGCAAACCAGTAAAATCACATGTAGGGACCACCCAATCCATATCAGATAAAATTAAAAATTGATCAGAAATTCACATGGGGACCCCCATTAAATAATTGAGAGAAGCAGGATTAAATTGCCATGAGTTAGACTTTCAGGATAATAATAATTGATATCATAAATAATAGAGCTTTTTATACCAGTTAAAACATCCAAAAAATCATAAATCCAATCGAGCAACAAAAGCAAAACCTTTATTAAGATATCCCATATCATAACTATGAGCCCAAACTGCCACCAAAAAATGAGATAGGGATGGACAAACAATAGATAAGCTTCATAAAAACCATAATCAACTTGTCAGAGTTGGTGGAAAAAAACCCTAACCCTTCAACTAAAAAAAACCAAGCAAGAGATGATGTTTAATATGACACTATTAATACATAAATATAATAGAAAGATGCCAAATACCAGACCAAAAGCCAGCAGGAAGGACATAAAAAATATGGCCAAAAGGCCAACACAAAACTAAATAATTATAAACAATATAAGGAAGGCCAGATTTATCTAACTGAATAAGGCCTTTCAAATAAGCAGGCATATCACTATAGGTAAGAGCCATACAAAAATCTAAATTGCAGCCATAATTAGCCAGCCAATCTACACAAGTATTACCTTCCCTATGAATATACGATATGGTGAAATTAAAAAGCCCTAACAGCTTCTTGATTTCCCTTATAAGATAGAAAAGATCTGGACTACAAAAATTATTATTATGCTCTTTAAAATAATGAAGGATATAGGTAGCATCCACCTCAATCCAATTATTAGTAATACTAAGGGAAAGGAATAATTTGTGACCCAATATAATGTTGCAAATCTTGGCCCAAGTATAGTGATTTTGATGATAATTAACATTATTGTTCTTTACTATTGCTATTCTTGCATATCTATTTTGTTTTGCCTACCGCACTAACTTTTCAAGTCCAGAAGATAACTTATAATGCAAATCAGCTCAAGATCGGGTAGACTAGGATTGAGTCAGTCTGTAATCTTAATTCCAATCCATTTTTTACCTTTATTGAGTCAAATCTTATATTTAGTGGACCACAAGCTAAGTAACCTTTCACACAAACACTCATGGGGAGTAATTTGGTAAAGTAGATATTTTTTAATTTTTTTTACCATATCATACAAGATGATTTCAAATCATACTAGACGATTTGTTAGAAATAGAAACCCTAATTAGGGCATCCTTGGTAATTAAGTTCACTTAATAATGAAAGTTTGTTAGGAATATTAAGCCCTTGTGAACTAGTCCCGAGGCTAACCAAGAGGGGGGTGAATTGGTTATTTTAAAAATTCATGGGCAAACAATGATTTAGAAAAATCTTTTTAAATGTTTTAGAACCAATTACAGTTTCGTGATGATGTGTAGATGTTCAATAATAATAGAATAATAATCACAATCACACAATCATCAACAGAAAAATAAGTGCAAAAAATAATCAGAAAGAACACACCAAATTTTATAATGGTTCGGTCAACTTGACCTATGTCCACTCCCAAGAGCCTCCCCTCTGGCTATTGCACTAACACTAAGTGGCTCTCCTTCCACTCCCACAACAAGGCAGAGAAGCCTGTACAAAACTCCTTTCCACCAACCCGGTGAGGTAGAGAACCTGAACTCCTTTCACTTCCTCCTGAAGCAGGCAGAGAACCTAGACTCCTTTCGCTTCCTCCTAAAGTAAGCAGAGAACCTAGACTCCTTTTGCTTCCTCTTGAAGCAGGTAGAGAACCCGGATATTCTTGCGGACGATCCTACCATAGAGACACCAATAAGATAAGAGACGATGACCGGAGAAGACGACTCAGATCCTTTCTTGGAGCAACCTTTATGAACACCTCATAAACTCTCCCTCACAAGATCCTCTCTCTCTCTCCCAAGCTCTCTCTCTCTCTCTCTCTCAAGGTTTTCTATGGTAAGGAAAGTGGAAAAAATTTTTCTTATTTGAAGAAAAAGATCTTAAATAGGAGGGCTCAAAAATTACCCTAAATCTCAACTGGTCGTCAAATATCCTCTAGGGAGATCGAATGATCATCCTGTACGATCAGTATAAAATCTCATATATCATCCTGGATGATACAATTTCTCTGGATGATTAAAAGACAAAATTTATTCCGATCGTCCCATACAATTCTGCAATCGTCTGGGATGATTAGTGTAAATCAGGAATTTCATCCAGAAGACAGCACGGGTTGTTAATGGAAACTTATGCTGGACGATCTCAAAATGACTTGATCGTCCAGGATAATATCTTTATCATACTGTACGATTAGTTCAAAACACCCAAAATCGTCCTGCCTATAGTTCAGATCATCCTGCACAAAACATGTTGTACGATTGAAAATGACTTGATCGTCCAAGATGATATTTATATCGTTCCGTACGATTAGTTCAAACTCGGGCATGTCATCTAGAGGATTGTTTGGTTCATCCAGGGGAAATACTCTGGACAGTCAGGATTTTGCATGTACTATCCTGTATAATATTGTGATCATCTAGGACAATATGATAGTATCAATCAAATATTAATTACATTCCTTGATTACTAGACTAATTTAGGCATGATTATAAAGGATTGTCCAGGATGATACACGTATCGTCTGGGATGATGAGACCAAATCTCTAAAAATAAAAACTTGCCTAACTTAATCTAGTGGCTGAGAATTTTTGATTTGAGCATATCATCATGTATGATTGGTATATCGTCCAGGACAATCTACTTAATCAAACTGACTTAACGTAATCGCCCTAATTAGGGCTTCTATTTTCACTGGATTGTCTAGGACTATATGAATATCATCTAGGATGATATGAATATCGTCTAGGATGATGATATGAAGAAAATTTGAAACAGAAACTCTAACTCACTAAAACTCTCCTCCTGAATGTGTGTGTGCAAGGTTCCTTAGCTATGGGATCAATTACATTATATTTGTCTCAAGAAAGGGAAGAAATTATATTAAAACACACGCGGACCCGATCTTGAGTTGGCTTGAATTGCATTTGATCTTTTGTACCTGAAATGTTTGCCAATAAAAATAGAACAAAGAAATATTTGTTATCATCAAAATTATACTCCTTAAATCTAGATTTGTAATAATCTCTCCCTTTTTAATGATGGCAAATATTTATTCAGCTGTTTTAAATAAAGTAGATAGGAGTAATCAATGCACATATGATAGAAGATTTGTCATTGCAAACTTTACTAATCAGTGACAAATATTGACACTGAATATAACAAAAGAAACAACTACAACACAAAAGCAAATTTTACTAATTATTGATAAACAGTGACACTGAATATAACAAAAGAAACAACTACAACACAAAAGCAATAAAAGAAATGACTCATAACACAAAAACAACTCTCCCTTTTGACATCACAAAAAGGAGGAAGAACAAATAAAATAACATAAACTAGAAACATCACAACACAGAAAACTAATAGAGAGGCGGATCCTGATCAGAAGATCAGGGATCCCATAAACATAAAAAAAGAAAAAAAAAAAAAAAAAAAAATAGAAATAAGAAAACAACAGTAAAAATAATGATTTTTTTTAATTCATCAGCTCCAATAAATCATAATTTTCCCTTGAGTTTCAATTTAAAAGCCAATAAGAAGAAAATCGACAACACTGAAATCCATAAAAGTTGGAAAATTGATTTTCATAACTACTACCTTGGTTGCCTTACAAATTCAAATTCCTTTCAAACAAAAGTCTAATTCAGAAGAAAAGAAATTAGATTCAAAAAGAGATCCTTTCAAGCCTTATTCCAGAAAAATATCTGATAAAATAGTATTACGAAGTAAGGAATCAAAAATCATGATTTTTCATTTCAAGCTTTTGAAAATATTAAGTGGCGCATGGATTTTTCTAAGACATCTAAGGATCTGAAAGGGAAGAAAGCTTATTTTTTTGTGGGTCATTTTGTGCCTCTTTTCATTTTAGCACTCTTTGCGCATCTTTTATAAGCTTTCTTCCTTTCATAATCGTTAAAAAATCTCAGTTATGAGGATTAATTCATAAAACAAAAATCATACATCATATGATAAGTGCTATCACCTGATTAAGAAAATATAACACTGATTCAAAGCTTTAAAAACACTATTCATATGAGGTAGATTACTGTAGGAAGATAAAATAGATCTCTATTTTAAAAACATACTTTTTAATTTTGAAGAAGGTTTTTATCCAAAAGAAACATGACACCACTAAAGGATTTAGAGGAAGGAAACAATCATCAATGTTTCTTCCCTTTAATAGATTCAAAAAAGTCAATCACTGCTTACAAGCTTTCAAACAAAAATAACAAGGCAAAATACTTAGTTAGAAATCCAATTTTTTAGCAGTAATGAGCGATGATCTGATTCTGAAGAGTGTAAATAGTAAATAAAAGTAAACTAGAAGAAGAACAGACATGTAAAAATCAGTAAATGAAAATCAGCAAATGAAAATCAGCAGGAAATAATCAAATACGATAAGTAAATCAAACAACAAAAATTAACAGGAGAAGAAAATTTCTAAAATGAAATAGTCAATCAGATCAAATAGAAGATAAAAGTAAATTGAAAAATAGAAACATCAGAAATTAGTAATCATCATATTCATGCATTTATGTCAATCACACCCAATTTGGTCCTCAAAATGCTGCATGAGTTAAAGGCCAGTGGTTTAGTAAAGATGTCTGCCAAGTGATTTTTATTTGCTACATGATGTAGCTCAATATCCCCTTTTGTAACCTAGTCCCTAATAAAGTGATGCCTTATATCAATGTGATTGATACTTAAATATTGTATAGGATTCTTAGAGATGCAGATGGCACTAGTGTTGTCACATAGAACTGAAATTATGCCAATAGGTAATCCTAGATCTAGAACTTGTTGCTTCAACCAAAGGACTTCGGCCATACAACCTCCTAAGGCAATATACTCAGCTTCAGTAGTGGAAAGTTTTATAGAATTTTGTTTTCAACTGGACCAAGAGACTAAAGACTATCCTATGAATTAGCATGTTCCTGAGTGCTCTTTCTATCCACCCTATATCCTGCAAAATGAAAATTAGAATATCCAATAATCTCAAAAGAAGTGATGTACCAAGGATACCAGATTCCTAAGGTTGGGGTCCCTAAGAGATATCTGAGGATTCTCTTAACAACAGTCAGGTGGGATTTCTTAGGATCAACTCGAAACCTAGCACAAAGACAAACATTAAATATGACATTAGGTCAGCTAGCAGTCAAGTAAAGTAATGATCCAATTATTCCTCCAAACTTCTTCTGATAAATAGATTTTCCATTTGAATCCTTATCTAACTTGACACTAGAACTCATGGGAGTGTTTATTAGCTTGGCCTTATCCATTTCATATTTCTTCAAGATGTCCTTAATATACTTTGATTGATTGATAAAAGTTCCATCATCCATTTGCCTTATGCTAAACCCCAAAAATGTATGACAATTCTCCCATCATACCCATCTCAAACTCCTTACTCATTATCATAGAGAAATCATCACACAAACTTTTATTAGAAGATCCAAAAAGTATATCATCAATATAGATCCGAACAATGAGTAGATTATCTCCTACTTTCTAAGAATAAGGGGTGTGACCATGCTCCCCTTAACAAACTCTCGTTCTAAAAGGAATGTGCTAATCCTTTCATACCAAGCTCTGGGTGCCTGTTTCAATCCATATAAGGCCTTTTTTAATTTAAAAACATGATTTGGATATTGAGAACTCTCAAAACCTGGGGGTTGCTCTCTAAAGACATCATCCTTTATTACCCAATTCAAAAAAGCACTCTTAACATCCATTTGAAAAAACTTAAATCCCTTATAAGTGGTAAAAGCTAGTATCACTCTAATGGCTTCCAATGTAGCTATAAGGGCAAAGGTCTCCTCAAAATCAACCCCTTCTATTTGATTGTACCCCTTAGCCACCAATCTTGCCTTATTCCTAACCACCACACTAGAATATTTCATCTTATTCTTAAAGACCCATTTGGTTCCCACTACACTTTGATTCTTAGGTCTTTCTACTAACTCCCAAACATCATTCCTTAAAAATTGATTCAATTCCTCTTGTATTATTAAAATCCAAAATTCATCAGAAAGGGCTTGATTGATGTTAGTGGGTTCAGTCATTGAGATAAAGATAGAATGGTTTGCTTCCTTCCTAAGTCCATGCCTAGTTCTAACACCTTCAGAAGGGTATCCTAAGATTAGTTCTTTAGGATTACTCAAAGAGTATCTCCAATCTGTAGGTAAAGTGTTTTCAGGTTCTACCCTTTCCTCTAGTTTTGCATTTTCAACTCTTTGGGTAATCTCTCCTACCTCTTCTTTTTACTCAACTCTAGACTACTTAGGATTAGATTCATAAAAAACCACATGGGTTATCTCCTCGACCACCAAAGTCCTCTTATTAAACACCCAAAAGGATTTTCCCACATTAGAATAGCCAAAGAACACTCCTTCATCAGATTTGGGGTCAAATTTTCCTAAGAATGACTTCCCATTATTAAGAATAAAACCTTACAGCTAAAGATATGGAGGTGGGACAGGTTTGGAGTTCTATCCTTAATGATATCATAAGGTGTCTTATTCAGATTGGATATAACATTCACCCTATTCAACACATAACAGCCAGTGTTCACCGCTTCAGCCCAAAAGTATTTTGGAAGTGAATACTCAGCAAGCATGGCTCTAGCGGCTTCCACTAAGGTCTTGTTCTTTCTTTCAGCTACCCCATTCTGCTGAGGGGTCCTTGGAGCTGAAAAGTTGTGAGTAATCCCTTGTTCCTCATAGAAGGTTCCAAATTTTTCATTTTTAAACTCCCCACCATGATCAATATGGATGGTCACAATCTCATATACTAACTTCATCTGAATCCAAGTGGAGAAAGATTTAAATTAATCAAATCACTCAGACTTATGTGACAAAAATATAATCTAAGTGAACCTCGAGTAATCATCAATAATCATAAATCTATAAACTTTCACCTCTAAGTTGGCAGTGCTAATAGATCCAAACAAATCCATGTGAAGGACTTATAAAGGTCTAGAGGTGTTGATGTCCTTAATTGAGTGGAAAGATGAGTGGACATGCCTCCCTAATTGACAGGCATCACACAGGTGTTCCTTAGTGAACTTAAGCTTGGGGCACCTCTAACTAAGTCTTTTTGGGTGACCTTTCTAAGGGTTTTCATACTGGTATGATATAACCTCCTATGACACAACCAAGACTCATCAAGTGTAATTTTTAAGCAAATAGCAACATCAGTTTTAAAGCAATTTAAATCCAGCATGTAGACATTGTTGATCCTTTTCCCTGTAAAATAATTTTATCATTTAAGCTTATAATGCAGCAAGTAGTCAGGAACTTTATGCTGAAGCCTTTATCACATAGCTGGCTGATGCTGAGCAGATTGTGTTTCAGTTCATCTACAAGCAAACCATTATCAATAATGAAATTTTGTGAATCGCTAATTATACCTCCTCCTACCACCCACCTTGTGGAGTTGTCTCCAAGTGTAACCCTGCCCCCAGCTCTAGTCTCCAATGAAATGAATTGATTTGCATCACCCGTCATATATCTTGAATATTCACTGTCCAGGTACCACATGCTCTCATCAGGCCTTTTGTGAGAGCACACCTACAAAATCATCAAACGTCAGATTTAGGAACCCAAATAGATTTGGGTTCCTTCATATGAAAAGAAGAATGCAATGCATGTGTGCTATGTTGTGAAACAAGTAATTTGGGTCTCCATACCCAACATATACTACGGTGAACAGTGCAAGTGTGAGAGATATGTACTAGCATGCCACAAGAAAAACATCTAATGCAAGGAAAAGGGTTAACTAACCTATGTGGGTGATAGTGCCTCTTCTTAGGTTTGAATGAAACATGCTTTGATGATTTTGAATTAGATTCTTCAAATGGTGGGGGTGCATAAAATTGTGCAAAAGTAGGAGGTGTTTCATACTTCTTAGAAGCACTAATTTTCTATCTTAGAAATTCATTTTCCTTCTTGAGACTTATAATTTTAAATTTCAAAAAATGCTCACCACTAATTAAGTTACATGCCATGGTGTCTAGTTCTATATAAGCTTTTTCTAAATCAACATACGATATTTTCAATGACTCATGCCCAACAATTAGTTCAGAATTCTTTTTGTTTAATTCATTAAATTCATCGATTAATAATATGTGATTGTTATCAAGTATAGAATGATCCTTAATCATAATATCATGCTCTTTTTGCAAATTTAAAAAATTCAATTTCAGGATGGCATGGGTTTTCTTAAGTTTCCTATACGATGAATGAATTTTCTCAGAAACATCAAATAATTAATCATAGGTTAGCTCACATACCTCTTCTTGATCAGACTGACCAGGATGATCATCCACCATCAGACATATGTTCGTAGTCTCCTCTTGAACTTCAGTCTCATAGGAGTTAGATGAAGAAACTTCCCAGAACGCCTTTTAAATTTGCTTCTTGTCCTTCCTAAACTAGGGTTTCACCTCACCCTTCTCCTTGCTTGGGTGAACCTTAAGTGAAAGACAATCAGACTTAATATATCCAGGCTTCCTGGATTCAAAACAAACTGTATCAGAAGAACCTTTAAAAATTTTGCTACTCTTACCTTTGTTCCATTTCTAAAAGTTCGTGTGTTTCTTCCTTAGAAAGATTTTGAATTGCCTAGTGATTAAGGCAACATCATAACTATCAGACTCAGAAGAATCAGTGTCAGTATCATTGGCCTTCAGCACCACAGTTTTCTCCTTCTTCTTCTCACCTGCATCAAGCTGTCTTTGGTTCACCCCTTGCTCGTCAGTAATGAGTGATCCAAGTAAGTTATCAATAGAATAAGCATTCAAATCTTTAGATTCAGTAATAGCTGTTATCTGAAAGTGCGAATAGGTTGTTAGACCTATTGGTCACGTCCCTAGGCTAACCAAGAGGGGGGTGAGTTGGTCCTTTAAAAATTTACTCTTGATATTTTGGAAAATTTTAAAGATAATCATACTGTACGATCTACTTCGTTCTGTGCAAACAGAGATAAATTTACTTTCTCTTCAAACACAGAAATTCAACCACAAAGAAAATAAATAGCAGAAAAATAAAGATGCAGGAAATAAATAGTGAACAGAAAACACCAGAATTTATAGTGGTTCGGTCAAATGCGACCTACATCCACTCCCTAGAGACACCTTCTTTAGGTATTGCACTAAAACCAAGTGACTCTCCTTTTGCCCCCACAGCAAGGCGGAGAAGCCTTTACAAACTCTCTTCCACCAACCCCGATGCAGCAGAGAACCGTCGTCCTTTTCACCCTCCAAGTGCAGCAGAGAACCGTCATCCTTTTCACTCTCCAAGTACGGTAGAGAACCGTCATCCTTTTCACCCTCCAAGTGCGGAAGAGAACCGGAATCCTCTCGAACAATGCTCTTGCGGAAGTCTCTAAGGAACTAGCAAGATGCTTGAAGAACAAGTAAAAGAAATACTCTCAATTGGATAACCTTATGAATCTCCTCACAATTCTCTCTTGAAAGATCTCTCAAAACTCACTCCCAAACACTCTCCCAATCACTCTCCTTTCACTTTCCAAAAGAATTTTCGCAGAAGAATCTCTCCTTCAGTCAGTTTTGTGTCATTTTTATTCTTGGGACAGAAAAAACCGTCCTAAAACTGAATTTACAAGTTAAGTCAACTTAATAATAAAATCAGGCACAACATTGATAAGTAAATCAATATTCCATCTCTCATTAATAATAAAATCCTTCACTTCGTAAGCAGAGGTAGAGTGAGTGTATAAAAGATTGTCAATAGAAAAATTACCCAACCATTTTTCTTGCCAAAAAAAATGTTGCCAGCTCCCATACCCCATTGAATAAACTCTTCAGCTTCCCACTTAGTATTACATAATCTTTTCCAATTAAAAGAGTCCCCTTGTTTGAAAATACAATTTAAAGGATGATTCCCAACACAATATTTAGAAACCATGAACTTGGCCCATAAACTTTTTTTAGCTCTAAAGGTAAACCACAGTCTATGGTTATAGGTCTTGGTCATATCTGTGAATGTTTTAAAGCCTAGTCTTCCCTCATCCATAACCCCTGAACAATATCTCCAAGAACACCATAACATAGCACGTTTACCATCTTTAGCACCACAAAGAAATTTGTTAAATAAAATCTCCATTCTACTACAAATATTTAAAGTAGGACACATAGTATGTAGCAAGTAAATAGGAATAAAACATAGAACATGTTTAATAAGAATAAGCCTACCTCTAAAAGAAAGGAAATTAAAAGCTCAAGAACAAAGTTTCTTATGAATAGTAATGAAAATATCATCAAACAAATGAGATCGTTTCTTACCCTTATAAAGAGGAGTACCCAAATACTTCAGAGGTAAACAACTCTTTTTTAAACCAAATTTTCTTTCAATACTAGCAACCTATGTATGAGATATAGACTTAGCACAAACAAAATAGCTTTTAGAAGGGTTACAAATTAAACCACTAGCATGCTGAAATAAGTTAAGAAATTTGAACATAATATTTAGCATTTTAATAGAACCATTAGATAAAATAATAAAATCATCTGCAAAGCTCAAATGGGTAATAGGAAAACCCCCACCCATTCTAAATTATAGAGTAGGGTGAATCCTAAAAAGATTATTAATACCACGAGATAAGAATTCCACAGCAATAAAAAAAAGAGTAGGAGATAAAGGATCCCCTTGTATTAAACTAAGAGAAGATTTGAAATATCCATGACACTTACCATTAATAATAACAGAAAAGTAACAATGTTTTATGATATTTTTAATAAGATTAATGAAATGCATAGTGAACCAAAAACTTTTAAAATAGTATAAAGAAATTCCTAGTTAAGATTGTCATAAGCTTTAGCAATATCAACTTTGAAAATAATATTACCACCAGAAACCTTAGCATGCAAATCATGAACTAATCCTTGAGTGAGTAAAACATTATCAAATATAGATCTTCCTTTCACAAAACCAATTTGTTCCAAAGAAATAATCTTAGGAAGAATTAAAGCAAGCCTCCCTATAATAATTTTGCCAATAAGTTTATTAAAAAAAGTACATAAACTAATGGGATGGTAATCATTCCAAAAATTAATGGTATTGGATTTGGGAGTTAAAGCTATAGAAGTAGAAGTAAAGAATTTAGGTTTAGGATTGCCCCTAAAAAAATCCATCATGGCATTGATGAGGTCCTCTTTAAACATAACCCAAGTTTTCTGCATGATTAGGCATAGGACGATCGGGCTGAGGAGTCTATTTGGACGATCATTGACTGGCTATATCATCCAGGATGAATAGATGGATCATCAAAGATTATGAGCAATAATGGATCGACCTAACACCATTCAAATTATCCAGTAACTCCTGCCACGTGGATCATCCTGTATGATGTATAAATTACATGGGATGATAACCAATAATTAGTTTAAATCAGCCATCGGATGTGCTAGATCTGTGAGATATATCTTTATTCATATCATATTGGCTAATGTGGATTATCCTACACGATGTGACCAAAACTAAAAAGAATTCAGGAATGGAATGTGATGATTAGGAGGATTTCAAAACAAAAATAAAAAATAAAAAACATATAAAAACAACACAAAAACCAAATAAAACCAGTCATAAGTCAAATTAAAGGAATATTTTCTTTTAATTGATCAATCTCAAGAAAATGAAACTTATAAGTGGATTAAAAAATAATAAGAAATGAATTAACAATATTGAGATCCAAAAAGGGTAGAAAACTGATCTTGTTAACCCTAGCTCAGACTCCTTACAGGTCAAAATTCTTTTTTTTAAAAAATCTAATTTAGAAAATAAATTAGATAAGAAAAGAGATTATTTCAAACTTTATTTCAGAAAAATATCTGATAGAATATTGCAAAGTAATCAGTTAAAATCATGATTTTCAAATTCAAGTGTTTGAAAAAATCAAGTGGCACATAAATTCTTGTAAGATTTAATGATTTGAAAGAGATAGAAGCTTATTTCTTTATAGGCTCATTTTATGCCTCTTTATTAATTATTTAACACACTTTGCACATCTTTTAACTTTTTGATACATTTTGTATATCTTGTAATTATTTGGGGATCATTATGCATCTTTTCAGTTTTCTGTTGGGCTCATTTTGTGCCTTTTGTCATTTTTTGCTAGCTGGCTTCCTTTCAAAATCTTTAAAGGCTCTAAGTTATGAAATTATCTTCTAGATATAAGAGAAGAAAACTCACTTTCTAATATAAGAAAGAATATACCACAATTTAGAATTATATCCATATGATAAATACAATGACATGATTGAGAAAACTTGAAAATGATTTAATGACTTTAAGCATTATTCATATGAGATAGATTACTATAGAAAGATAAAATAGATCTCAATTTTAAAATCCAACTTTTAATTTGAAATAGATTTTGCTACAAAAAGAAAAATACACCACTAAAGAAGTCAGAGGAAAAGTAACAATCATCGATATTTCTTCCTTTAACCAATTTAGAGAAGTCAATCACTATTTACTAATTTTTAAAACCAAAAGCAAGGAAAAAATATCATCAATACCAGTAGTGACCATTGATCTAATTCTTTAAAACATTAAAAAAGAAAAAAAAATATAGCATAATAAAAAATATGAAAAAAAAATACATAGATAAAACAGACATGCAACTATAGTAAAAACAAAACATAAAAAAACTGAAAGTAATGATTTCAAGCATTAATATCTATTACACCTAATCTTGTTCTTAAGATGCTGATGGTTTCAAATACCAATGGTTTTGTAAAGATATTAGCAAGTTGGTTTTCAGTGGCTACATGGTGTAGCTCTATGTCTCTTTAAGTAACATGGTGCCTAATGATGTGGTGCCTTATGTCAATATGTTTGGTCATGGAGTGTTGGATTGGGCCCTTTAAAATGTAGATCGCACTAGTGTTATCATATATGATTGAAATTATGGCTAAAGGTAATCCTAAATCCAGAATTTGTTTCTTTAACTAAAGGACCTAGGCCACACAACTTCTTAAGGATATGTACTCAGCTTCAGCATTGGATAGGGTAACTAAGTTCTATTTTCTACTAGATCAATAGACTAAGGATTATCCTATAATTTGACATGCCCCAGAAGTGCTTTTTTAATCAACTCGGCATCCTACAAAATCTAAACTAGAATATCATATATTTTTACAGGAGGTGCTGTGTCTAGGATACCAGATTCCCAAGTTTTAGGTCCCTAAGAAATATCTAATAATTTTCTTAACAGTCGTCAAGTGGGACTCTTTTGGATCAGCCTAAAATCTAGTACAGAGATAAACATTAAACATTATATCAAGCCTGCTAGAAGTCAAGTAAAGAAGTGATCTAATTATTCCTCTATATTTCTTTTAATTAATAGATTTTCCATTTAAATTCTTATCAAATCAAATAATGGAACTCATGGGAGTATTAATTGGCTTGGCTTTATTCATTTCATATTTCTTAAGGATATCCTTAATATATTTTATTTAACTAAGGAAAGTTCCATCATCCTTCTACCTTATTCTAAATTCAAGAAAGTAGGTCAGTTCTCCCATCATACTCATCCCAAATTCCTTACTTATTATTTTTAAAAACTTATCACAAATTCTTTTATCAGAGAATCCAAACAAAATATCATCAACATAAATTTGGACAATCAGTAATTCATCTCCTACCTTTTTCAGAAAAAGGGTGGTGTCTATGATCCCCTTAACAAAAGTTTTTTCAAGTAGGAATGTGTTTAGCCTTTCATACCATGCCTAGGTGCTTATTTTAGTCCATATAAGGCCATTTTAATTTGAACACATGATTAGGAAATTTTGAATTTTCAAAACCTGGGGTTGCTCAACATACACATTTTCTTTTATTATCCCGTTCAGAAAGGCACTCTTAACATCCACTTGATATAGTTTAAATCCCTTAAAATAAGCAAATGTTAGCAGTACCCTAATGTCTTCCAATCAACCTACAGGGGCTAATGTCTCTTCAAAATAAATTCCTTCTATCTGGTTATACCCCTTAGCCACTAATCTTGCCTTATTCCTCAGCACCACACCAGAATAATTCATTTTATTTTTGAGAACCCATTTAGTTCTAACCACCCTATATTCCTTAGGTCTTTCAACTAGCTCCCAAATATCATTCCTTATAAATTTATTTAATTCTTCTTACAAGGATCCATAATTTATCAGATACAACTTGATTTAGGTTGGAGGGTTTAATCTTTGAAATGAAGGTAGAGTGGTTTACTTCTTTTTTATGTCCATGCCTAGTTCTAATACCTTCAGATGGGTCTCCTAAAATCAGTTCTTTAGGACGACTTCAAGAATATCTCCATTCTCTAGGCAATATGTTTTTAGGTTCTACCCTTTCCTCTAGATTTATAGATTCTAATACTTGGGTGACTTCTATAACCTCTTCTTCTTCTACCCTAAACCCTCCAGAATTATCAGATTCATTAAATACAACATGAATGGTCTCCTCAACTACCATTATTTTTTTATTGAAGACTCTATAGGATTTCCCAATACTTGAGTAACCTTGGAACACTCATTCTACAAATTTTGAGTCAAACATTCCTACATGAGACTTCCCATTATTCAGAATAAACACTTTACATCGAAAGACATAAAGGGGAGTGAGGTTGGGTGTCCTACCCTTATGGATTTTATAGGGTGTCTTTTTTTTTGGATCTAACATTTACCCTATTAAGAATATAACAGGTTGTGTTCACCACTTTTGCCCAAAAGTATTTAGGAAGTGAGTATTCAGCTAATATGGCTCTAGCAGCTTCTACCAAGGTCATGTTTTTTTCTTTTAGCCTCCCCATTCTACTGAGGGGTCCTAGGAGCTGAAAAGTTGTGATCTATCCCTTGCTCCGTATAGAATGATTCAAAATTTTCATTTTTAAATTCTCTAGCATGGTCAATATGAATTTTTATAATTTCATAACCTAGCTTCCTCTGAATCCAAGTGGAAAAAGACTTAAACTCCTCGAATGATTCACTTTTATGTGATAGGAATCTAACCTAGGTGAACCTTAAATAATCACCAACAATCACATACCTAAAGACTTTCCCTCCTAGGCTTAAAGTACTGATAGGTCCAAAGAGATCCATATATAGGACTTTTAACGGTTTGCTAGTGGTAATGTCTTTGATTGAGGGGAAAGAGGATTTGACTTATTTTCCTAACTGACATTCATCATACAGGTGGTCCTTATTGAACTCTAGTATGGGCATTCCTCTCAATAGGTCTTTTTGGGTGATCTTTATAAGACTTTTCATGCTTACATGACACAATCTTCTATGCCACAACAAAGATTCATCAGAAATTATTTTTAAGTAAAATGAAGAAGCATATTTATTATTATTTAAATCAAACATGTAGATATTATTGATCCTTTTTCCCTGTAAAATAATGTTATTATTTGAGCTTATAATGCAGCTGATTGACAGAAATTTTATGCTGAATCCTTTAGCACAGTGTTGGCTGATGCTGAGCAAATTGTGTTTCAAGCCATCTGCAAGTAAAGCATTTTTAATGATAAAATTTTTTAAATTATTAATTATACTTAAGCCCACCACTCTTTTGGTGGTGTTATCTTCAAGTGTTACCTTGCCTCTTGCCCTAGCCTCCAGCAAAATGAATTATTTTACATCTCCAATCATATGCCTTGAATATCCATTATCTAGGTACCACATGCTCTCATGAGGCCTTTTGTGAGAACACCCCTACAAAATCACCAAATGTTAGATTTGGGAACCCAAACTAGTTTGGGTCCCATTTTATGGAAAGACGGATAAAATGCATGCATGCTATGATGTAAATTTTTAACTTTAGGTTTCCACACCAAATGTGTTATACGGTGAATGGTGAAAGTGTCGGTGATATGTCCTAGCATGCCACAAGAAAAATATCTATCTTTAGGAAAAGGGTTTACTAATATGTGTGGGTTATGGTGCCTCTTCCTAGGTTTGAATGATGCATGCTTTGTTGATTATTTATGAAACTTTTAAAGTGTAGGTGGTTTTTTTATTTTTCTTGAAGGTAGTTAATTCAACTTCTAAAAACTTATTTACACTTTTAAGAATTACATTTTCTATTTTTAATCCATGCTCCCTACTATTTAAATCAGACGTAATAATATCTAAGTACTTGTATTCTTTTCCTAATTCAGCATGTAATACTTTTAAGGAATTATGCTCTATAGTTAAATCAATATGCTTTTTTATTCAAATAGTCAAATTCATCTAACAAGGCCATATGAATGCTATCTATAGTAGAATGATCTTTCCTTAGGATTTTAGGCTTTTTTGCAAATTTAAAAAATCAACTTTGAGGCTAATATGCAATTTCTTAAAGATTCTATATAAATAATGAATTATTTCATAAACTTCAAGTAATTATTCATCGGTAAGCTCACATACCTCTTCTTGATCAGTGTGATAAAGATGATCATTAGCCATTATATACAGGTTTGTTACCTCCTCTTCTACTTCAGTTTTAGAGGAGTCTGATGTTGAGTCTGCCCAAAAAGTCTTTTAGGTTCTTTTCTTGTCTTTCTTGAGCTAAGGTTTTTCTTCACCATTCTCTTTTTTTGGTTGAGCTTTAAGAGTTGAGCAATCAGACTTCAGATGCCCTAGCTTCCTGCATTCAAAATAAATAACATTAAAAGAAACTTTAAAATTTTTATTATTCTTACCTTTGTTCCATTTCTAATGATGCTTTTGCTTTTTCTTAAGAAGTTATTAAATAGCCTAGTTATTAAAGCAATGTCATCCTTTTCAAAACTAGAAGAATCAGTGTCAGAATCATTAGCCTTTAAGGATATAGTTTTCTCCTTTTTCTTCACACATGCATTAAGCTGCCTTTGGTTCACTCCTTGCTCGTAAGTAATGAGTGATCCTAGTAAGTTATAAATTGAATAAACATTCAGATCCTTAGACTCAGTAATGATAATAATTTTTGCATCGAAGGAAGAAGGTAAATATCTCAGAATCTTGTTAACTTTTTCATATTTTATGAGTTATCTTCCTAAGGCATGCAAGGATGTAATAATTTGTGTAAACCTAGTATATATTTTACAAATAAATTCACTAGGTTTCAAGTGAAATAATTCATAATCATAGAGTAAAATATTCAGCTTAGATTGTTTAACTTTATTTATACCTTATATGTTATGCATAATATGTCCCAAATTTCTTTTCCAGTTGAACAAGTTGAGACACGCATGTAATCTTTAGATTTTAAAGCTAAGAAAAAGTAGTTCAAACATTTCGCATTGAGTTGATCTAAATCTTTATCTTCTATGCTCCATTTAAAAAAGAAATTATTGAGAATGGTGCAAATCTAGTTATTCAAGTGGCTTTTTGATGATTACAAAATCTTATTATTTGATCTTATTACTTGCTTTTTATTTCTCCTAAAATATATTGAAAATTCTATTTTGTGTGTACTATCCTTTCATTTCAGGAAAAATCACATTTCAGACAGTGGAAGACTTCAAATTGATTGAATTAGAGATTATATTATCTTGGAGTCTGTATTTTTTTCTTTTTTTGAGTCTAAGAGAGTGTGATTGTAAGTTGGATAATTGTGCACACACACACACTAGGGGGAGTGACATAAAACTTATTTTTTTTAACCTAATCATACTGTACGATGTCATATCATACTAGATGATTTATCCTCTATGTCCCTCCAAAATGAAGTTGATTGGTGCCTGACTGGAAAATTTTCTAAGTATATTTCATAGTATACAAATTTGGGTCATCCCGGACGCTAATCAGAGTACAAAATTAGCTTCATTCAAGCTGTCCCGTATAATCTTATAAGTTTTTGAACTGATCATACGGTACGATGAAGGTTTTTTTTAGACGCCGGTCAAAGTATGAAATCATGCCAGTCCAGTTCATCTCGTACGAACGTGCAAAAATTTGAACAGATCGTCTCATACAAACTGTGTTCATATAGATTTCGATCAAAGTACAAAATAGGGTTCATAAATGATGGTACAGATGAAGTGGAAATTATTGTGAAATTTTGTATCGATCGTACTGTACGAATTGAGTTTGTATAGATGCCAATCAGAGCATAAAATCAAGTCATTCACATTTGTACAGATGAATGACTCATATTTTTGAACTGATCATACGGTACGATGATCGATTATACAGTACAATCCTACTTTGTAAAAAACTTGAAATTTTCAATTTTAGGATGGTTTTTCTTGTCCTTTGTATATAAAATTCCTAAAAACTAACTGTCTACATGCCTTTTCATGAATTTCTGTTGAGTGCTCTTGAGGAGTGTGTTTGGGAGAGTGCTTTGATAGTAAAATGTGAGAGATCTAGAGTAAGTAAATTGTGAGGGGATTCACAAGTTTGTCCAACGGTGAGATTCTATTACTTGTTCTTCAAAGTTCTTCCCAATCTCCTTAAGGGATCTTGTAAGAACATTGTCAAAGAAGGTCCGGTTCTTTGCCGTCACCAGCAGGGTTTTTGACACTTGGTACTCTACCATCACCAGGAGGGTGAGAAAGGATGGTGGGTTCTTTGCCTTTTCCAGGAGGGTGAAAAAGGATGACAGTTCTCTGCCTTCACCAGGAGGGTGAAAAAGGAAGACGGTTCTCTACCTTCACCAGGAGGGTGAAAAAGGATGATGGTTCTCTGTCGCACCAGGGTTTGGTGGAAGAGAGTTTGTAAGGGCTTCACTACCTTACTTAGGGGCTAAAAGAGAGTCACTTTGGTTTTGTGCAATACCTAGAAAAGGAGTCTCTAGGGAGTGGATGTAAGTCGTGTTTGACCGAACCACTATAAAATTTGGTGTTCTCTATTCTTGTGTTTATTTACTGCATCTTTAATTTCTACATTGCAGTTTATTTTTCTATGGTTGAAAAAGTAAAAATTCATAACTGTTCGTACTGTATGAACTGGATCATACTGTAGGATATAAATAAAGTTTTTTAATAAAAAGGTTTTTAAAAACATCTAAGAGATTTTAAAAGTACCAATTCACCCTCCCCCCTCTTAGTTAGCCTAGGGACATAATCAATAGGTCTAAAATCTATTCACACTTTCAAGTGGTATCAGAGCCTATTTCAAAAATTACTTTTTAAAATTTGATCACGACTAATTTTGGAAATAGAAATACACCTGAGGGTTATTCGATCACTAGACCTCCACTGTTTGATAATATCCCATTTGATTTTTGGAAAACTCATATGTCTACTTTTCTACATTCACTTCACTATCGCATGTGGAATTTATTACAGGAAGGTTACATAGAACCTATTAGACTTCTAGATGGAATTAGAATTCAAACACCTCTTGCTGATTGAACTGTAGAAGAACATGAATTAGCTCAATTAAATGCTAAGTGTTTGAAAAGTTTCTTTTGTTTATTAAAATCTAAAGACTATATGCGTGTTTCTACTTATAAATCTAGGGAAGAGATTTGGGATAGGCTTTGCATTACATATGAAGGAACCAATGAAGTAAAATAATCCTGATTGAACATTCTACTACATGACTTTGAACTTTTTTGTAAGAAATTGAATGAGTCAATCTCGACATGTATACTCATTTTACATAGATAATAACTTCATTGCATGCTTTAGGTTGGGAACTAACCAATTCTAAAAAAGTAAATAAGATATTGCATTGTTTGCCTACTACTTACGACTGTTATAACAGAGTCAAAAGACTTAAATGTTTACTCTATTGACAATTTGTTTGGATCACTGATTGCTTATGAGAAAGAAGTGACTCAACGATAGATTGATGCCTGTGACAGATGGAAAGAAAAGAACATTGCACTAAAAGTGGATGATTCAGAGAGTGACCAGTCCCAGCCTAAGGATGAAGAGGATATAGCCTTAATGATAAGACAGTTCAAAAGTTTCCTAAGGAGGAAGCAGAGGAGACGCCAGCAGTGGAACAAAGGTAAGTTCCATAAAAATGTTAAGGCTTCTAATGATGTTATTTACTATAAGTCTAGGAAGCCATGACACTTAAAGACTGAGTGCCCTAATCTCAAAGCCAATTCTAGCAAGGAGAAAGCTGAGGAGAAACCAAAGGATAGAAGGGGCAAGAAGAGACTACATTGATTATTTTGGGCAGACTCAGCATCAGATTCCTCAGAAATAGCACCTAAAGAGGAAGTCTCTAATTTATGCTTGATGGCTGACAATCTTAATCAATTGGATTAAGAGGATATATGTGACTTAAGTTATGATGAATTATTTGAGATTTCTGAGCGCATTCATTCTGCATATAGAAAACTATAAAAACTACATCCTATGTTGAATTTGGATTAGTTAGAAATACAAAAAAAATTTGAAATCCTTAGGAAAGATAATACATTAATTGATAACAACCACATGACTTTATTAGATGAATATGATAATTTGAACAAACATCATAAACTGTAAAATCATCACACACGAAACATGAAAATGATTTCAAAACTTTTGTGGATGAATCGGATAGAAGAGCATAACTTGAAGATTAAAAATTTGATTCTTGAGAGTGCTAACTCATATCTTGAAGTTTAGTTGAAAGCACTTAAGGAAAATAGAATTCCACCCAAACTTGAAGATTTTCACAAATCTTACCACAAGTCTACCAGTTCAAAATCTCGTAGAAGATCTCATAGTGCACATAGATTGGTAAATTCTTTTCCTGGAGCAAAATATTTTTCTTGTGGTATGATTGGGCATATTTCCCATACTTGTACTATTCATCATAGAACACATTTAGTGTGGAGACCTAAGGTGCATAAAACATAGCATATCACACATGAATCTTGTTTAAAATTGCCAAGACGTGAGCCCAAACTTATTTTGGTTCCCAAGTTTAATATTTTATGATTTTGTAAGAACGCTCTCACATAAGACCTCGTGAGAGTATTTGGTACATGGACAATAGTTGTTCAAAGCATATGACTAGAGAAGCGAATCAATTCATATCACTGGAAGCCAGGAATGGAGGCAAGGTTACACTTAGAGATAATTTAACCAAGAGAGTGGTAGGTACAAGTATGATTAGAAATTCAAAGAATTTTGTGATTAAGAATGTTCTGTTAGTAGAAGGCTTAAAACAAAATCTGTTGAGCATAAGTCAACTGTACGATAAAGGTTATCATATAAATTTTTTACCTACAAGTTCAGTTATTAGTCAAAATTGAAATATTATGTTGAATGGTGATTGAGTAAATAATGTATACATGCTAGATTTGAATTCTATAAAATGTTCTACTACTTTTAATTTAAAAAGTGTATCTGATGAGTCATGGTTATGGTATAGAAGACTTTGTCATGCTAGCATGAGAAATCTTAGGAAATCACCCAAAAAGAGTTAGTTATAGGAGTACCCAAATAAGACTTTACAAAAGATCAGTTATGTGATGCATGTTAACTAAGGAAACAAGTCAAATCCTCTTTCAATTCAATCATGGAAGTTAGAACTAGCAAGCCCTTAAAAATTCTTCTCATGGATCTCTTTGGACCCGTTAGTATTTTAAGTTTAGGCGGAAAAAGGTTTGGGTATGTAATTATGGATAATTACTCAAGATTCACATGGATTAGATTTTTAAATCATAAGAGTGAATCATTTGAGGAGTTTAGAGATTTTACCACATGGATTCAGAGAAAACTAGGCTTTGAAATTGTTACAATCCAAAGTGATCATGGGGGAGAATTTGAAAATGAATTATTTGATGAATTTTATAAATCCCATGGAATAGACTATAACTTGTCAGCTTCTAGGACACCTCAACAGAATGGAGTAGTTGAGAGAAAGAATAGGACATTAATTGAAGATGCTAGAGCCATGTTGGCAGATTATTTACTTTCAAGATATTTTTGGGCTGAAGCAGTTGTTGCAAATCTGGTTTTGATGATGACAAACATGTTTCCAGTGTGTTTTGCTTGGCTAATCAGTTTCGGGCACAAAAGACCGCGAGCTACTCAAGCCAACTCAAGATCGGGTCCAAGTGTGTCAAATGTATGATTTTTCTTTTTATTGAGTCAATTGTAATGTAACTGATTCCCTAGCTAAGTAACCTTGCACACACACACTCAGGGAGAGAGATTGAGTGAATTAGAGTTTCTGTTAAAATTTTGTTCAGATCGTCCTTGACGATAGTAGCATCGTCCTGGACGATCCAGTTAAAATAGAAACCCTAATTAGGGCGACTAAGTTAAGAGGGTCTGATTAAGCAGATCGTCCTGGATGATCTCTGGATCGTACGGGACGATATGCTCAAATAAGAAATTTCCAGCCGCTAGATTAAGTTAGGCAAGTTTTATTTTAAGTATTTTGGTCTGATCGTCCCGGACGATACGTGTATCGTCCTGGACGATGCACTACAATCATGCCTAAATTAGTCTGGTAATTAAGGAAAGCAATTAATGTTTAATTGATACGATCACATCGTCCTGGACGATCGCAGGATCGTCCCGGACGATCGTGATCGTCTTGTGCATTTCAGCTGTACGACCCAAACTGTGTTCAGGACGATTTTGGGCCTTTTTGGAACTAATCGTACAGGACGATGTCCCAATCGTCCTGGACGATCAAGTCATTTTTTGGTCGTCCAGCACAGATTTCTCTGGAAGACTCGAACTGTCTTCTGGACGATTTTCCTCAATTTGCACTAATCGTCCCGGACGATCGTAGTATCGTACGGGACGATATGAACAACTTTTTCTACTAATCGTCCAGAAGAGCCTAATCGTCCAGACTGAATCAGTTGAATTTGAACTAATCGTACAGGACGATCTACCGATCGTCCTGGACGATATTAGCCGACCAGTTGAGATTTAGGGCAAATTTTAAGCCCTCCTTTAAAAGAACTTTTTCCAACTTTTAGAAAAATCTTTTGCTGCCTTCCTTCCCTGAGAAACCCTAGAGAGAAGAGAGAGTTGGGAGAGAGAGAAGAGATCTTGTGAGGGGGAGTTAGAGAGGGATTCACTAAGGTTGCTTCAAGCACGGATCAGAGTCGTCTTCTCCGCTCGTCGTCTGTCGTCTAGTCGGTGTTCTTCGTGGGAGGATCGTTCGCAAGAAGATCCGGGGTTCTCTGCCCGCTTCAGGTGGAAGCAAAAGGAGTTTGAAGGTTTTCTGCCTGCTTCAAGAGGAAGCGAAAGGAGGTCAGGTTCTCTGCCTCACCGTGTGGTGAAAAGGAGGTGTTTTGTACAGGCTTCTCCGCCTTGCTGTGGGAGCAAAAGGAGAGTCACTTTCGTTTAGTGCAATACCCGGAGGGGAGGCTCCGGGGAGTGGACGTAGGTCAAGTTGACCGAACCACTATAAAATCTGGTTTGCTTTTCTGATTCAGTTTTACACTTTACTTTTCAATATAAACTGCTTGGGTGATTATCGTTGGTTGATCTTTTCGTTATTGTTTACTTGTTTCCGCTGCTAAGTATCGAAAAGATTTTTGTTGTTATCATGAAATTTTTAAATAACCAATTCACCCCCCTCTTGGTTAGCCTCGGGACTAGTTCAGTAGGGCTTAACATCCCTTTCGAACTTTCAAGTGGTATCAGAGAGGGATTCAAAATTTCTGTTTAAAAACTTTTGAATTTGATCTATGGCTAACTGTAACAATCGTAATACTGCTGAAGGTTATTCTATAACTAGACCACCGTTGTTTGATAACATTCCATTTGATTTTTGGAAAACACGCATGTCTACTTTTCTTCAGTCTATCGATTATCGCATGTGGATGTTAGTTAAGGACGGATACGAACCACCTTTTCGAATGGTTAACAATGTGAAAACTGAATTGCCGTTTGCTGATTGGACGTTTGATGATCGTGATTTAGCACAGTTAAATGCCAAATGTTTGAACTGTTTCTTTTGTGCTTTAAAATCTGAGGACTATATGCGTATTTCTACTTGTACAACGGGAAAAGAGATTTGGGATAGATTATGTATAACATATGAAGGTACAACTGAAGTCAAACAGTCTAGGTTAAACATCTTGTTACATGATTACGAACTTTTTCGCATGAAACCTAGTGAGACTATTTCAGAAATGTACACAAGGTTCACTCAGATTGTTACCTCTTTGCATGCTTTAGGTAGAGAACTTACCAACTACGAAAGAGTGAACAAAATTCTTAGATGTTTGCCTGCTTCTTATGATGCTAAGATTACTGCTATTACTGAATCCAAAGATTTAAATACTTACTCTATTGACAGCTTACTTGGATCACTCATTGCTTACGAGCAAGGGGTGAACCAAAGGCAACTTGATGCAGGTGAACGCAAGAAAGAGAAGACAGTGGCACTAAAGGCCAAAGATTCAGATGCTAGCACTTCCGGGTCTGATAGCGATGATGTTGCCTTAATCACAAGGAAATTCAAAAGCTTTCTAAGGAAGAAACATAAGAACCATCAGAAGTGGAACAAGGGTAAGTTCAATAAAAGGGTTCATCTGAATCGGTTTGTTTTGAATGCAGGAAGCCCAGACACATTAAGGCTGATTGTCCGACACTTAAAGCTCATCCAAGCAAGGAGAAGGGTGAGGAGAAACCAAAGTTCAGAAAGGACAAGAAGCGGATTCAGAAGGCGTTCTGGGCAGACTCTGCATCCGACTCTTCTGAGACTGAAGCTGAAGAGGAGGAAACAAACTTGTGTTTGATGGCTGATGATCACCCTGGTCAATCCGACCAGGAAGAGGTATGTGAGCTTACTTACGATCAGTTATTTGAAGTTTCTGAAAAGATTCATACATCATATAGGAAGCTTAAGAAAACCCATGCTAGTTTGAAATTAGATTATCTGACTTTGCAAAAAGAGCATGAAGTGTTGATTAAGGATCATTCCACTATTGATAGCAATCACATGTCTTTACTAGATGAGTTTGATAAACTGAATAAAAAGCATTCTGATTTAATTGTTGAGCATAACTTGTTAAAAACAGCGCATGTTGAATTAGAACTTGCTTTTAAGAAAGTGAATGATTTGGCATCTGAGTTAGAAAGTATTGAAAGTGCAAAAATGTTTGAAATTGGAAGTTTAAACAAACACATTGAGTTTTTGAAAGTGAAAATCAGTTCTTTTGAAAATAACAAAACACCGCCTACTTTTGAACAATTTTATGCACCGCCACCTTTTAAAAATTCTGTTGCAAGTTCTTCAAAGCATGTTTCATACACTACTAGGAAGAGGCACTATCACTCACGACGTTTAGTTAATCCTTTTCCTGGTGTTAGATATTTTTCATGTGGCATGTTAGGACACATATCACACACTTGTACTGTTCACCGTAGTACACATTGGGTGTGGAGACCCAAACTGCCTGTTGCACAGCACAGCACACATGCATCGCATTCTTCTTTTCATAAGAAGGAACCCAAACCTGTTTGGGTTCCTAAGACTGACATTTGATGATTTTGTAGGTGTGCTCTCACACAAGACCTCGTGAGAGCATGTGGTACCTGGACAGCGGATGTTCTAGACATATGACTGGAGATACAAATCAGTTCATTTCGCTGGAGGCCAGAGCTGGAGGCAAGGTTACACTTGGAGATAACACCACCAGGAAGGTGGTAGGCACAGGTATGATTGGTGATTCAAAGAATTTTCTGATTGATAATGTTTTGCTTGTAGATGGACTGAAACACAACTTGCTGAGCATTAGTCAACTCTGCGACAAGGGATACAGCATCAAATTCCTGCCCACTGGCTGCATTTTAAGCTTAAATGATGAAGTTGTTTTGGAGGGGCAAAGGATCAACAACGTCTACAAGCTGGATGTAAGTAGCATTAAATCTGATAATTCAATTTGCTTAAAAACTGCTGCTGATGAGTCTTGGTTATGGCATAGGAGATTGTGTCATGCCAGTATGAAAACCCTTAGGAGAGTCACCCAAAAGGACTTAGTTAGAGGTGTGCCCAAGCTTAAGTTCACTAAGGATCACCTGTGTGGTGCCTGTCTGTTGGGGAAGCAAGTCCAGTCCTCTTTTCACTCAGTTAAGGACATTAGCACCTCTAGACCTTTAGAAGTTCTTCACATGGAGCTCTTTGGACCCATTAGCACTGCCAGCTTAGGGGGGAGAGTCTATGGTTTTGTGATTGTTGATGATTATTCAAGGTTCACTTGGGTTAAGTTTTTGTCACACAAATCTGAGTCATTTGATGAGTTTAGATCTTTCTCTACTTGGATTCAGAAGAAGTTAGGATGTGAGATTATTACCATCCATAGTGATCACGGAGGGGAGTTTGAAAATGAAAGATTTGGAAGTTTTTGTGAAAATCATGGGATTAGTCACAATTTTTCAGCTCCTAGGACCACTCAGCAGAACGGGGTAGCTGAAAGGAAGAACAGGACCTTAGTGGAAGCCGCTAGAGCCATGCTTGCCGAGTATTCACTTCCTAAATACTTTTGGGCTGAAGCGGTGAACACTGCCTGTTGTGTGCTGAATAGGGTAAATGTGAGAGTCAAGCTGAACAAGACACCTTATGAGATCATTAAGGGTAGAACTCCAAATCTGTCCCACCTCCATGTCTTTGGCTGTAAGGTTTTCATTCTAAACAACGGGAAGTCACCCTTAGGAAAATTTGACCCCAAATCTGATGAAGGAGTGTTCTTAGGATATTCAAGTGGGGGGAAATCCTTTAGGGTGTTCAATAGGAGGACTTTGGTGGTGGAAGAAACAACCCATGTAGTGTTTGATGAATCTGATCCTAAGGAGTCTAGATCTGAAGTAGAAGATGAAGAGATTGTTGAGGTTACCCAAGGAGTTAGAAATACAAATTTGGAGGAAAGGGTAGAACCTCAAACCACATTGCCTAGAGATTGGAGATATTCTTCGAGTCATCCTAAAGAACTGATCTTAGGAGACCCTTTTGAAGGTGTTAGGACTAGGCATGGACTTAGGAAGGAAGTAAACCATTCTGCCTTTATCTCAATGACTGAACCCACCAACATCAATCAAGCCTTATCGGATGAGTTTTGGATTTTAGCTATGCAGGAAGAATTGAATCAATTTGTAAGGAATGATGTTTGGGAGTTAGTAGAAAGACCTAGAAACCAAAGTATTGTGGGAACCAAGTGGGTCTTTAAGAATAAGATGAATGATTCTGGTGTGGTGGTGAGAAATAAGGCAAGATTGGTGGCTAAGGGGTATAATCAGATAGAAGGGATAGATTTTGAGGAAACTTTTGCCCCTGTAGCTAGATTGGAAGCCATTAGAGTGCTACTAGCATTTGCCTGTTACAAGGGATTTAAGCTGTTTCAAATGGATGTCAAGAGTGCCTTTTTAAATGGGGTAATTAAAGAAGATGTTTTTGTAGAACAACCCCAAGGTTTTGAGAGTTCCCAATATCCAAGTCATGTCTATAAATTAAAAAAGGCCTTATATGGATTGAAACAGGCACCCAGAGCTTGGTATGAGAGGCTTAGCACATTCCTGTTAGAAAGAGAGTTTGTTAAGGGGAGCGTAGACACCACCCTTTTTCTGAGGAGAATAGGAGATGACTTACTCATTGTCCAGATTTATGTTGATGATATAATTTTTGGATCTTCTGATAAATATTTATGTGATGAGTTTTCCAAAACAATGAGTAAGGAGTTTGAGATGAGTATGATGGGAGAATTGTCCTACTTTTTGGGGTTTAGCATAAGGCAAATGGATGATGGAACTTTTCTCAATTAATCAAAATACACTAAGGACATTTTGAAGAAATATGAAATGGACAAAGCCAAGCCAATCAATACTCCCATGCCCTCCTCAGTTCAGTTAGATAAGGATTCAAATGGAAAATCTGTTGATCAGAAGAAGTATAGAGGGATAATAGGTTCACTGCTTTACCTGACTGCTAGCCGACCCGATATCATGTTTAGTGTCTGTCTTTGTGCTAGGTTTCAGGCTGATCCTAAAGAGTCCCACCTGACTGCTGTTAAGAGAATTCTTAGATATCTTTTAGGGACCCAAAACCTAGGAATTTGGTACCCTAGGCACAGCACCTCTTTTGAGATCATTGGATATTCTGACTCTGACTTTGCGGGGTGTAGGGTGGATAGGAAGAGTACCTCTGGGACTTGTCAATTCATAGGACAGTCGTTAGTCTCCTGGTCTAGTAGAAAACAGAACTCAGTTGCACTTTCCACTGCTGAAGCTGAGTACATTGCCTTAGGAAGTTGTGTGGCCCAAGTTCTTTGGTTGAAACAACAAGTCTTGGATTTAGGAGTACCCGTTGGCATAATTTCTGTTCTGTGTGATAATACCAGTGCCATCTGTATCTCTAAGAATCCAATCCAACATTCTAGGACCAAACACATTGACATTAGGCATCACTTCATTAGGGACCATGTTACAAAAGGGGACATTGAGCTACATCATGTAGCAACTGAAAATCAGCTGGCTGACATATTCACTAAACCACTGGCCTTTGACTCATTCAGCATTTTGAGAACCAGATTAGGAGTGATTGATATAAATGCTTGATTCTGATGACTGCTGATGTATTATCTTTCTGATTGGTATTCTGATTTCTGTTAGTTAGGTTTAGTTTTTTGATTTCTGATTTCTGTTAGTTAGTTTTTTGGCTTTGATTATTTACTTTCAGTTGATTTTATGTTTTTGCTGATTTCTGTTTTAGCCTTATTGTTAGTTTGATTTGAGTATTTACTCTGATATGGTTTTATACCTGTTTTTTTTTTTTTCACTGGTTCATATCTTGCACTTACTGTTTTATGTTTTTCAAAATCTGATCACCGCTCACTACTTCTGATAATCTGAATTTCTGACTGGGAGTTTTTACCATGTTTTGGTTTGGAAGCTGGTACGCAGTGATTGATTCCACTGAACCTATTAAAGGGAAGAAACATTGATGATTGCTTCTCTTCCTCTAACTCCTTTACTGGTGTATGGTTTCTTTCGAATAAAAATTATTTTAAAAATTAAAATGTTAGTTTTTGAAATAGAGATTATTTTATCTTCCTACAGTAATCTGCCTCATATCAATAGTGTTTGTCAAAGTCTTGAGTCATTAGTTTGATTTTCTAAAACCAAGTGATTGCATTTATCATATGATGTGTGGTTTTTTGTTTTGTGAATCATTCTTCCCTACTGTGGAGAGTCATCTCCTATGTCTGGAAGATAGATTCACCGCTGAGACTCTTTAATTATTATGAAAAGGAGAAAGCTTACAAAAGATGCGCAGTGCGCCAACCAAATTGAAAAAGAGGCATAAAATGAGCCCAAAACTGAAAAGATGCGAAAATGCCAAATACACCAAGTGTATCAAAAATCAAAAGATGCGCAGTGCGCCAAATAAATTGAGAAAAAAATAAAGGCACAAAATGAGCCCAACTTAAGCTTTCTTCTCTTTCAGATCTTTAAATGTCTTAAAAAAAAAACTCGTGTGTCACTTAATACGTTCAAAAGCTTGAGTTTGAAAATCTTGATTTCTGATTTTTTACTTTGTAACACTATTATATCAGATATTTTTCTGGAATGAGGCTTGAAAGGATCTCTTTTCAAATCTAATGTCTTTTCTTCTGAATCGGATTTTTGTTTTGAAAGAGGTTTACATCGATAAGGTGCCCGGGGTCGGAGTTACGAAAGTCGATTTTTTCAACCTTTTCTGGATTTCAGCGTTGTTAATCGTTCTCTTATTGGTTTTTGAATATAAAATCAAGGAAAAATTCTGATTTACTCGAGCAGATTGATCAAAAAAAAAAACAAAAAAAAAAAAAAACAAAAAACTTTGCTTTTTCATGTTTTTTCTTCTGTGAGTTTTTTTTGTGGCATTTTGATTTACATAATTGTGTTTTTGGAATCCTGATTGGTCATCTTCATCATCCATCTTGTTCTGTTTTCTTCACATCGTCCTGGACGATCCACATATCGTCCTGGACGATCCACTCCGTCCTGGATGATCTAAACATCGTCCTGGACGATTCGTTCAGAATTGCCCCTCCACTGCTCCAGCTGCTGAAAAATTCCAATTATTGGTGATCGTCCCAGACGATACTCACATCGTCCTGGACGATATGATCCATATCCTCCTGATCTGATCAAACGGATGAGATTGCGCTAATTATTTCCCATCGTCCCGGACGATCCCCTTATCATCCCGGACGATCCACCTGTCAAGCCGCTGGACGATTTAAATTCGGCCCATCCGACATATTTATTGTAAATCGTCCTGGACGATCCACCTAATCGTCCGGGACGATACCTTTTCGTCAACGGTTGTCCAGCTGACTCCTCGGGACGATCGCCTGTGTCTAATCATCCCGGACGATATCTGATCGTCCTGGACGATCGGACCGCCTTTTTGACCAATCGTACAGGATGACATAAATGCCCCGATCGTCCCGGACGATGCCTCGATCGTACGGGACGATCAGTCTGTTTTCTTTATAAACAGCAGATTTCTTAAGCTTTTTCACACCGGTTTTCTCCACTCCACCTCTCCTCCTTACTCTCTCAAATCCTCATGGCTGGTGGCAAGCGTTCCCGTCAGAAGGGTGCCAGTTCCTCCCGGGGGCCGGTTGATCCTCGCTTCCCTAATGCAGCCGATCAGGCTGCCTTTGAGCGATACTACGAGGTGGGGATCACGCCTTCAAAAATAGTAAATCCCCGTACACTCACATATCCTGTCCTTGATCTATTCGCCCACACCTCCCTCATCTTCATCCTCACCCTCGCTTTTCCCTTTAGTTCCGAACTTCTTCGCGTTTTCTTTGCGAACCTAAGGATTACCGCCGACTACTCCACTCTCCGGTCCTATGTCAATCAGCGCCCTGTTGAACTCACCTATCAGGACTTTCACTCCATTCTCCACTTGTCTATAACTGGCGACAAACTCCACACACTTACCACCGACCCAGACTATGATTGGAGTGTCGCCAATCATTTCCTCCGCAATACAAATGCCCCTTACCATGACAATGCCTGTTCCACACTTCTGAAAGACGCCAGGACTATCCAACATGTTCTTCGTTCCTCCGTCATTCCAAAGGCGGGGGATCGAATTCACATCACCCCCCTCCTGTCCTTGACTACCTACTACATCATGGCCCGTAGGGAATTCAATGCCGCCGATCTCATTATCCGATACCTTGAGCACCTTACCACCATTCGAGATCCAGGTCATCGCCGTTGCCCAAATCCAGCCTTAGGACATCTCATTGCCTATGCTCTTGAAACCAAGTATGACCTGCAATATCTTGCAGCCCCAGATGTTCCTACTCACTTCCTCACCAACAATGCCTTCCATGTCCTTCACAGCACCCGACTACATCCGGAGCCCACCCCGGATGTTGAGGAAGAGGAAGAAGCGGCCATTCCCGCTCCTGCGGCAGCCGAGGCACCTGCTCCCCTTCGCATTGCCTCTCCCTTTGACCACCTGGTGCAGCGTTTTGACCACTGGGAGGCACGGTTCACGGACTATGTTGCGCAGCAGCAACAGCAGCATGACCAGGACATGGCCTGGTTCGGAGCTAAATTTCAGGCCATTCACCATTACCTCAATCCTCCACCCCCGCCTCCTCCTTCCGATCAGGATCCACCTCTATTTTAGTTTCCTGCTTTTGTAGTTGTTCCATGTTATGTTTTATTTCAGTGTTCTGTTTTTCCCTCCTCCTTCTTGTGATGTCAAAAGGGGGAGTCAGTTGTAGTCGTGTCTGTTTCTATTTTCTAAGTCATGTTTTCTGTATTGTTTGAGCTGTTAAATGAAAATTTAAAAAATGTTTGTTTTGTTTAATTTCTTAGTTTCATTTTATTTTCAGACTACTTTACAAATGTTTGCCATCATCAAAAAGGGGGAGGTTGTTGCAAATCTGGTTTTGATGATGACAAACATGTTTCCAGTGTGTTTTGCTTGGCTAATCAGTTTCAGGCACAAAAGACCGCGAGCTACTCAAGCCAACTCAAGATCGGGTCCAAGTGTGTCAAATGTATGATTTTTCTTTTTATTGAGTCAATTGTAATGTAACTGATTCCCTAGCTAAGTAACCTTGCACACACACACTCAGGGAGAGAGATTGAGTGAATTAGAGTTTCTATTAAAATTTTGTTCAGATCGTCCTGGATGATAGTAGCATCGTCCTGGACGATCCAGTTAAAACAGAAACCCTAATTAGGGCGACTAAGTTAAGAGGGTCTGATTAAGCAGATCGTCCTGGACGATCTCTGGATCGTACGGGACGATATGCTCAAATTAGAAATTTCCAGCCGCCAGATTAAGTTAGGCAAGTTTTATTTTAAGTATTTTGGTCTGATCGTCCCGGACGATACGTGTATCATCCTGGACGATGCACTACAATCATGCCTAAATTAGTCTGGTAATTAAGGAAAGCAATTAATGTTTAATTGATACGATCACATCGTCCTGGACGATCGCAGGATCGTCCCGGACGATCGTGATCGTCTTGTGCATTTCAGCTGTACGACCCGAACTGTGTTCAGGACGATTTTGGGCCTTTTTGGAACTAATCGTATAGGACGATGTCCCAATCATCCTGGACGATCAAGTCATTTTTTGGTCGTCCAGCACAGATTTCTCTGGACGACCCGAACTGTCTTCTGGACGATTTTCCTCAATTTGCACTAATCGTCCCGGACGATCGTAGTATCGTACGGGACGATATGAACAACTTTTTCTACTGATCGTCCAGAAGAGCCTAATCGTCCATACTGAATCAGCTGAATTTGAACTGATCGTACAGGACGATCTACCGATCGTCTTGGACGATATTAGCCGACCAGTTGAGATTTAGGGCAAATTTTAAGCCCTCCTTTAAAAGAACTTTTTCCAACTTTTGGAAAAATCTTTTGCTGCCTTCCTTCCCTGAGAAACCCTAGAGAGAAGAGAGAGTTGGGAGAGAGAGAAGAGATCTTGTGAGGGGGAGTTAGTGAGGGATTCACTAAGGTTACTCCAAGCACGGATCAGAGTCATCTTCTCCGCTCGTCGTCTGTCATCTAGTAGGTGTTCTTCGTGGGAGGATCGTTCGCAAGAAGATCCGGGGTTCTCTGCCCGCTTCAGGTGGAAGCAAAAGGAGTTCGAAGGTTCTCTGCCTACTTCAGGAGGAAGCGAAATGAGGTCAGGTTCTCTGCCTCACCGTGTGGTGAAAAGGAGGTGTTTTGTACAGGCTTCTCCGCCTTGCTGTGGGAGCAAAAGGAGAGTCACTTTCGTTTAGTGCAATACCCGGAGGGGAGGCTCCGGGGAGTGGACGTAGGTCAAGTTGACCGAACCACTATAAAATCTGGTTTGCTTTTCTGATTCAGTTTTGCACTTTACTTTTCAATATAAACTGCTTGGGTGATTATCGTTGGTTGATCTTTTCGTTATTGTTTACTTGTTTTCGCTGCTAAGTATCGAAAAGATTTTTGTTGTTATCGTGAAATTTTTAAATAACCAATTCACCCCCCCTCTTGGTTAGCCTCGGGACTAGTTCAGTAGGGCTTAACATCCCTTTCGAACTTTTAGCAGTTAGTACAACATGTTATGTATTGAATTGGGTATACATTAGATTAAAATTAAATAAGATACCCTATGAACTTCTTAAAGGTAGAATTCCCAACCTTTCACACCTACATCTTTTTGGATGTAAAGTGTTCATACATAATAATGGAAAAACTCTCTTAGAAAAATTTGATCCTAAATCTGATGAAGGAATTTTTCTAGGATATTCAAGTATTGGAGAATCCTATAGAGTTTTTAATAGAAGAACATTGGTAGTTGAGGAGACCACTTAAGTTGTTTTTGATGAATTAGATAATTATCGAGGGTCTAGGTTAGATGAAGATGAAGTTGAGGAAATATCCCAGGGATTGGAAAATGAAAAAGTTGAAGAGAGGGTTGAAAATGAGGAAGAAAACCAATTGCCTAAGGAATAGAAATTTGTTAAGAGTCATCCTAAAGAGTTGATTTTAGGTGACCCAAGTGAAGGAGTTAGGACTAGGCATGGTTTGAGAAAAGAAGTAAATCACTCCGCTTTTATTTCAATTATTAAACCCACTAGTGTAAATCAAGTACTTTCGAATGAGTTTTCGATTCTAGCTATGTATGATGAGTTGAATCAATTTGCTAGAAATGATATTTGGGAATTTGTAGAAAGATCGAAAGATCAAAGTGTTGTTGGAACAAAGTGGGTATTTAAAAATAAGATGAATGATTCTAGAGTGATTGTTAGAAACAAAGGATGGTTATTGGCTACGAGGTATAATTAGATTGAGAGAATTAATTTTGAGGAGACCTTTGCCTTGGTAGCTAGACTTGACGTACTTAGAGTGCTTTTAGCCTATGCTTATTTTAAAGGTTTTAAGTTATATCAAATGGATGTAAAGAGTGCCTTGCTAAATGCGATGATAAAAGAGGATGTTTATATTGAGCAACCCTCAGGTTTTGAAAATGCACAATTTCCTAATCATATTTTCAAATTGAAAAAGGTATTGTATGGACTTAAACAGGCACCTAGAGCTTGGTATGAAAGGCTAAGCACATTCCTACTTGAACGATCATTTGTAAAAGAAAGTGTGGACACCACTCTCTTTATAAAAATAGTTGGAGATAAAATACTCATTGTTCAAATTCATGTGGATAATATTTTGTTTGGATCTATCGATAGAAATCTTTGTGATGAATTTTCAAAAATAATGAGTAAGGAATTTGAGATGAGCTTAATTGGAGGCTTGAGTTATTTTTTGGGGTTTAGCATTAAGCAGGATGAGGATGGAACATTTCTGAGCCAATCAAAATACATTAAGGTCATTCATAAGAAGTATGAAATTGGTAAGGCTAAACCAGTGAATACACCCATGAGTTCCTCAGTGTAGTTAGATAAGGATCCTAAAAGAAAATCAGTTGATTAAAAGAAGCTTAGAGGGATGATTGGATCTTTTTTTTTACTTGATAGCTAGTAGACCGGATATCATGTTTAGTATTTATTTATATGCTAGATTTCAAGCTGATCCATAAAATCACAAATGACTACCATTAAGAGTTGGACTCAAAACCAAGAAATTTGGTATCCTAAGAATAGCACTGTATTTGAAATTATTGGATACTCTGATTTAGATTTTGAGGGATGTAGGGTTAATCGAAAAAGTACTTCTGGAACTTGTCAATTTATAGGAAACTTCTTAGTTTCTTGGTCTAGTAAAAAATAGAACTCAGTAGCCCTTTCAACTGTAGAAGCTAAATATGTTGTCTTGGGAAGTTGTGTTGCACAAGTGCTTTGGTTAAAATAGCAGCTAATTGACTTAGGATTTTCTTTTGGCACAATTTCAATCTTTTGTGATAACACTAGTGCCATGTGCATTTCAAAGAATCCTATTCAGCATTCTAGAACCAAGCATACGATATAAGGCATCGTTTTATATGAGATCATGTAGCAAAATGGGAAATTGAATTACATCATGTTGCTACTAAGGATCAAGTTGCAGATATTTTCACAAAATTATTAGCTTTTGACACATTTAGCATTTTAAGGCTAAGGCTAGGTGTGATTGATCTTAATACATAATTAAAATTTATGCAAACTTGTTTTATGTGTGATTATATGTTTATTTATGTCAAGTTTGTGTAGTATAAGTTGTACATTTTGTTTTATTTTTTGATTGTATTTAGTCACTTTTTTTATTATTTATACTTTACTGAAAAATAAAAAATGTTTTTGCTTTGAAAGGTTTTTGAGTTTTCCATGTACTATTTTTTTTGTTCTGTTTATATTGTACGAAATTATTTCGTGCAATACAAATTCTGTAGTGTGTGCATAAAAATTTGTAGAGTTGAGGAGACAGAATAATATTTTTAAAAGTTCATACTATATGATGATGTCATCATACTGTATGATATGAACAGGTTCATCTGTATGAATGGGGACGGGTTTATAGTTTTAAACAGTTATTACTGATCGTACTTACGAATGTATTATTCATCTGTATGATCCTTGTTGTCATTTTTGGATAAGGATGAAGCCATCCATCATCAAAATGATCTTTAATATTTTGATCATCCCGAACGAACACGTGATCATCTGTATGATCTGGTAGTCAAAAAGCCTGTATGAAAGGACGCATCGAGAAGGGCAGTTTATGAAAAGTCATTTCTTTTTTGTCCATTTTTGTTCGTACGTACGAAATTTATTCATCTCGTATGAAAGTTCTTTCATCTCGTATGAAACTTTTTTCGTACTGTATGATAGATCATATTTCTTTAAATAGAAGGGTGGTTTTATTCTTTTCACTTTCATTTTAAAAAAACTCTTAAAAGCCACAGATTAGAGATGTCTGGCAGCGAGAAGAGATCACGACATGCTAGAGGATGATCCTCCAGACAAGATTGGGATGACAATTTTTTGTCTCAACAAAATGAGTATGCATACCTTAGATTTAGTGCTTCTAAGATTACACCCTCACGTTTCTTAGTGCAAGAGAACATCCATTTTGATGTAATGCCACTTTTTGACTCTACCCAATTTTCGTTCATCCTAACCCTCATTCATGCATATAACAAAGATTTTTTTCATGTTTTCCTCACAAACATAAAAATAAATCAGGATTACACTAGGATCATATCTTATGTTCTAAAACAGAGAGTAGAGATTACTAAGGAGGATTTGGGGACTTTCCTTCACCTTAGAACTCTAGGGATTAGAGCACACACCCTGACCTCTAAAGTAGATTATGATTGGTCAGAAGTTAATCAGGTTCTTAGGGGAGTAAGCCAACCAAGTCATTTACCTAGAGTCTACACCCTGAACCAAACTGCAAGGATTATCCAGCACGTCCTTAGAATCTCCATTATCCCAAAAGCTGGAGACCGAGTCAATATGACACCTCGCCTTTCAACTATTACCTACTTAATTATGATTGGTCAACCTATAGATGAAGCCCAATTAATTATGGACTACTTGTATTCTCTTACTGACATTGGCCATCCTAGCATCAAGAGAAAGAAAAATATTGCACTGGGCCATTTAATTTTATATATACTAGAGAAGAAGTACAACTTAGTCCACCTTGACGAACTTAGTGAGTTGCTTGTTTACTTTACTAATGCCTCTTTTCTGGCACTTTTTGGGAGAAAGGGCTCTGGAGATGATTCTGAAGAAGAAGGAGCACCTACACCTGCCCCTGCACCTGGTCTTAATTATGACTTTTATCCAAATATGGTTCAGCACTTTGATCATCTTGATCAAAGATTTGATAATATTGAGGCAAATTTAAAGCAGCAGGATGACAGATATAATTAAGATAGAGGGTGGATCCATGATCAGTTTGAATCGGTGACCACTAATATTGCCATAATTAATAGCTATTTTGCTATATTCACTGCTCAACCACCACCTCCAGATGAGGGCCCTTCAGATTTCTAGTTGTGATTATGTTGTTTTATTATTATTCTATGGATGTTTGTGTTTGGAGTTATTGTGTTATTTCTTTATTTTTTGTTAGGCTATATGGTATTTGATTGTTTGTTGAAGATTTGATGTGTGAGTGATAGTTCCTTATGTTGTAAGAAGTATGTCAAGATTTGATGTGTAACAACTTTGCATGTTAAAAGGAATAAACAATTAATGTTTGACTGCATATGACATTGTAACTGATCTAGTAATATTTGTTCATTAAATATAGTTGATTGCTAATATATATTGTTAATTGTGTTTTCTCTTATAAATTAATTTCCTTGCAAAAAATAGTCTCTTAAAATTTTTTAAGTTACATTATCACTAGGTATAGAATAGAAGATCTACTTTATATTTTCAATAGTAAAACATTGTGTAGCTAGAATAATTGCAACATTAATGTAATATCTTTATTTTTACTTCTCTTCCAAAGTGATAATCTTTGTTCATTATTATAATTTGTGCTAAGAGTGAGTGATTTTGGAAAGATATAGAGTCAAAAGAGGCACAAAATTAACCCAAAATGAAAAAGCACAAAATGTGCCATTCCTATGAAAAAATGGGCAATATTTTCCAAATTGAAAAAGGATTCAAAATTTGTTGAAAGTGACAAGATGCACAAAGTGTGCCACAAATAATTGAAAAGATGTGCAATGTCGCCAATTGATCTTTCCTTTATCAGTTTCTTTGTCCCACAAATCTATATAATAAATATTGATTTTTGTTATTGGATTAGAAAAATTAGTAATTTTATTCCGTCTTTTTTGCAATATTATTGTTACATAATCTGTCTATTTCAAACATTGAAACAGATCAACTTTTTCTTAACCGAGTTGTTCTATAGTTTAATTCTGGAGGTTTTATCTTTTGCATGTGATCTTAATTTTGTTATAAGCAATTTATTTAACATTGTCTAAATGATCAACAACCTTGATAGTCCCTTTTTGTTGTTTTCAAAAGGGGGAATTATTTGTTAATTGTTTAAGTTTGTTTGATACATTTGTATATTGGTTGAATGTGTGTATGGTGTGACTAGTATGATTGTATGTGTATGTTTGTATGTTTTTCAATCTTTATTTCTGTATAGGAAACCCCTTCCCTTGTAAGAAATCCTACCCCTTGTTGAAAATTGATTATTCTTGGGGGAGCTTACTTTTAGGGGGAGCTTAGGAGAAAATTTGCGTTAGGAGGAAATTTGCGTTCACTTGTTAACTCAAATAATAATTGTTTTGCCATCATATAAAAGGGGAAGATTGTTGAGAATGGTGTAAATATGGTTATTCAAGTGAGTTTTTGATGTGAGTTTCTTATGATTATAAAATCTTATTGTTCGACCTTATTGCTTGCTTATTATTTCTCATAATAAATGTTGGAAATTCTATTTTGTGTGTACTAACCTTTCATTTCAGGAAAAATCATATTTTAGACAGTGGAAGACTTTAAACTCATTGAATTAGAGGTTATTGTTTTGGAGTCTGTATTATTTTCTTTTTTTAAGTCTGGGAGAGTGTGATTGTAACTTAGATAACTATGCACACACACACAAGGAGAGTGAGATAAAACTTAATTTTTTTAACCTAATCATACTGTATGATGTCATATCGTACTTGAAGATTTATCCTCTGTGTCCCTACAAAACTAAGTTGGTTGGTGCCTAACTGGAAAATTTTCTAAGTATATTTCATACTGTATGAATTCGGGTTGTCCCGAAAGCCGATCAGAGTACGAAATCAGCTTAGTTCAAGCCATCGCGTACGATTCTATAAGTTTTTGAATTGATAGTACGGTATGATGAAGGTTCATCCGGGACACCGGTTAGAGTATGAAATGAGGCCAGCCCAATTCGTCCCGTATGATCGCACAAAAATTTGAACTCATCATCTCATACGAATTGTGTTTGTACAGACGTTGATTAGAGTATAAAATCAGGTCATTCAGGTTCGTACAGATGAATTACTCATATTCTTGAACTGATCGTATGGTATGATAATCTATCATATGGTATGATCCTACTTCATAAAAACTTAAAATGTTCAATTTTAGAATGGTTTTTCTTGTCTTTTGTATATAAGGTTCCAAAAGACTAACTGTCTATAGGCCTTTTCATGAATTTCTCTTGAGTGCTCTTCAGGGGTGTGTTTGGTAGAGTGTTTTGAGAGTAAAGGGTGAGAGATCTAGAGTAGGGAAATTGTGAAGGGATTCACATGGTTGTCCAACAGTCAGATTCTCTTACTTATTCTTCAAAGTTCTTCCCAATCTCCTTAAAGGTTCTTGCTAGAGGATTGTCAAAGAAGGTCCGGCTCTCTATCGTTACCAAGAGGGTGAAAAAGGATGCTTGGTACTCTACCATCACAAGGAGGGTGAGAAAGGACGGTGGGTTCTCTGTCTTCACCAGGAGGGTGAAAAATGATGATGGTTCTCTGCCTTCACCAGGAGGGTGAAAAAGGATGACGATTCTCTGCCGCACCAGGGTTTGGTGGAAGAGAGTTTATAAGGGCTTCTCTGCCTTGCTGTGGGGGTAAAAGGTGAGTCACTTTGGTTTAGTGCAATACCCAGAGAAGGAGTCTCTAGGGAGTGGATGTAGGTCGTGTTTGACCGAACCACTATAAAATCTGGTGTTCTCAGTTCTTATGTTTATTTACTGCATCTTTAACTTCTGCATTGTACTTTATTTTTTTATGATTGAAAAAGTAAAAATTTATAACTGTTCATACTATACGAACTGGATCATACTGTACAATATAAATAACATTTTTTTAATAAAAAGGTTTTTTAAGACATCCAAGAGATTTTAAAAGTAAAAAATTCCCTCCCTCCCTCTTGGTTAGCCTAGGGACATAATCAATAGGTCTAACAACCTATTCGCACTTTCAGAAAGTTCAATTTGTATAACATTTTCTATTTAAAAGGGTGTAGAATATCCTTCTTGGACAAACATCCACATGCGATAATCAATTAATTGTAAAAAGATGGATATAAGAGTTTTCCAAAAATCAAAAGGAATATTATCAAATAGAGGTGATAGAGTGATTGAATATCCTTCCGTAGTGTTACGATTACCAAAGTTAGCCATGAATCTTAATTCAAAAGTTTTCTAAAACTTGATCTTATGAATTCCGCTCTGATACCACTTAAAAGTTTATGAGGGTTGTTAAACCCTAAAGAACTAGTCCCAAGGTTAACCGAGAGGGGGTGGGGGGTGAATTGGTTATTAAAAAAATCTTAAATAAAAAGAACATCTTTTTATCCTTTATAAATTTTTTTAAAACAAATAGTAACCCTTTTTTACAGAAGAAAATATACTTTCTCATTAAAAAATTAATCAGAGATTTCAACCATAGATCAGATCACAAAAAAATATTGAAATTAAATGCAGAAAATAAATAGATAGAACAGACTAGATTTATAGTGGTTTGGTCAACTTGACCTACATGCACTCCCCAAAAATCTCCTTTCCTATTATTGCAATAAAATTAGTGACTCTCCTTTTACCTCCATAGTAAGGCGGAAAAGCCCTTACAAATTTTTTCCACCGACACGGTGGGGCAGAACCTTGAATCATTTTATTCCCTCGTAGAGTAGGCAGAGAACCTAAAAATCCTTTTTCACCCTCCTGGTGAAGGCAGAGAACCCGGGAATACTTTTACTCCCTCTTGGAGTAGGTAGAGAACATGGAAATCCTTTTTCACCCACCTGATGATCGTTGAGAACCTGGATCCGATACTGATGAAGATTTCCCTAAGAGCCACCAAGGAATAAGGATAGCAACTTGAAGAAGATGATGAACACCTTACTTAGAGAAACCTTTGTGAATCCCTCACAACTCACCCTTACAAGGATCTTTCTCTCTCTCAAGCTCTCCCTCTTCCTTCTCTAAGCTCTCTTATTGATCTCCTCTCTACAAAAGATTTCTATGAAGTGATAATACAATTCCTTAAATATTGAGCTCCAAAAAACCCTAAATTTTTAATTAAGTGCTCCTGGATGTGCAGTATAATTGATATATCATCCTGTATGATTAGTACAAAATAACCCTTTTAGCCAAGACGATCACCTTTGCTCTATATATTTAGTATAAGTATTTTATACACATCATCATTTATGATTTTATAATCATTCAAGAGGATTAGTTCAAGATACTATATTGATCATCCAGTATGACATGGGATGATGGGTGGTGATTGAAAAATCATCTCGTAACCCTCTCGGGACATTCAGGATGATCACTTGGACGATTAGAAGAAAATTATAGTTTTTATCTTGGAAGATAGGGGATCATCCTAAAAAATATGGATAACCAAGTGGATCATCCTGTACGATATGAGTGATAAATCTTACCATAATTAGTCTCCTAATCATAGGATCAATTTAGGCATGATTATCATAAATCATCTAGGAAGATGCATATCATCCTGTACGATTAGAAGAAAATTTGAAAAATAAAATATTACCTATATTATGATTGGCGATTATTTTTCATAATTTGAACTGACTGTCATATATGATCTGAATCTTCTAGGATGATTTGTTTGTTGCAAATCTAGATTTAAGGAGTATAATTTTGATGATAACAAATATTTTTGTTTTCTGTTTTGATTGGCTAATATTTCAGGTACAAAAGATCAAATGCAATTCAAGATAACTCAAGATTGGGTCCACACATGTTTTAATATAATTTTTTCTCTTTCTTGAGTCAAAGATAATGTAATTGATCCCCTAGCTAAGTAACCTTGCACACACACACTCAGGAGGAGAGTTTTAGTGAGTTAGAGTTTCTGTTTCAAATTTGTTCATATCGTCCTAAACGATCTAGTGAAAATAGAAACCCTAATTAGGGAGACCATGTTAAGTCAATTTGATTAAGAAGATCATGCTGTTTGATGTACCCATCATACAGGATAATAAGCTTAAATCAAAAATTCTTAGCCGTAAGATTAAGTTAGGCAAGTTTTTATTTTTAGAGATTTGGTCTGATCGTCTCGGATAATACATGTATCATCTTAGATGATCTTTTACAATCATGCCTAAATTAGTCTGGTAATTAAGGAAAGTAGATTAATTCATACGATCATATCATCCTAGATGATTGTAATATCATCTGGGATGATACATGCAAAATCCTGATCGTCCAAAGCATTTCACCTGGACAAACTAAACAATCCTCTCGATGATATGCCCGAGTTTGAACTAATTGTATGGGATGATATAAATATCATCCTGGATGATTAAGTCATTTTAAATCGCACAGCATGTTTTATGCAGGATGATCCAAACTATGTGTAGAACAATTTTGGGTGTTTTGAACTAATCGTACAGGATGATGGAGATATCATCTTGGACGATCAATTCATTTTTAGATGGTCTAGCATAAGTTTCCTTGGATGACCTGTGTTGACTTCTAGATGAAATTTTTGATTTACACTAATCATCTCGGACGATCACAGAATCATACGGGACGATCGAAATAAATTATGTCTTCTAATCGTCCAAAGAAATCAGATCATCCAGGCTGATATATGAGATTTTACACTGATCGTACAGGACGATCCTTCGATCGTCCTAGACGATATTTGACGACCAGTTGAGATTTAGGATAATTTTTGACCCCTCTTATTTAAGATCTTTTTCTTCAAACAAGAAAAATCTTTTGCCACTTTCCTTACTAGAGAAAACCTTGAGAGAGAGAGAGAGCTTGGGAGAGAGAGAGGATCTTGTGAGGGAGAGTTTGTGAGGTGTTCACAAAGATTTCTCCAAGCAAGGATCTGAGTCATCTTCTCCGATCATCATCTCTTATCTTGTTGGTGTCTCTATGGTAGGATCATCCACAAGAAGATCTAGGTTCTCTGTCTTCTTCAAGGGGAAGAGAAAGGAGTCCAAGTCCTCTGCCTGCTTTAGGAGGAAGCGAAAGGAGTCTAGGTTCTCTGCCTGCTTCAGGAGGAAGTGAAAGGAGTCTAGGTTCTCTGCCTGCTTCAGGAGGAAGTGAAAGGAGTTCAGGTTCTCTGCCTCACCGGGTTGGTGAAAAGGAGTTTAGTACAGGCTTCTTTGCCTTACTGTGGGAGCAGAAGGAGAGTTACTTAGTGTTAGTGCAGTACCCAGAGGGGAGGCTCCGGTGAGTGGATGTAGGTCAAGTTGATCGAACCACTATAAAATCTAGGGTGTTCTTCCTGATTATTTTTTGCACTTATTTTTCTGTTGATGATTTTGTGATTATGATTATTATTCTACTATTTTTGAACATCTACACATCATCACGAAATTGTAATTGGTTTCAAAATATTTAAAAAGATTTTTCTAGATCACTAATTGCTCACAAATTTTTAAAATAACTAATTCACCCCCCTCTTGGTAAACCTCGGGACTAAATCACAAGGGCTTAACATCCCTAACAAAATTTCAAGTGGTATCAAAGCGGTATTAATAAAATCAACTTTTGAAAAACTTTTGAGTTTGATCCATGGCTAACTTTAGGAATAAAAACACTGTAGAAGGTTATTCCATTACATGACCACCTTTATTTGATAACATACCTTTTAATTTTTGGAAAACTCGCATGAATACCTTTTAATAATCTATTGATTATCACATGTGGATGCTTATTAAAGATGGTTATGAAGCACCATTTACACTTGTGAATAGCATTAAACTGAACTTCCTTTTACTAAATGGACATTTGATGATTGTGATTTAGCTCAATTGAATGCAAAATTTTTGAACTATTTTTTTTGTGCATTAAAATTTCAAGATTACATGCATGTTTCCACTTGCACTACTAGCAAAGAAATCTATGATAGATTTTGCATTACTTATGAAGGTACATCTGAAGTTAAGCAATCTACATTAAACATCTTGCTTCAGGACTATGAACTCTTTCGCATGAAACCAAGTGAATCAATTTTTGAAATGTATACTAGTTTTACTCAAATTGTCACTTCTTTATATGCTTTAGGAAGAGAACTCACTAACTATGAAAAAGTGAAAAAAATTTTGAGATATTTACCTTCTTCTTATGATGCCAAGATAATGTTATAATTTGTGTGAATCATTTTTGTTCATGAGAATTCTAATCCAAGTTTATGTTTTTGATGATTACAAAAGCTTATTATTTATCTATTTCATCCTCTAACATATATTTGAGTTTTTGTTGTGTTTACTAAAGTATTTTTTAGGAAATTAACACTCTAGATTGTTGAAGACTTCAAGTTCACTTATTCACTGTAAATGAAGCCTATAAATTTTCTTTTTCTTGAGTCTGAGAGAGTGTGATTATAAGTTGGATAACTGTGCACACACACACAATGGGGGAGTAAAAAGTTTAAATTTTCAAACTAATCATACAATACGAATTGATATCATATGGTACGATCTGTAGAATATGTCCTCCAGGAAGAACCCATCAGCCAAGAAAATTTTTCTAAGGCATGTTCGTACAGTATGAATACTATTCGTACATGAGCTTTTGTTGTACGAACTGCTCAAAATTGGGTTCGTCTAGAGGTTTATACTGAACGAACTGATCAGACGAAGCTCTCTGTGCGATTCGTCCAAGCATTCATACGGGACGAACTGAATGGATGAAGCTCTCTGTTCGATTCATCCAAGAATTCATACAGGACGAACTGATCGGACAAAGCTCTCTGTTCGATTCATCCAAGCATTCGTACGGGATGAACTGTTCGTATGAAGCTCTCTGTTTAAATCATCTCGTTATTCGTACGAGATGGATTGTTTAATTTTTTGAACTATTCGTATAGTATGATTGTCGATCGTATGGGACGATTGGCACGGACTTAACTTGTAAATTCAGGTTTAGGACAATTTTTTCTATCCCAAGTAAAAAAATGACACAAAACTGACTAAAGGAGAGATCCTTCTATGAAAATTCTTTTGGGAAGTGAAAGAAGAGTGATTGGGAGAGTGTTTAGGAGTGAGTTTTGAGAGATATTTCAAGAGAGAATTGTGAGGAGATTCACAAGGTTATCCAATTGAGAGGATTTCTTTTACTTATTCTTGAAGCATCTTCCTAGTTCCTTAGAGACTTCCGCAAGAGCATTGTTCTAGAGGATTCTGGTTCTCAGCCGCACTTAGAGGGTGAAAAGGATAACGGTTCTCTACCACACTTGGAGAGTGAAAAGGACGATGGTTCTCTGCCGCACTTGGAGGGTGAAAAGGATGACGGTGCTCTGCCGCATCGGGGTTGGTGGAAGAGAGTTTGTAAAGGCTTCTCCGCCTTGCTGTGGGGGCAAAAGGAGAGTCACTTGGTTTTAGTGCAATACCTAGAGAAGGTGTCTCTAGGGAGTGGATGTAGGTCGCATTTGACCGAACCACTATAAATTTTGGTATTTTCTGTTCACTGTTTATTTCCTACATCTTTATTTTTCCATTATTTATTTTCTTCGTGATTAAATTTCTATGTTTGAAGAGAAAGCAAATTTATCTCTGTTCGTACAGTACGAAGTAGATCGTACAGTACGATTATCTTTAAAATTTTCCAAAATATCAAGAGTAAATTTTTAAAGGACCAATTCACCCCCCTCTTGGTTAGCCTAGGGACGTGACCAATAGGTCTAACAACCTATTCGTACTTTCAAGTGGTATCAGAGCCAATTTCAAAAATAACTGTTTTACATACTTTTTGAAATTACGATCATGGCTAATTTTGGAAATAGAAATACTATGGAAGGATACTCGATCACTAGACCACCGTTATTTGATAATATTCCTTTTGATTTTTGGAAAACTCGCATGTCTAATTTTCTGTAATCACTTGACTATGATATGTGGATGTTAGTTCAGGATGGTTATACTGAACCAACTAGGATTGTAGAAGGAATAAGAGTTTAAACACCTTTTGCAAACTGGACTGTAGAAGAACATGAACTAGCTCAACTAAATGCTAAGTATTTGAATAGTTTCTTTTGTTCTTTAAAATTAGAAGATTACATGCTTGTGTCTACCTGTAAATCAGAAAAGGAAATTTGGGATAGACTTTGCATCACATATGAAGGTACGAATGAAGTGAAACAAACTAGATTGAACATTCTCTTGCACGACTATGAACTTTTTTGCATGAAATAGAATGAATCAATCTCTGACATGTACACTCATTTTACACACATAGCCACTTCATTGCATGCTTTAGGTAGGGAGTTAACAAATGCTGAGAAAGTTCATAAGATATTATATTATTTACCTCCTGTATATGATGAAAAAATAACTGCAATAATAGAATCTAAAGATTTAAATATTTATTCTGTTGACAATCTTCTTGGATCACTAATTGCTTACGAGCAATCGGTGACTCAAAGATAGATTGATGTAGGTGAGAAGCAAAAGGAGAAGAATATTGATTTAAAGGTGGATGACTCTGAAAGTGATCAATCACTACCTGAGGATGAAGAGGATATTGCCCTGATGACGAGGCAATTTAGAAGTTTCCTAAAAAGGAAGCAGAGAAGACGCCAGCATTGGAACAAAGGTAAATTCTAGAAGAATATTAAGGCTTCAAATGAAGTCATTTGCTATGAGTGCAGAAAGCCAGGGCACATCAAGACAGATTGCCCCAATCTCAAAGGAAATCCTAGCAAGGAGAAGACCGAGGAGAAACCAAAGGATAGAAGGGGTAAAAAGAGAGTACAAAGAGCTTTCTGGGCAGACTCAGCTTCAGATTCATCAGAAACAGCACCAGAAGTTGAAGTTACCAATTTGTGCTTAATGGCTGATAATCTCGACCATTCAGATGAGGATGAGGTATGTGATTTAAGCTATGAAGAATTATTTGAAGTTTCTGAATGCATACACTCTGCATATAGGAAACTTAAGAAACTGCATGCTAGTTGAATTTGGATTATATAGAGCTGCAAAAAGATTATGAGATCCTCAGAAAAGATCATGCATTAATTGACAGCAACCACATGACTTTGTTGGATGAGTATGATGATTTAAACAAACAGCATAATCTTTTAAAATCATAAAATGCTGAACTTGTAAATAATTTTAAGACTTTTATGGATGAATCAGATTCTAGAGAGCATGATTTAAAAATTGACAATTCAATTTTAGAAAGTGCTAATGCTTATCTTAAAGTTCAGATTAAAGCACTTAAGGAGAATAAAATACCACCTTAACTTGAAGAGTTTCATGAATCTTACCACAAGAACATTGACTCAAAATCTAAAAAGAAGATTTTTAGAAAGAATAGATTGGTGAATCCCTTTCCAGGGATAAAGTGTTTTTCTTGTGGTAGTTTAGGACATATTTCCCCTACCTGTACTTTGAAGTATAGAACATATTTAGTGTGGAGACCTAAGGTGCATAGAACACAGCATATCACACATGCATCTGGTTTAAAATTGTCAAGAGGTGAACCCAAACTTATTTGGGTTCCCAAGATTAATGTTTGATCATTTTATAGGAACGCTCTCACACAAGATCTTGTGAGAGTATTTGGTACCTGGACAGCGGATGCTCAAAGCATATAACCAGAGATACGAATCAATTTATATCGTTGGAAGCCAGAAATGGAGGCAAGGTGAAACTTGGAGATAATACCACCAAGAGAGTGGTAGGTACAGGTATAATTGGAAATTCAGAAAATTTTGTTATTGAGAATATACTGTTGGTTGAAGGTTTGAAATACAATCTGTTGAGTATTAGTCAACTATGTGACAAGGGCTATCATATAAAGTTTTTACCTACGAGTTGTGTTATTAGTCTAAATAGAACTGTTGTTTTGAATGGTGATAGGATGAACAATGTTTACATGCTAGATTTTAATTCTGTTAAACCATCTACTGCCTTGTGTTTGAAAACTGTATCTAATGAATCATGGTTGTGGCATAGAAGGCTTTGTCATGCTAGCATGAAAAATCTTAGAAAAATCACTCAAAAGCAACTAGTTAGAGGAGTAACCAAATTAGATTTTACTAAAAATCACTTATGTGATGCATGTCAACTAGGAAAACAGGTGAGATCCTCTTTCAATTCGATCAAGAAAATTAGGACTGGCAAGCCCTTAGAAATTCTTCACATGGATTTATTTGGACCTGTTAGTACCTTAAGCTTAGGAGGAAAAAGATTTGGGTATGTTATTGTGGATGACTATACTAAATTCACCTGGATTACATTTTTGAATCATAAGAGTGAATCATTTGAAGAGTTCAGAGATTTTGCCACTTGGATTCAGGGAAACTTGGTTTTGAAATAGTTAGTATCCAAAGTGATCATGGGGGAGAATTTGAGAATGAAATGTTTAATGATTTTTGCAAATCTCTTGGAATTGAACACAACTTCTTAGCTCCTAGGACACCTCAACAGAATGGAGTTGTAGAAAGAAAAAACAGGACATTAGTTGAAACTGCTAGAGCCATGTTGGCAGAATATTCACTTCCTAAATACTTTTGGGCTGAAGCAGTTAATACAGTATGTTATGTGTTGAATTGGGTGTACATAAGGTCTAAATTGAATAAGACACCCTATGAAATTCTTAAAGGTAGAAGTCCCAACCTCTCGCATCTACATGTTTTTGGATATAAAGTGTTCATACATAATAATGATAAAACTCTTTTAGGAAAATTTGATCCGAAATCAGATGAAGGAATCTTTCTAGGATATTCAAGTGTTGGAAAATCCTATAGAGTTTTTAATAAGAGAACATTGATAGTTGAAGAGATCACACATGTTGTTTTTGATGAATCTTATGATAGTAAAGGGTCTAAGTTGGATGAAGATGAGGTTGAGGTGATGACCCAAAAACTTGAAAATCAAAAAGTTGAAGAAAGGGTTGAAAAAGAAGAGGAAAACCAATTGCCTAGAGAATGGAAATTTGTAAGAAGTCATCCTTAAGAGTTGATTTTAGGAGAACCAAGTGAACGAGTTAGGACTAGGCATGGTTTGAGGAAAGAAGTGAATCATTCAGTATTTATTTCAATGATAAAACCCACGAACATAGAACAAGCACTTTTGGATGAATTTTGGATTTTGGCCATCCAAGAGGAGTTGAATCAATTCAAGAGAAATGATGTTTGGGAGTTAATTGAAAGGCCAAAAGATCAAAGTGTAGTCGGGACTAAGTGGGTGTTTAAAAACAAGATGAATGATTCAGGAATACTTGTGAGAAATAAGGCTAAATTAGTAGCTAAGGGGTATAATCAAATTGAAGGAATTAATTTTGAGGAGACATTTGCCCCTGTAGCAAGACTTGAAGCAATAAGAGTTTTGTTAGCCTTTGCCTGTTTTAAAGATTTTAAATTATATCAGATGGATGTCAAGAGTGCTTTTCTTAATGGGGTGATAGATGAGGATGTTTATGTTGAACAACCTCCTGGCTTTGAAAATCCTAAATACCCTAATTATATTTTTAAATTAAAAAAGGCATTATATGGATTAAAATAGGCACCTAGAGCATGGTATGAGAGGTTAAGCACTTTCTTATTAAATGGATCATTTGTTAAAGGAAGTGTGGACACCACTCTATTTTTAAAAAGACTTGGAGATGAAATACTCATTATCCAAATATATGTGGACGATATTATTTTTGGATTAACTGATAAAGCTCTATGTGATGAATTTTCAAAAACAATGAGTAGTGAATTTGAGATGAGTTTAATGGGTGATTTGAGTTATTTTCTTGGCTTTAGCATTAAGCAAAATGAGGAAGGAACCTTTCTTTGTCAATCTAAATATGTGAAGGAAATCCTCAAAAAATATGAAATGGATAATGCTAAACCAGTCATTACACCCATGAGTTCCTCAGTCCTATTAGATAAGGATCTTAAGGGAAAATCTGTTGATCAAAAGAAGTTTAGAGGAATAATTAGTTCTTTGCTTTATTTGACTACTAGCAGACCTGACATTATGTTTAGTGTTTGCTTATGTGCTAGATTTCAAGCTGATCCAAAAGAATCACATTTGACAGCAGTAAAAATGATCTTAAGATATCTTTTGGGAACTCAAAATTTTGGAATTTTGTATCCTAAGAACCGTTCTTCTTTTAAAATTATTGGATACTCAGATTCAGATTTTGCAGGCTATAGAGTGGATAGGAAAAGTACTTCTGGAACATGTCAATTTATTGGAAACTCATTAGTATCTTGGTCCAGTAGAAAACAAAATTCAGTAGCACTTTTTACAGCTGAAGCAGAATACATTGCCTTAGTATGTTGTGTAGCACAGGTGCTTTGTTTGAAATAATAATTAAGTGACTTAGGATTTGTAGTTGGCACCATTCCAATATTTTGTGACAACACTAGTGCCATTTGTATTTCAAAGAATCCTATTCAATATTCTAGAACCAAGAATATTGACATAAGGCATCATTTTATAAGAGATCATGTAGCGAAGGGAGAAATTGAACTACATCATGTCGCTACTAAAGATCAGCTTGCAGATATTTTCACAAAACCCTTAGCCTTTGACACATTTAGCATGTTGAGGACAAGGCTAGGTGTGATAGACCTTAATGCTTGATTGAAAATTCTGCAAATGAAATTTTTATTTGTGTTTATTAAGTTTGTTCATTGTATGTTTTTGTTATATTTTTTTTTTAAAATTTTTAATCAAAATCAAAATTTTTTGTTGTATTTTTGTTTCTTAATTGAATGTTGAAAGCATGCAAGTTTTGAAGTGATGGGAGTTTATAGTGTCTATTCATACTGTATGATATCATATCGTACTATGTGATTGCATCATCGTACTCATGCTTCGTCTGTACGATTTGGGAGAAAACACAATTAGCGGGAGTTATTATTGGTGATCGTACGAATGAATATGTCATTCATCTGTACAATCCATGTGTCATTTCGCGTGAGGGACGAACCTAACCGTCGCCTGAATGATCTTAAATTTTTTGATCTTCCCGGACGAACACGTCATCGTCTGTACGATCAGGAAGTCAAAAAGCATGTACGAAAGGATGCCTCGGGACAAGCAGTTTACAAAAAACCGTTTCATTTTGACTGCTTTCGGTCGTCCCGGACGAACTTTATATTCATCCCAGACGAAGTCAAGTTTGTCTTATACGAATTGGATTCATACAGTATGAATCCAGGTTTTTTCTATATAAAGGCGGGTCATTTTCTTCCATTTCACTTTCCTTCTAGAGCTTCTTAGAGCCTTGAGTGAAGATGTCGGGCAGTGAGAAAAGAGCACGAGTGGCTAGGGGTCCTACGTCTAGAAGGAACTGGGATGATAACTTCCTTAGTGAAGAGAATGAGGAAGCCTATCTAAGGTATGCAGCCTCTAAGGTTACTCCTTCCCACATACTACTGTAAGAAAATATTCATTATGCAGTTCTGCCCCTCTTTGACTCGACCAACTTTTCTTTTCTATTGACCTTGATCTATGCCTTCAATAAGGATTTGTTATGTGTTCTTGACCAACATGACCTTTAACGAGGATTACACAGCCAATTCTTCTTTTGTCCTTAAACAAGAAGTTGTGATAACTAAGGAGGATCTAGGAGAATATGTTCATCTTAGAACTCAAGGTACTAGAGCTCATACCTTCTCCACAAGTCCTGAAAATGGTTGGTCCGAAATTTACCAAGTTCTTAGAGGTGCAAGCATACCCACACATGTCGCTCGGGTAGATACATTGAATCAAAATGCTAGGATAATCCAACAGGTACTTAGGACATCAATCATACCTAAAGTAGGAGATCGAGTTAATATGACTCCACTTCTTTCTTCAACCACATTTCTTATTATGACTGGTCAGCCTATAGATGAAGCCCAATTGATCTTAGACTACATCTATTATCTGTCTGATATTGGGTGGGCTAGTGTGAAGAGGAAGAAAAATATTGCTTTATGACATATTGTGTGTTACATCCTTGAGAGAAAATACAACCTAGTTTATCCTTCTGGTCCTTCAGAACTCCCACTATACTTCACTAACGCTTCTTTTAGAGCGTTATTTGGGAAAGAGGGTACAACTAACAGCTCAGATGATGAGCCTCCTTTTGCTACTGCTCCTTCAGGTGCACCCTCAACAGCATCTGGACCATCACAGGATTTCTATCAAAATATAGCCCAACATTTTGATAGAATGGACAAAAGGTTTGATGACGTGGAGGCTCATTTAAAGAGACAGGATGATCAGTTTGATGCTGCTAACACAAATATTGCTACTCTTAATAGCTATTTTGTATTGTTCAGTGGTATACCACCACCTCCTCCTCCTGTTCAAGGTCCCTCTCAGTTCTAGCTTGGATGTGATTGTGTTACTCTTTGTATGTTTTAAGTTGTTTTTGTGTTGTTGTGAGTTTTTGTTTTGGATATGTTTAGCAAGTTCTTTTAATGAGATGTGCCTCAACGTGTAACTTGCTATGGTTGTATGTTATGAATTGATTAGTAATGAAATATTCTAATGTTTCTGTGCTTATCCTTTTTGTATTAGTGAATGGCCTTATTCTATTTTTTCTTCAATTCACTTGACTATAGTTGATTACTGATCTAGAATGTTAATTGAGTTCATATTACAATTGAAAATATTATGCATAACTTTGAATTTTCAAATTTTTTAGATTTCATTATGTTTTGGTGTGGATTAGAAGATCTTACTTAAATCTTATTTAGACATGTATTATTCAGTCTAAATTTGTGTATATTTGATATTTTAACATTATTCTCACATTCTATATCTTTGTATTTATTATTGTATTTGTGACTAAGAGATAATATTTTTGGAAAGAATCTTACATTCAACGCAAAGCTTGAAAAGATGCACAAATTATGCCATACAAGAAAAGATGCGCAATGTTGCCAAATGTTACACAAAATTAGCCTACATTTTTGAAAAGATGCGCAAAGTCACCAAATGTTCTTTCCTTTAGCATTTTTATTCTCTTTTTCACTAATCAATAATTGTCATTTTAGACATAGAATTTTGATAATGTTATCTCACCTTCTATACAAAAATTGAGACTACTAATATGTCTAATACTTTACTACTTTAGACCAACTTCTCTTGTCCTTAACATACTTTGAAATCTAACACTTTTGAGTCTTTAGTTTTTGCATCTCATTTCAATATTGTAGTTCAACTTTATTTAACATGATTCCACTTCTCAGCTATTTTTAAGTGTTCTTTTTGCTGTTGGCAAAAGGGGGAGAGCTTTATTATTTGACTTATGTTATGTGTTTGACTTATGACTTATGTTATGTTTTTTTTGTGCTTGTTATATGTGTTTGTGTTGTATGTGCTTGTTTGTATGTGCTTGTGTTCATTCCTACACTCTTTCCTTTCCCGTCCCTTGTGTATTCCATTATCTATCCTCATATATCTTGATTAGTCTTTAGGGGAAGCTTACGGATAGGATAAGTCAATCTTTTAGGGGAACTTTAGGGATCTTTTATTTAGGGGGAGTGTAGATCTTTTATTTTTTTTTTAGGGGAGTACATTTAGTGGATGTTAGAAGATCTATTTTTATATATTTCATTTCAAATAATAGTTGTTTTGCCATCATAAAAAAGGGGGAGATTGTTATGATTTGGGGGAATCATTTTTGTTCATCAGAATTCTAATCCAAGTTTATATTTTTGATGATTACAAAAGCTTATTGTTTGTCTATTTCATCCTCTAACATATATTTGAGTTTTTGTTGTGTGTACTAAAGTATTTTTCAGGAAATCCACTTTCTAGATTATTGAAGACTTCAAGTTCACTTATTCACTATAAATGAAGCCTGTAAATTTTCTTTTTCTTGAGTCTGAGAGAGTGTGATTGTAAGTTGGATAACTGTGCACACACACACAATGGGGGAGTAAAAAGTTTAAATTTTTAAAGTAATCGTACAGTACGAATTGATATCGTACGGTACGATCTATAGAAATTTTCCTAAGGCATGTTCGTACAGTATGAATAATATTCATACATGAGCTTTTGCTGTACGAACTGCTCAAAATTGGGTTCGTCCAGAGGTTCGTACGGGATGAACTGATCGGACGAAGCTCTCTGTTCGATTCGTCCAAGCATTCGTACGGGACGAACTGATCGGACGAAGCTCTCTGTTCGATTCGTACAAGCATTCGTACGGGACGAACTGATCGGACGAAGCTCTCTGTTCGATTCGTCCAAGAATTTGTACGGGACAAACTATTCGTACAGAGCTCTCTATTCAAATCATCTCGTTGTTCGTACGGGATAGATTATTCAATTTTTTGAACTATTCGTACAGTACGATTGTCGATCATACGGGACGATCAGCACGGTTCTCAATATTTCTATTCATTTGAAAAATGAGGATTGCATTTTATATAAGGGTTCTAATGATGGTAACTTTGCTACTAAGCAAGTTTTGAATTCTATTTAACAAGTGCTCCTAAAGACTCTCTTTATTCTACTTTCTGGCATGCTAGCATACCTACCTCTTACTCTTTTCTTCTTTGGAGGATTTTACACAATTACTTTCTTTTGGATTTTATTTTATTAAGAAAAGGTTTATATTGTTTCCAAATGTCAATGTTGTTACCATATTGAGAATATTAATCATGTGCTCATTCAGGCCTGATTTCTATGAAAGTTTGGCTTGACTTTGACAACATGTTTAATGTGTTAACTACTACTAGGTATAATTCTATTGCCAATCTTCTTAAGGAGTAGTTCATACCTGACAAAGGTCATATTAGGAATATTCTTCCTGTTATTATTTATTGGTTATTATGGAGTAGTAGGAATGATTCTAAGCATAAGGAAATTAAAATGAATGCTTTAAGTGTCATATCTAAAGTTAAGAAAAAAAATTCATCATCTATTTGTTTCCAATTTACTTAATTTTGATTCCTTTAAAGGTTTTGTTTCATGTGGCTTGTGAGTTTGGTTTGGTTTTAGTCTTCATCTTATCTGTTGTAAAGATAGGATTATTTATTGGATGACGCCTATAGAGAGTTGTTCCAAACATAATACTGATGGCTCTTGGAATAATTTGAATGCGGGTTATGGTGGCATTATTCGAGATTCAAATTGTTTTGTGGTTGTGGCCTTTGTAGGTCCCTCTAAGGCTAATATTACTATTCAAGCTGAAATCAAGAGTCATTTTAATGGCATTCAATTATGCATTTCCTCAAGCATCACTAATATTTGGATTAAAGTGGATGCTATGCTCTTGATTCATTATCTTGAAGGTAATATCTTTTCAAATCCTACTAATTTTTATATGTTAAGAGATATTAAGTATTGGTTAACCATTTAATACTTATTCTATTTACCATTTTTTGCCGGAAGGTAATCTTTTTGATGAATCATTAGATAAAATGGGTTTATAACTTGTTTGGATTCACTGAATTATCTGAATATTCTCTTCCTATGGAGATCAAAGGTTTGGCTAGATTAGGTCGGTGTGGCCTCCCTTATATTTGCTTTAATTAGCTATGTTTAATTTTGGTTATTGCTGTTCTTTATTTGACTGGATTTTGTTTGCTTAGGTTTATTATCTTTCTTGGCATGTGATGTAGCTGTGTTATCTTATTCTTCATATTTCAAAATTCATGATTACAATCGATATTGTTGACATGGGTTTGAGCCATGTTTGGATTTATTGGTATTCTGATTTGAACCTTAATGGTTTTTCTTCTTATCCTTGGATCTATTTTATTCAAAAAATTTGGTTGTGCCATGATCCTTTGGTTAATCTTGTTGGCTTTATGGACTTTGGTTTGTATTTTAAATGGTCTCCTAGGGCTGATTCGAATTTCCTGTTGTTTAATGAGTCTTGAATGCTTAATTTTTTGTTTTATTCAAATTGGGTGATGGGGCAAAGAATCATAGAATTGTAGTTGACATCATCAATGTTATGAACATTTGCCGGTATGTTTCCTCTGCTATTTCTAAGAATGTTGTGTTTAGTAGCCTTCTCATGGATTCTGATACTAGTTTATGTGTTTATTTGGGTTCCTTTTTCCTTGTCGGGCACGAGTATGACATATTGGTGAATCTTCAGCCTGCGATTTTTAAGAAATTCTAGCTGCACAATGTCAGCCTATAATTTTTTGAGTTGGATGATTTTGTATTACCACGGGTTGGGGAATCAATCTTACAATGTGTTCGATTTATATTTTTATGCTAACTACTGGAATTGGACTGGTTTGAGCAATGATTGGAAATTTTTTAATGCTGATTAATATCCTATGTGCTGCTCGTTTAATCCTGGTGTCATTTCATTCAGATTTTCATCATCTCTCTGTTTACGCATCTCCACTGGGATAACCCATCAGCTATCTGTATGTAGCTCTTCTATTTTGTTTTTGATATGTTCTAATCTATTATTATGATAGGTAAGGTTTTGGATCATTTTTTCTTGAGAGCCTATATGGAATATCTGGTGCTTGTTTGTGGCTGTAAACTACTGCTATTTTCATTCAAATATTTCTCCATCTATTCCAGTGGCTTTTTCGTGTACAACATCATTGTGAGCCTGGGTGGATTTGGGAGAAGATTGGACGGGCACTTGGGTATTATTCATGGTAGCTTTTAGATACCACACACTTGAGCTCTTATGACAATTTTCATCTTTGTTTGTATTTTTTTTGGGATGGTTATTTGGATAATTTTAATCTAGAATGGTTGGTCCAATTGGAAGGAGAGATAGTTTGTGTGGTTCAATAAATTTGGCATATTTTATATTTGTTGTTGTCTTAGCCTTTTTGATGTTGAGTTATGTTTGGTTTGTTTTGTTCATAGTTCTACTTGTTGTTTGTGGCTAAATACTCTTCTGAATGATGGTGGTTACAATCTTTATTTAACTATTAGGGTGAGGTATGTTGATATTATTAGTATCCTTATTTGGTTGAATTGGGATCTAAGGTTGGTTATCTCTTAGTTTTGTGTTGGTTGCTTGATGTGGAGGCTCATTACTGCTTTGTTGTTATTTTACCTGTTATTTATTAGTTTCCTGGTTGTATTTTATTTCTTGTGGCTGGTTCCATTTTGTCCATCCAAAGTTTGCTTATGCTAGTGTTATTGTAGCATGGATTCTCGTTATGAATTATTATTGGAGCATTTAGAATTCTAATTACTTATTTTTTAATGGGAGTATTCAGATGTTCATTAATAGGTCATTCTTCATTATTGCTGAAGGGGTATCCTACACCTTTATTTTGTTTATGTCTAATTGGATTCTAATTTTATATAGCTACAATCCTATATATTTTTTCCATATATTTTTATTGTGTTTGCTCTGTCTCTGCAGTCATTATCTTTGCAGGTTCATTGGACTAATGTTTTTGTGGACAAGATGATTAAGTTTTGCAGGAAGTGTGTGCTGAAAGTCTACTTTATTGCCTTCCTTTTTTGGGTGCTATCTTCTTGCAGCCCTAGAATGTTACTAGTTTTTTGTATTTTGTAGTATAGGGGACCTTTGGCTCTTATGTTTTTCTTTGACTTTTTTGTAGCTCTGTCGAGCGGTAGTGAGCTCAAGGTCCCCTTTAAGTACCTTGTATCCTTTCTTTTCTAATAATGTGTAGGCCCCTTTGTGGGTTTTCCCCCCAAAAAAACTTTTGCTTAACTAATCTCCCTAGATGATTTATATCATACAGGACGATCAATTCATATTATAAAAAATAACCACCAATCATAATTTATGTAATATTTTATTTTTCAAATTTTTTTCTAATCGTACAAGATGATATGGGTCATCCTGGATGATTTATAACAATCATGCCTAAATTGATCTTGTGGTTAGGAGACTAATTATGGTTAGATTGATCAATCATATCATATAGGATGATCCACTTGGATTGTATTGGATGATCTTTTATATTTCATAGGATGATACCCTATTATCCAAGAAAAAAACCATAATTTTCTTTTAATCATTCGGATGATCATCCTGGACATCCCAAGAGGGTTACAACATGATATATCGATCACCACCTGTCATCCCATGTCATACTGGAAGATCAATATAGTATCTTGAATAAATCATCTCAGATGATCACATTATCGTACAGGATAATGTGTACAAAATACTTATACTAATAGTACAGAGCAAAGGTGATCATCCTAGATGAAATGGCTATTTTGTACTAATCATATAGAAAGGTCTATTGATTGTACTGGATGATCAGTAGCACAGAATTAAAAATTTAGGGTTTTTTAAAACCCACTATTTAAGCAATTGTATTGTCACTTGAGACAAATCTTTTACTGGAGAGGAGATCTGAGAGAGAGCTTAGAGGGGGAAGAGGAAGAGCTTGAGAGAGAGAGAGAGATCCTTCCAAGGGGGAGTTGTGAGGGATTCACAAAGGTTGCTTCAAGTAAGATGTTCATTGTCTTCTTCGACTTGCTATCCTCAATCCTTGTGGGCTCTGAGGGAAATCTTCATCAGCATCGGATCGAGGTTCTCTGCCATCACTAGGTGGGTGAAAAAGGATTTCCAGGTTCCTTGCCTACTCCTGGAGGGAATAAAAGGATTCCCGGGTTCTCTGCCTTAACCAGGCGGGTGAAAAAAGATTTCTAGGTTCTCCGCTTACTCTAGAAAGGAGTAAAAGGATTGAAGGTTCTCTGCCTCACCGTGTCGGTGGAAAGATTTTGTAAGGGCTTCTCTGCCTTGTCGTGGGGACAACAGGAGAGTCACTACTTTTAGTGCAATACTTGGAAAGGAGATTTACGGGGAGTGGACGTAGGTCAAGTTGACAGAACCACAATAAATCTCGTGTGTTCTTTTATTTATTTTTTATATTTAATTTCCATATTTTTCTATGATTTGATCTGTGTATTTTTTATATTTAATTTCCATATTTTTCTATGATTTGATCTGTGGTTGAAATCTCTAATTGTGTTGTTATTATGAAAGTATATTTTCATTCGCATCAAGAGATATCATTTGTTTTAAAAAATATTTAAAAAGGATAAAAAGATTTTCTTTTAGTTTAAGTTTTTTAAATAATCAATTCACCCCCCCCCCCCCTCTTGGTTAGCCAAGGAACTATTTCTTTAGGGTTTAACAACCCTCATAAACTTTCATATAATTGCATAGAGCTTAATAAAAATAAATAAACACCTGTGAAAAGGGCTAGCATAAGCCAGAATAGTATTACCCACATAATCCCTAATGATGCCACCACAACCACATCTATGATTATTAACAAAACCATCAACATTAAGTTTAAATGTATGATGATTTGGCTTAATCCTATAAACCAACTTGGGATCATTAATAATATGATCGATATGAAGAGAAATTCCAAAATTTTGAGCCACAAAAGATCAGCCTCTAAAGTTTTTAGTGGTTTAAAGATTAGCAGAAAACTACTTTAGTACTTTATCTTTAATTTTATTAATAATGTGCCAATGATTTACACTAATATTATTTAAAAAAAGAGTCATTTCTAGCAAGCCAAAGGTACTAAATAATAAGGGAGGGAATCAAATTCTTAATATGGCCTTTTAGAATTGATAAACTAGTTGTTGAGCATATCAAGGATGCAAATATTACTACAAAAATGATTTGTTCTAAAAATCTCTTCAAAATAAATCCACACTTTGGCAGCAATAGGACTAAAAATAAACACATGATGCATATTCTCAATATGTAGATGGAAGGATAAAACCTCTACTAAACAAATTATCATTAGTGGGAACATACTTGTGAATAACTCTCCAAATTAAAACAACAATAGTAGTAGGGATACTTTTGTGCCATATCATAGACAAAATAATAGAAATTATTTCCCTAGTTCTAAAGGAGTTCCAAGCTTCTTTCAATCTAAAATTGCTAGCGCTAGAAAGTTTAAATAATAAGCGATCATTAGTCTCAACATTAATGGGAAGGTGAAAAATAAGATTAACAATAGACTCTAAGACCATCTCTGCTAACTTGACATAATCCCAAGTATTATGATCAATGAGATGGCTCACTTTAACGGTGGAAGTAGAGAAAGTGTTGAGTAAAGAATAAATGAAAAAGGAACCTAACCACTGATCTTGCAAAAAAAAATTGCCACAACCTAATCCCCATTAGATTTGGTTTTCATCTTCCCATTTACTGCTACATAATCTCTTCCAAACCATAGAATCACCAATGTTATAGAAACACATAGTAGGGTGCTTACCAATAAAATATTTAGCCATTATAAACTTAACCCAAAGGCTTTATTTAGCACGAAAATGAAACCATAACTTAATAGAAAAAGCATGAGATAAATAATTCAACCTTTTACACCCCAAACCACCCTCCTCCAAGGCCCCACAGCACTTACTCCAACAGGTCCAAAGTGATAGATCAGGGGAGGTTGTAAGACCTCATTAAACTATCCCTAATTGCACCAAGAGAAGGGATGAATTGGTTATTTTAAAAAATATTTATTTTTTAACCAATATCATAATTTATGAAAATTTCTAGTCAAGTGACTAACACAAGCTAAAGAAAATTAAAAATGTGATTTTTTCAAAGTTTTGTAACACAAATAAATCAAGAGAATATATATATATATATATAACAAGGTCAGATTAGTAATTCAACTATAATTTGCAATTAAATTTAAATTCATCCAAAAAATTGAAACAACAAAAAATAAAGGAGCAGAAAAAATCAGAGAGAACACATCTGAATTTTTTAGTGGTTCGGTCAAGCTTATCCTACCATATCAAGGTTTCATCCAATACAATATTCAAGATGATCGATTTTTATCTCTATCAGTTGTACAATATATCTTATATTGTATAATACAATTGGCCATATTTATTAATCCATAATTTTATTCACTAATCATGAGGATTAATTTAAATAAGATTTTAAATATCATACAATATGAATGGGATCATATTATTTGATTAGTTCAAAAATTAAATTTCAAAATACTTACTTAAATCATCTAGAGGCTAGGTTTTCCTGATGGAAATAAATTGTATAGTACGATCCACATTGTATAATATGATTAGTTCGTAAGAAATAATTAAAAAATTATTTGTTAAAACTAATTTCTTGTCTAGATGATCATACAATACGATCTAAATCATACAATATTATTAGTTCAAAAAATTTCAGCACACTTTTTCTCACTCTCTATGTGTGTGCACAATCGCCAATTTAGCATACACCCTTACATGGCCAGACTCAAGAAATATAAAACAAAAGAAATTGAAAATATATACTTTTTCGAAAAACATCTTATTCCACCCAAAATTGTGCCTTGATCATTCTTGAGTGGTGTGTGATATACCTGAAATGTTAGTACACATAAAAAATAATAAGCAATACATATGCTAGGAGAAATAATAATTCAATCAATGATATTTGTTATCATCAAAATCATATGCTAAGGATCCCAGATTATAACAATCTCCCCCTTTTTTATGATGACAAATATTTTTGGATGAACAAGTAAATTTTTTTCCCATAAGATTTGAAATAGGGGTATGATAATTTTTAATTAGTTTATTTTATTTTTTATATTTTAAATATCGTTTTGCTAAATGAAAAAGTAAAAGTACACTGCAAACATAAGATGTACAAGATGAGTGCATAATAAGGATGCATAAATACACGTACAACTAAACTACTACTCTCCCTTCTGACAACAACAAATTGGAGGATCAAATAGAAACAGAAGAAAAATTATAGAAGATAGAAAAATAAAAAAGACATAAAACATAAAACATAGATCTTAAAAGGAGGAAGGCCCTTGATTTGGTTGTTTGGTGGTTGTAAACACTTGTGAATAGATGAATATTGTTCACCAAACCCATTTATGTCTTCCTCGTGTTCTCATAATCTCTCACTCACTAAGTGATAAGATTTGAAATAGGGGTATGATAATTTTTAATTAATTTTTTTTATTTTTTATTTTTTAAATATCTTTATGCTAAATGAAAAAGTAAAAGTACACTGCAAACATAAGATGTACAAGATGAGTGCATAATAAGGATGAATAAATACACGTACAACTAAACTACTACTCTCCCTTCTGACAACAACAAATTGGAGGATCAAATAGAAACAGAAGAAAAACTGTAGAAGATAGAAAAATAAAAAAGGCATAAAACATAAAAAATAGATCTTAAAAGGAGGAAGGCCCTTGATTTGGTTGTTTGGTGGTAGTCAACACTTGTGAATAGATGAAAATTGTTCACCAAACCCATTTATGTCTTCCTCGTGTTGTTGTTGTGGTTGCTAAATATAGCTATCCCTACAAGTAAATTGCATATTAGTGGTGAATTTTTTGGTGAATTTGAAAGTTATCTAGCGAATTTTTGCTAAAAAAATTTTTATTAGTAAAATAAGCGTCAAAATAAATTTTCGTCGAAAAAAGCCACCGAAAAAATTTTCTTAAGGAATTTTTTTACCAAAAATTTTTTTTGCGGCTGTCTTGTGGAAAAAAACCTTGAAAATAATTTTAAAAAAAATCAAAAAAGTTGGTTGCAAGCCCGCCTACCCATGGCAGCTACTCGCTCGATCGCCTGCCCACGAGCAATCCTGCCAGCCTACGCTACCCACTTGCCTGCAAGCGCTGCCCACCTGATTTCCTGCCTGATCATGCTACTTGCTAGCAGCCCGCTAGCCTGCCTGTCCATGCGTGTTGCTTGCTTGACCGCCTGATCGCCTGCGCTTTTTGCTTGCTAGTGTGGTGATGCCTGGATTTGAACTCAAGCCTTGTGCAAATATTTCAAAGAGACTACCGCTTTGATGTAAAGTAAAATAAGTTACAAAGTTTACTCTTTTATATTTAAATAATATTATTAATTTTAAATTTTAAAATAAATTAAATAATATATTAAAATTAATAGATAAGCTATTAAATTAATAATTAATTAAAATAAGTTTTAAAAATTATCATTAATTAATTAGTAATTTAATAACTTATTTTAATTATTTAAGAATAAATTAAAATAAAATATTAATGTTAATAATGAATTAAAATTTATTATTTCATCATAAATATTTCATCATAATATGACAAAAATAAACCAAAAAATCATACATTACAATTAGTATCATACTAGATGGTCTTAAGAAAAAGCATTCGTCTCGAAGAGTCATTTATATACCTCTTGACTAAACTGATCGTATAGGTAGAACAGGTGTTCGTACGTTATGATATATCAATTAATATTGTATCAAATGATTTGAATTTGTCCAGCAACTTTTGACACATGCATCTTATAGTATGAAGAGCTATTCATACATTTTGATCACTAATAATTTATCAAATCAAGATCGTTGATTTTAATGAAGGCAGAGATTTGTGCAGGAATGTGTAAATCATATAATACGATGGGAACAATACAGTATAATATAAACAAACTTTAATTTCAAATTTTTTTTAATTTAACATAAATGGTGTGTGAAGATCAGGGAACATCTACAAAATGCAAAACAAAAAAATAACAAAAATGAAAGCACAAATCAACAAACAAATAGTCATAAAATTTCAAAATGTGACACACATTAGAACACATAAAAATGGTTGATTTTAAATGATAGAGAAATTTAAATTCATCCTGAATCAAGCATGAATGTCTAAAACACCTAATCTAGTCCTTAAGGTGTTAAATGTGTCATAAGAAGGGGTTTGGTAAAGATGTCTGCCAATTGATCTTCATTAGCTATATAATGCAGTTCTATATCTCTCTTGAAAGTTCGAAAGGGATGTTAAGCCCTACTGAACTAGTCCCGAGGCTAACCAAGAGGGGGGGTGAATTGGTTATTTAAAAATTTCACGATAACAACAAAAATCTTTTCGATACTTAGCAGCGGAAACAAGTAAACAATAACGAAAAGATCAACCAACAATAATCACCCAAGCAGTTTATATTGAAAAGTAAAGTGCAAAACTGAATCAGAAAAGCAAACCAGATTTTATAGTGGTTCGGTCAAATTGACCTACGTCCACTCCCCGGAGCCTCCCCTCCGGGTATTGCACTAAATGAAAGTGACTCTCCTTTTGCTCCCACAGCAAGGCGGAGAAGCCTGTACAAAATACCTCCTTTTCACCACACGGTGAGGCAGAGAACCTGACCTCCTTTCGCTTCCTCCTGAAGCAGGCAGAGAACCTTCGAACTCCTTTTGCTTCCACCTGAAGCGGGCAGAGAACCCCGGATCTTCTTGCGAAACGATCCTCCCACGAAGAACAGCGACTAGACAACAGACGACGAGCGGAGAAGACGACTCTGATCCGTGCTTGGAGCAACCTTAGTGAATCCCTCACTAACTCCCCCTCACAAGATCTCTTCTCTCTCTCCCAACTCTCTCTTCTCTCTAGGGTTTCTCAGGGAAGGAAGGCAGCAAAAGATTTTTCCAAAAGTTGGAAAAAAGTTCTTTTAAAGGAGGGCTTAAAATTTGCCCTAAATCTCAACTGGTCGGCTAATATCGTCCAGGACGATCGGTAGATCGTCCTGTACGATCAGTTCAAATTCAGCTGATTCAGTCTGGACGATTAGGCTCTTCTGGACGATCAGTAGAAAAAGTTGTTCATATCGTCCCGTACGATACTACGATCGTCCGGGACGATTAGTGCAAATTGAGGAAAATCGTCCAGAAGACAATTCGGGTCGTCCAGAGAAATCTGTGCTGGACGACCAAAAAATGACTTGATCGTCCAGGACGATTGAGACATCGTCCTGTACGATTAGTTCAAAAAGGCCCAAAATCGTCCTGAACACAGTTTGGGTCGTACAGCTGAAATGCACAAGACGATCACGATCGTCCGGGACGATCCTGCGATCGTCCAGGACGATGTGATCGTATCAATTAAACATTAATTGCTTTCCTTAATTACCAGACTAATTTAGGCATGATTGTAGTGCATCGTCCAGGACGATACACGTATCGTCCGAGACGATCAGACCAAAATACTTAAAATAAAACTTGCCTAACTTAATCTGGCGGCTGGAAATTTCTGATTTGAGCATATCGTCCCGTACGATCCAGAGATCGTCCAGGACGATCTGCTTAATCAGACCCTCTTAACTTAGTCGCCCTAATTAGGGTTTCTGTTTTAACTGGATCGTCCATGACGATGACACTATCGTCCAGGACGATCTGAACAAAATTTTAACAGAAACTCTAATTCACTCAATCTCTCTCCCTGAGTGTGTGTGTGCAAGGTTACTTAGCTAGGGAATCAGTTACATTACAATTGACTCAATAAAAGGAAAAATCATACATTTGACACACTTGGACCCGATCTTGAGTTGGCTTGAGTAGCTCGTGGTCTTTTGTGCCTGAAACTGATTAGCCAAGCAAAACACACTGGAAACATGTTTGTCATCATCAAAACCAGATTTGCAACATCTCTTGGCTACATTATCTCTAATAAAATGATGCCTAATATCTATATGCTTAGTGTGGGAGTGTTGGATTAGATTATTAGAAATGCGGATGACACTAGTATTTTTACACATATTAGGAATGGTGCTTACAGATAGTCAAAGATCTATGATTTGTTACTTCATCCATAAGAATTTTACTTCCTACTAGACCAGGAAACTAATGATTGGTCTATTAATTAATAGGTTCCCAAGGCGCTTTTTCTATCTACCCTACCTAAAAAGTCAGAGTCTGAATATCCTATGATTTAAAAGGATAAGTTATGTCTAGGATACCAGATATAATGGTTTTGGGTGCCTATTAGGTTTTTAAGGATTCTCTTAATAGCAATTATATGGGATTCTTTGAGATCAGCCAAAAATCTAGTATAGAGATATACACTAAACATGATATGAGGTCTACTAGCACTCAAATAAAAAAGTGAACCAATTATCACTCTATATTTCATCAGGTCTACTTGTAATCAAATAAACAAGTGAACAATTATCCCTCTATATTTCTTCTAATCAACTAATTTTTTATTTGGATCCTTATCTAACTGAATGGTAGTGCTAATGGGAATATTGATTGCCTTTGTATTATACATCTCTTATTTCTTAAGGTTATCTTTGATATATTTTAATTTGCTAGAAAAGGTTCCATCATCCATTTGCTTCACAGTAAATCTAAGGAAATAGGTAAGCTCTCCGATCGTACTCATCTCAAACTTCTCACTTATTATTTTGAAAATTCATCATAAAGATTCGTATTTATAGATCCAAAAAGCATATCATCAACATAAAATTTAACAAAGAGTACATATTCTACTACTTTCTTAATGAATAAGGTGGTGACTACACTACCCTTAATAAGGGCTCTATCTAGGAGGAATGTACTCAGCCTCTCATACCAAGCTCTAGGTATTTGCTTTAATCCATATAATGCTTTCTTTAATTTAAATTAGTGGTTAGGAAATTGAGATTTCTCAAAACATGGGGGTTACTCAACATATACATCTTCCCTAATCATCCCATTAGAAAGGAACTCTTAAATCCATCAAATATAACTTGAATTCTCTAAAACAAGCAAAGGCTAGAAGTACTCTTACGACTTTTAATTTAGCTATCGGGGTAAAGGTCTCCTTAAAATTAATTCCTTTTATCTGATTGTACCCCTTAAATGACTAATCTAGCCTTATTCCTAATCACTATACCAGAATCATTCATTTAATTCTTGAAAATCCATTTAGTTCCAATAACTCCCTGGTCCTTAGGTATGCTAACTAGTTCTCTTACATCATTCCTAAAAAATTAATTCAATTCTTCTTACATAGCTTGGATCCAAAATTCATCAGCTAGGGCTTGATCTATGTTGGTCGGTTCACCATAGAGATGATTGTAGAATGACTAGCCTCCTTTCTAAGTCCATTCCTAGTTCTAACACCTATAGATGGATCTCTTAGGATAAGTTCTCTAGGGTGACAAGATGAGTATCTCCAATCTTAAGCAAAGGCTCCTGAGGATCTATTCTATTGCCTAGGTCAATCGATTGTACCCCTGGGGAGACCTCTACTTCTTCCTCTTCTTCTAACCTAGGATCAAAAGATTTATCTGATTCATCAAATATGACATGGGTAAACTCTTCTACACCCAAGGTCCTCTTATTAAAGATCCTATAGGCTTTACCTATAGATGAATATCCTAAGAAGACTCCTTTACCAGATTTGGGATCAATCATTCATAGAGGTGATCTTCCATTAATCAGGATAAAGCATATACAACCAAAGATATGTAAGTGAGAAAGGTTGGGTGTCCTACCCTTAAGGAGCTCATATGGGGTTTATTTTATAATTGGATCTAATTGGACCTATTTATTACATAATAAGTAGTATTTACTGCTTCCAAAAGTATCTAGGTAGAGAATATTTAGCTATTGTAACCCTAGTAGCTTCTATAAAAGTCTTACTCTTTCTTTCAGCTATTCGTTTCTGTTGAGGGATCCTTAGGGTAGAGTAGTTATAATCTATCCCTATCTCCTAACTAAAGGATTCAAACTTATCATTTTCATACTCTCCACCATGATCACTATGAATAGTCAAGATCTCACATCCTAACTTCCTCTATATCTAGCTGGGAGGTTCTAAATTCCTCAAATTATTTTTTTCTTTTGTGTCAGAAATCTAACCCACGTGAATCTAAAGTAATCATCAACAATCACAGATCCATATGATTTCCCTCCTAGACTGGCTATACTAATGGGTCCAAATTGATCCATATGAAGAATTTTTAGTGGCCTAGAGGTGAAGATGTTCTTAATTGAATTAAATGGAGACTTAATTTGCTTTCCTAGTTAGCAGGCATCACACAAGTAGTGAAATCTAACTTGGGTATTCCTCTAACTAAGTCTTTTTAAGTAATATTCCTAAGGGTCTTCATACTTGCATGACATAGTCTCTTATGCCCTAGTCAGGATTCATCAATAGTAGTTTTCAAACACAAAGAATAAGAGTACTGAATATAATTCAAATCAAGCATATAATTATTATTAAGTTTTTTTTCCTTCTAGAATAAATTTACCATTCAAACTAATCATACACTTTATGGATAAAAATTTAATATCAAATCCTTTATCACAAAACTAACTAATGCTAAGTAGATCATGCTTTAATCCATTCACAAGCAAAATATTCTCAATGATAAAATTCTTTGAGTTTCCCATTATACCAGAGCCCCCCACTTTTCTGGTGGGGTTATCTCCCAATGTGACGTTGCGTCTTATCCTGGTCTCTAGCATGATGAATAGCTTCATATCTCCAGTCATGTACCTTGAGCATTCGCTGTCCAAATACTATATACTATCGCTAGGAATTTTATGAGAGCACTCCTATGAAGTTAATCAATGATTAGATTTGGGAACCAAACTGAGTTTGGATTCGACCTTATGTTTGATGAATGATTTTCATACATGCTATATTATGGTATAAGTAATTTTGGCATCCACACTCAATGTGTCCTATGGTGTATTGTGCAAGTGCGGGCTATGTGGCCTAACATACCAAAAGAATGACACCTAGCCCCAGTGAAGGGACTTACTAGTTTATGTTGGGGGTTGTGCCTCTTCTTAGGGGTATGTGATGCATGCAGTGATGTGGTGTTATACCATTGTGTCAATATAGGTGGTGGTTTATTGTGTTGAAGGGCACGAAATTTTGCTTTTAGGAACTTATTTGCACATTCAAATCTTTTAACTTCCAATTTTCAATGCATGCTCATTATCATTAGTTCAATTGCAAATGCTTCTAACTATTTGAATGAATCTAATAACTCAAGATGCTTTGATTTAAAGAATTCATATGTATTAGTTAGGACAACATGCTTCTTATTTAAAGCAACAAACTCATCGAGTAAAGATATGTGATTTCTATCTAGAGCATAATGTTCAACTCTAAAGCTATTATGCTCTTTTTATAAAGTAGAAAAATTAGTGTTCAAGCTAGCATATATCTTCTTGAGCTGCCAATATGAATCATAAATTTTTTAGATATAATAAAAAGTTCATCATAGGATAGCTGACATACCTCATCTTGATATGATTGATCAAGACTATCATTAGCCATGGGACACAGATTAGTTACCTCCTTCTCTGCTTCCTATTCAGATGATTATAAGGTGGAGTCAATCCAAAAAGCCTTCTGTGTCTATTGTTTACCCTTTTTAAACATTGCCTTCTCTTCACCCTTCTCCTCGATCGGGTGAGTTTTCAAATTGGGGCAGTCAGTTTGCAAGTGGCCTAGTTTCTAGAAATAGAAACAAATTATGTTAGATGATACTTTAAAATTGTTACTACCTTTACCTTTTCTCCATTATTGATGACAAATTTGCTTTCTTTTTAGAAAGTTTTTGAATTATCAAGTCATCAATGTAATGTCATCATCCTCGTCAGCTACAAAGTTGTTATCATCCGAGTCATTATCATTTAAAGCCACATTTTCTCCTTTTTCTATCACCTGCATCATGTAATCTCTAACTTATGCCTTACTCATACGTAATGAATGAGTCAAGCAAGTTATCAATATAATAAACATTCAGAACTATAGATTTAGAAATTGTTGTGATCTTAGTATCATAACCCCTAGGTAGGAAACATAAAATTTTGTTAACTTTTTCAGAATTTGATAGTTCTCTACTAAAAGCATGCAAGGATGTCACTATCTTAATGAATCTAGTATATATTTTAAAAATTATTTTGCTAGATTTCATGCATAATACTTCATAGTCATGCAGTAAAATATTCAACCAAGATTATTTTACTTCGTTAATACCCTCATATGTGATGAACAGTCTATCTTTTATCTCCTTGCCCATAGTATATGTAGATACTCTCATGTAATACTTTGATTTCAATGCACTGAAAAAATAATTCAAGAATTTTACATTTTATTGAGCAAGCTCTCTATCCTCATTACTCCATTTAGTAAATGAGACATCAATTTTGACTCCATTAACTATACATGATGGAAATAAATAACCAGTTTGAATCATATGCCAAATTCTAAAATCATTGGATTATAGAAATGTAGATATATGGATTTTCCAAAAAGCAAATAGAATATTTCCAAATAAAGGAAGATGGGTTATAAAATAATCCTTTGTTGTATTTATATTACCAAAATGCGCCATAAGATCTTTACCGGGGATTTTAAAATGGAAAATTTCAAAACCCGCTTTGATACCACCTGAAAGTTCGGGGAAGATTGTAAAACCTTGATGAACTATCCCTGGCTCACCAAGGGGGGGGGGGGTGAATTGGTCATTTTAAAATATATTAACTTTTTTTTATTTTAACAAACATAATAATTTATGAAAAATTCTACTCAAGTGAGTAACATAAGTGAAAGTAAATTAAAAACTTGATTATCTTTTTTAGAATTTTTTAACTCAAATAAATCAAGAGAAATATATTTATATATATATTCTTTATATTCTTTTCTAACATAAATTTAATCTAACCAAGCAATATTAGTAATTCAACTATAGTTTGTAATGAAATTTAAATTTGTTGTAAGAACTAGAAATTGCAAAAAATAAAGGAGTAGAAAAAACTCGAAAGAATACACCAGAATTTTATAGTGGTTTGGTCAACCTTAACCTACATCAACTCGCCAGAGTTCTCCTCTTTGGGTATTACATTAACACTAAAGACTCACCTTTAGCCCCCATAGTAAGGCAGAGAAGCCCATACAAATCACTTTCACTAAACCTAGTATGGTGGAGAACCGAAAGCTATGTCAACCTCCTAGTGACGGTAGCAAACCTTTAAAATCTTTCTCACTCTCCTGGTGATGGAAAAAAACCATCAATCCATTTTTACCCTCCTAGTGAAGGCAGACAACCCTCAACCCTTAACCTTGAAGCTTATCTCCTAGGAGCAACTCCAAGAACTCACTAAGGCCACAAGAGGAGGCAAGGTGCAAGCTTTCCTTGAACAACCATGTGAAAGCCCCTCACACTCCTTCTCACCCATGCAAAACCTTACCTTATCCCTCTTCAAAGCTAAGACCTCTCTCAAGAATTTTCCCTTAGAGATCCTTCAATAGCCAAAAGTCTTTTTTTAGACAAGTTTGAATTGCCTAAGTACAAGGCTTCAAAAAATCCTAAGTATTCAATTAAGCCATCACTATTTGAACAGCATGATATGGGTTCATACAGTATGATTAGTCAAAATATGGTTCATCATATGTGAAAGAATAATATTTCAAATGAATTATTTTGTTTTTATGTACTTATCATACTGTATGATCTGATGTTTATACAATACGATTAGTTTAACTTCCTTCTGCTTGTACATGATGATCACTGGGATGATTAGAAATTATCTCTATCAATCATCCAGTATGATTTACATCATACTATACATTTAGTTCAAATGTCAAGGGTTTATCCAGTACGATTAACATCGTTTATATGATAAGTTCAAAAAATTAAGGTTTTCACCAGCACAATATTTGGGAGGATTAAATTTTGTCTCTCTTAGTCATATAGTAACATCAATATCATATAATACAATTATCCATATTTATTTAACCTTGATTTGAATGACTAATCATGGTAAGATTTCAAATAAAATCAAATACGATTGGGATTTTATAGTATGATTAGTTCAAAAATTAAATTTCAAATATTTACTTAAATCATCTAGCGACAAAGTTTTCCTGATGGAACAAATTCTACAATATGATCCACTTCATACAGTATAATTAGTTCATAAGCATTAATTATAAAATTAGTTGTTCAAATTAATTTTTTGTATAGCTGATCATACAATACAATCTAAATCATATGGTACGATTTATTCAAAAAAATTTTAACTCACTTTTCTTACTCCCTTTTGTGTGTGTGCACAGTTGCCAATTTAGTATACACCCTTACTTGGCCGGACTTAAAAAATATAAAATAAATGAAATTAAAAATATATTCTCTTTTGAAAAACATCCAATTCTACCTAAACTTGTACCTGAAATATTGGTACACAAATAAATAATATGCAATACATATGCTGGGAGAAAGAAAAATTCAATCAATAGTGTTTGTTATCTTCAAAATCACATGCTAGGGATCCTAATTTGTAACAAAAAGAAGCTTAGAATGATTGGAGGTACCCCTCTAAAAAAAATTGTTAAGCATTCTCTCAAGACAATTACAAACCATAAAAGTAGGCTGAATGGTTTGAATAATGTACATAGGAAAGGAAGAAAGATCTCTCCTTATAAGAATAAGTCTCCCCCAAAACTTAACATATTAATTTCCCAAGAGGCCAAAAGTTTTCGCACAGAAGAAATAAGGTCATCAAATAGAAAAGAATTATTCCTTCCTTTAAAAAGAGGAACACCCAAAAACTTGATGGGAAAGGAAGTGTGCATATAACTAGTAATGCCTTTAATAGAGTTAATGCAATCATTAGTCATAGTTTGGAAGCAATAAAATTAATCTTGCTATTGTTAATAAAAATACCCCTAGACTTCTCAAAATTATGTAAAAATTACATAAGGACATTAATCATATTCAAAGAACCATTAGAAAATATTATAAAATCAATTGCAAAACTTAAGTGGGATATAGGAAAACCATGCATAGATTTTTAGTTTAGATTAGGATGGTTTTCATACAGGTTGACAAGGCTTTGAGAGAGGTACTCAATAGCTATGATAAATAGAGCAGGAGAAATGGGATCTCCTTATCTTAGCCCTTAGGAAGACTTAAAGAAACCATAGCTTTTACCATTAACAGTAATGGAGAAAAGACAACCTTAAATGCAATTTCTAATGAGCTAAATAAATGCCATATTAAAATCAAATAAATCCATAATTTGATAAAGAAACTTCTAGTTAATATTATACTAGGCTTGAACATTTGTGAAGGTTATTAAACCTTAAGGGACTTGCTCGAGGCTCACCAAGAGGGGGTTGAATTAGTAATTTTAAAAATTTTCTTAACTCCAAAATAACAATGATAATAACTTTTGAATTTTTAGAAATTAAAGATATCAAATTTTAATTAATTACTGAAATAAATGAGTTTATCAAAAATATTAAAGTTTGATGATATTTTGATTTATAAAATGAAGAGATAATCACTAATTTTCCCAAGCAGTTATAACAAAAATAAAATGCAGGAAATATAAAAGTACAAAATTAAAAAAACACACCAGAGATTTTAATAGTGGTTCGGTCAACCTTAACCTACATCCACTCCTTAGAGTCCTCTACTCCGAGAATTATATTAAGAGTAAGTGACTCTACTTTTGTTCCCATAGCAAGGTGGAGAAGCCCTTACAGACTCACTTTCACCAAACCTGATGCGGTGGAGTACCGGACACTATGTCACTCTCCCAATGATGGCAGCAAACCTTAACTAGTTTTTCTCCCTCCTGAAGAAGGCAGAGAATCTCAGATCCTTTTTATCCATCCTAGAGAAGGTAGTTATCCTAGATAAACTGTGTGTTCCCCTCACACTGCTTCTCCCTCACGCTCAACCTCACCTTCTCCTTCCTCTCTAACCCTAGATTTCTCAAAAGCTTCTCTCTCAGAGTACCTTCCGCAATCACACAATCCTCTCACAGTTAATAAGAGAATCATTAAAACATGGTTAAGTATTGGGCTAAAATAAACCCTAAAAAATCAAATTAGCCATCACAGTTCATAGAGCATGATTTAAGTTCGTATAATATGATCGGTTCAAAACTTGTCCCATCCAGTCTAATGTAAATAGTCATTCAAATGAGCTATTCATCTTTTCAAACATGTTATACAATAAGATCTAGAGATCGTCCAGGACAATCTACTTAATTTCCTCTATTTGTATAGGATGATTCTTGGGAAAATTGGAAATCATCTCTATTAATCATACCAAATTCCTCTCATCGTATAGTACGATTAATTGATTTCAAGTAGGTTATCCCATATGATATGAATATTATACTATACGATTAGTTCAAAAATTATGGTTTCATTTGGTATGACTAAATTTCATCTCTGTTAATCATTTGGTTTGATCAAGATTGTATAGTATGATCAACATTCATTAATTAAACCATTATTGACCTCATTTTTATATGAGGTTACTAGGACTAATATAGATCCTAGATCTACTCAAACCCTAGGATCAATCCTGATTAAAATTAACTCAAGCTTTTGTTTAATTAAAATTCAAGTAATCAAATCGACAATCTAACTCAAATCCAAATTTTTAAACCCAAAATCAAAGTCTAAAGGTTCAGGTCCTAAAAGCCTTTTTTAGTGAATTTTCAAACACTTCAAACCCTTATCAAATGACCACCGATTCATGATCTATCAATTGCATATTAATTAGACATGTCGCTAGGGTCTACCCTCTAAATTTTAGCACTTTTTGAGGTCGCTAACCTTGAAAACTAAATTGAAACCTAAACGCTATAAAACCTTCAAATATTTATGGCCTATGCCATTGGACCTACAACCCAGTAGATCTTGACCTTGGAGCTTTCTCTAAACCCCTTCATCACATCCAAACCCCTAATTATGATATATTGAGCAGTAAATTACATTTTGGTGGACCCACTTTGACCCTCAGTTGATTAGGGGTAAAAATGACAAAAATGCCCCATAAGTGTAATTTTGGAATTTTTCATGGACTTCAACATTGCCTTTTCAAATTAAATTTGAAAAATACTTTCAATGCATCCTAATCATCATTAGGAATGCATAAGATTCAAACCCAAATCCTGGTTAAGCCTGGTTGATCAAGTCAACCCAAAATGACCAAAATATCCCTTAGGAGTGTAAATAGTCATTTCAAACCAAATAACTTCCAAATTACATGGAACCACTTCCATTCAGCTCCAAATGTTAAAATAGACCTGTAGGTTTCTATCCCAGCCCCTAGGTCAACCTAGTTGACTAAGTCAATAAGGGTTGACCCAAATGCCCTCGAAGGACCCAAATAGTAATTTTAATTGAATTGAACACTCCAAACCTTAGGATCATCTCCAATATACTCAAGATATCATTTCAAATATGTTGAGCCCAAACCTAGGTCCTAGGTTAACTTGGTTGATCAAGTCAGGGTAGGTTGATCTAATTTCCACTTAAGGGTTAAATGGGTCAATCCAACCTTTTGACCAATTTAAACCCTCTTAACTTCTCAAACCTATTCCAAAGAATAGTTTAAATATTCCGAAACCCATCATGAGTTAAATCCAATGTAGTTTGACCAAGTCATCTTATGAGAACTTGGTCAAAGTCAATTAAGCTTTCCTTTAACTCTTGATGACTTGGTCAAACATTCTCTCCATAACATCAAGCTTCCTCAAAACCATTTCAACCAATTGGCATGGACATTTGACTCCCACCTCACCAGTCAACATACCTACTTGACTAGTTAAAGTGGTAAAATAAGTCAAAATACATGCTTAGGTGGCTTTGCCACCTTGGCAAGCCAAATCCTCATAATGAATCTACACCTTCATGAATATGGATGGATGTGAGAGGTACTTGGCCATAGCCTAAAGCTTCCCTCTCTCTCAATTAAGAGTATGCAATCATTAGGGTGAGAGGACAATTACCATTTAATTAGGCACTATCCCTTATCATCCAAAATCCCTAATTCTAGCAACCTCTATCCCATTCCAGTCATCACCCAGCCTCTCCATCTATAAGAAAAGCCCACCCAACCATTCCTCAGATTTTTGCAAGCCTAAAAATAAGATTTGAGAAGAGACAGAGAATGAGAGAAAAAACACATTTGCTATAGGAGAATCAAATTCAACTATGAACAGCTTTTAGACCCTTCAAGGAAGTTGTAGAGGATTCAATTACCTTTCCAACAAGCCAAAGAACATCAAAATCCATCTAAAGGATGTTGCAAATCTGGTTTTGATGATGACAAACATGTTTCCAGTGTGTTTTTCTTGGCTAATCAGTTTCAGGCACAAAAGATCGCAAGCTACTCAAGCCAACTCAAGATCGGGTCCAAGTGTGTCAAATGTATGATTTTTTCTTTTATTGAGTCAATTGTAATGTAACTGATTCCCTAGCTAAGTAACCTTGCACACACACACTCAGGGAGAGAGATTGAGTGAATTAGAGTTTCTGTTAAAATTTTGTTCAGATCGTCCTGGACGATAGTATAATCGTCCTGGACGATAGTATAATCGTCCTGGACGATCCAGTTAAAATAGAAACCCTAATTAGGGCGACTAAGTTAAGAGGGTCTGATTAAGCAGATCGTCCTGGATGATCTTTGGATCGTACGGGACGATATGCTCAAATCAGAAATTTCCAGCCGCCAGATTAAGTTAGGCAAGTTTTATTTTAAGTATTTTGGTCTGATCATCCCGGACGATACGTGTATCATCCTGGACGATGCACTACAATCATGCCTAAATTAGTCTGGTAATTAAGGAAAGCAATTAATGTTTAATTGATACGATCACATCGTCCTGGACGATCGCAGGATCGTCCCGGATGATCGTGATCGTCTTGTGCATTTCAGCTGTACGACCCGAACTGTGTTCAGAACGATTTTGGGCCTTTTTGAACTAATCGTACAGGACGATGTCAAAATCGTCCTGGACGATCCAGTCATTTTTTGGTCGTCCAGCACAGATTTCTCTGGACGACCCGAACTGTCTTCTGGACGATTTTCCTCAATTTGCACTAATCGTCCCGGACGATCGTTGTATCGTACGGGACGATATGAACAACTTTTTCTACTGATCGTCCAGAAGAGCCTAATCATCCAGACTGAATCAGCTGAATTTGAACTGATCGTACAGGACGATCTACCGATCGTCCTGGACGATATTAGCCGACCAGTTGAGATTTAGGGCAAATGTTAAGCCCTCCTTTAAAAGAACTTTTTCCAACTTTTGAAAAAATCTTTTTGCTACCTTCCTTCCCTGAGAAACCCTAGAGAGAAGAGAGAGTTGGGAGAGAGAGAAGAGATCTTGTGAGGGGGAGTTAGTGAGGGACTCACTAAGGTTGCTCCAAGCACGGATCAGAGTCGTCTTCTCCGCTCGTCGTCTGTCGTCTAGTCGGTGTTCTTCGTGGGAGGATCATTCGCAAGAAGATCCGGGGTTCTCTGCCCACTTCAGGTGGAAGCAAAAGGAGTTGGAAGGTTCTCTGCCTGCTTCAGGAGGAAGCGAAAGGAGGTCAGGTTCTCTGCCTCACCGTGTGGTGAAAAGGAGGTGTTTTGTACAGGCTTCTCCGCCTTGCTGTGGAGCAAAAGGAGAGTCACTTTCGTTTAGTGCAATACCCGGAGGGGAGGCTCCGGGGATTGGACGTAGGTCAAGTTGACCGAACCACTATAAAATCTGGTTTGCTTTTCTGATTCAGTTTTGCACTTTACTTTTCAATATAAACTGCTTGGGTGATTATTGTTGGTTGATCTTTTCGTTATTGTTTACTTGTTTCCGCTGCTAAGTATCGAAAAGATTTTTGTTGTTATCGTGAAATTTTTAAATAACCAATTCACCCCCCCTCTTGGTTAGCCTCGGGACTAGTTCAGTAGGGCTTAACATCCCTTTCGAACTTTCAAGTGGTATCAGAGAGGGATTCAAAATTTCTGTTTAAAAACTTTTGAATTTGATCAATGGCTAACTGTAACAATCGTAATACTGCTGAAGGTTATTCTATAACTAGACCACCGTTGTTTGATAACATTCCATTTGATTTTTGGAAAATACGCATGTCTACTTTTCTTCAGTCTATCGATTATCGCATGTGGATGTTAGTTAAGGACGGATACGAACCACCTTTTCGAATGGTTAACAATGTGAAAACTGAATTGCCGTTTGCTGATTGGACGTTTGATGATCGTGATTTAGCACAGTTAAATACCAAATGTTTGAACTGTTTCTTTTGTGCTTTAAAATCTGAGGACTATATGCGTGTTTCTACTTGTACAACGGGAAAAGAGATTTGGGATAGATTATGTATAACATATGAAGGTACAACTGAAGTCAAACAGTCTAGGTTAAACATCTTGTTACATGATTACGAACTTTTTCGCATGAAACCTAGTGAGACTATTTCAGAAATGTACACAAGGTTCACTCAGATTGTTACCTCTTTGCATGCTTTAGGTAGAGAACTTACCAACTACGAAAGAGTGAACAAGATTCTTAGATGTTTGCCTGCTTCTTATGATGCTAAGATTACTGCTATTACTGAATCCAAAGATTTAAATACTTACTCTATTGACAGCTTACTTGGATCACTCATTGCTTACGAGCAAGGGGTGAACCAAAGGCAACTTGATGCAGGTGAACGCAAGAAAGAGAAGACAGTGGCACTAAAGGCCAAAGATTCAGATGCTAGCACTTCCGGGTCTGATAGCGATGATGTTGCCTTAATCACAAGGCAATTCAAAAGCTTTCTAAGGAAGAAACATAAGAACCATCAGAAGTGGAACAAGGGTAAGTTCAATAAAAACTTTAAGGGTTCATCTGAATCGGTTTGTTTTGAATGCAGGAAGCCCATACACATTAAGGCTGATTGTCCGACACTTAAAGCTCATCCAAGCAAGGAGAAGGGTGAGGAGAAACCAAAGTTCAGAAAGGACAAGAAGCGGATTCAGAAGGCGTTCTGGGCAGACTCTGCATCCGACTCTTCTGAGACTGAAGCTGAAGAGGAGGAAACAAACTTGTGTTTGATGGCTGATGTTCACCCTAGTCAGTCCGACCAGGAAGAGGTATGTGAGCTTACTTACGATCAGTTATTTGAAGTTTCTGAAAAGATTCAAACATCATATAGGAAGCTTAAGAAAACCCATGCTAGTTTGAAACTAGATTATCTGACTTTGCAAAAAGAGCATGAAGTGTTGATTAAGGATCATTCCACTATTGATAGCAATCACATGTCTTTACTAGATGAGTTTGATGAACTGAATAAAAAGCATTTTGATTTAATTGTTGAGCATAACTTGTTAAAAATAGCGCATGTTGAATTAGAACTTGCTTTTAAGAAAGTGAATGATTTGGCATCTGAGTTAGAAAGTATTGAAAGTGCAAAAATGTTTGAAATTGGAAGTTTAAACAAACACATTGAGTTTTTGAAAGTGAAAATCAGTTCTTTTGAAAATAACAAAACATCGCCTACTTTTGAACAATTTTATGCACCGCCGCCTTTTAAAAATTCTGTTGCAAGTTCTTCAAAGCATGTTTCATACACTACTAGGAAGAGGCACTATCACTCACGACGTTTAGTTAATCCTTTTCCTGGTGTTAGATGTTTTTCATGTGGCATGTTAGGACACATATCACACACTTGTACTGTTCACCGTAGTACACATTGGGTGTGGAGACCCAAACTGCCTGTTGCACAGCACAGCACACATGCATCGCATTCTTCTTTTCATAAGAAGGAACCCAAACCTGTTTGGGTTCCTAAGACTGACATTTGATGATTTTGTAGGTGTGGTCTCACACAAGACCTCGTGAGAGCATGTGGTACCTGGACAGCGGATGTTCTAGACATATGACTGGAGATGCAAATCAGTTCATTTCGCTGGAGGCCAGAGCTGGAGGCAAGGTTACACTTGGAGATAACACCACCAGGAAGGTGGTAGGCACAGGTATGATTGGTGATTCAAAGAATTTTGTGATTGATAATGTTTTGCTTGTAGATAGACTGAAACACAACTTGCTGAGCATTAGTCAACTCTGCGACAAGGGATACAGCATCAAATTCCTGCCCACTGGCTGCATTTTAAGCTTAAATGATGAAGTTGTTTTGGAGGGGCAAAGGATCAACAACGTCTACAAGCTGGATGTAAGTAGCATTAAATCTGATAATTCAATTTGCTTAAAAACTGCTGCTGATGAGTCTTGGTTATGGCATAGGAGATTGTTTCATGCCAGTATGAAAACCCTTAGGAGAGTCACCCAAAAGGACTTAGTTAGAGGTGTGCCCAAGCTTAAGTTCACTAAGGATCACCTGTGTGGTGCCTGTCAGTTGGGGAAGCAAATCCAGTCCTCTTTTCACTCAGTTAAGGACATTAGCACCTCTAGACCTTTAGAAGTTCTTCACATGGACCTCTTTGGACCCATTAGCACTGCCAGCTTAGGGGGGAGAGTCTATGGTTTTGTGATTGTTGATGATTATTCAAGGTTCACTTGGGTTAAGTTTTTGTCACACAAATCTGAGTCATTTGATGAGTTTAGATCTTTCTCTACTTGGATTCAGAAGAAGTTAGGATGTGAGATTATTACCATCCATAGTGATCACGGAGCGGAGTTTGAAAATGAAAGATTTGGAAGTTTTTGTGAGAATCATGGGATTAGTCACAATTTTTCAGCTCCTAGGACCCCTCAGCAGAACGGGGTAGCTGAAAGGAAGAACAGGACCTTAGTGGAAGCCGCTAGAGCCATGCTTGCCGAGTATTCACTTCCTAAATACTTTTAGGCTGAAGCGGTGAACACTGCCTGTTATGTGCTGAATAGGGTAAATGTGAGAGTCAAGCTGAACAAGACACCTTATGAGATCATTAAGGGTAGAACTCCAAACCTGTCCCACCTCCATGTCTTTGGCTGTAAGGTTTTCATTCTAAACAACGGGAAGTCACCCTTAGGAAAATTTGACCCCAAATCTGATGAAGGAGTGTTCTTAGGATATTCAAGTGTGGGGAAATCCTTTAGGGTGTTCAATAGGAGGACTTTGGTGGTGGAAGAAACAACCCATGTAGTGTTTGATGAATCTGATCCTAAGGAGTCTAGATCTGAAGTAGAAGATGAAGAGATTGTTGAGGTTATCCAAGGAGTTGGAAATACAAATTTGGAGGAAAGGGTAGAACCTCAAACCACATTGCCTAGAGATTGGAGATATTCTTTGAGTCATCCTAAAGAACTGATCTTAGGAGACCCTTCTGAAGGTGTTAAGACTAGGCATGGACTTAGGAAGGAAGTAAACCATTCTGCCTTTATCTCAATGACTGAACCCACCAATATCAATCAAGCCTTGTCGGATGAGTTTTGGATTTTAGCTATGCAGGAAGAATTGAATCAATTTGTAAGGAATGATGTTTGGGAGTTAGTAGAAAGACCTAGAAACCAAAGTATTGTGGGAACCAAGTGGGTCTTTAAGAATAAGATGAATGATTCTGGTGTGGTGGTGAGAAATAAGGCAAGATTGGTGGCTAAGGGGTATAATCAGATAGAAGGGATAGATTTTGAGGAAACTTTTGCCCCTGTAGCTAGATTGGAAGCCATTAGAGTGCTACTAGCCTTTACCTGTTACAAGGGATTTAAGCTGTTTCAAATGGATGTCAAGAGTGCCTTTTTAAATGGGGTAATTAAAAAAGATGTTTTTGTAGAACAACCCCCAGGTTTTGAGAGTTCCCAATATCCAAGTCATGTCTATAAATTAAAAAAGGCCTTATATGGATTGAAACAGGCACCCAGAGCTTGGTATGAGAGGCTTAGCACATTCCTGTTAGAAAGAGAGTTTGTTAAGGGGAGCGTAGACACCACCCTTTTTCTGAGGAGAATAGGAGATGACTTACTCATTGTCCAGATTTATGTTGATGATATAATTTTTGGATCTTCTGATAAATATTTATGTGATGAGTTTTCCAAAACAATGAGTAAGGAGTTTGAGATGAGTATGATGGGAGAATTGTCCTACTTTTTGGGGTTTAGCATAAGGCAAATGGATGATGGAACTTTTCTCAATCAATCAAAATACACTAAGGACATTTTGAAGAAATATGAAATGGACAAAGCCAAGCCAATCAATACTCCCATGCCCTCCTCAGTTCAGTTAGATAAGGATTCAAATGGAAAATCTGTTGATCAGAAGAAGTATAGAGGGATAATAGGTTCACTGCTTTACCTGACTGCTAGCCGACCCGATATCATGTTTAGTGTCTGTCTTTGTGCTAGGTTTTAGGCTGATCCTAAAGAGTCCCACCTGACTGCTGTTAAGAGAATTCTTAGATATCTTTTAGGGACCCCAAACCTAAGAATTTGATACCCTAGGCACAGCACCTCTTTTGAGATCATTGGATATTCTGACTCTGACTTTGCGGGGTGTAGGGTGGATAGGAAGAGTACCTCTGGGACTTGTCAATTTATAGGACAGTCATTAGTCTCCTGGTCCAGTAGAAAACAGAACTCAGTTGCACTTTCCACTGCTGAAGCTGAGTACATTGCCTTAGGAAGTTGTGTGGCCCAAGTTCTTTGGTTGAAACAACAAGTCTTGGATTTAGGAGTACCCGTTGGCACAATTTCTATTCTGTGTGATAATACCAGTGCCATCTGTATCTCTAAGAATCCAATCCAACATTCTAGGACCAAACACATTGACATTAGGCATCACTTCATTAGGGACCATGTTACAAAAGGGGACATTGAACTACATCATGTAGCAACTGAAAATCAGCTGGCTGACATATTCACTAAACCACTGGCCTTTGACTCATTCAGCATTTTGAGAACCAGATTAGGAGTGATTGATATAAATGCTTGATTCTGATGACTGCTGATGTATTATCTTTCTGATTGGTATTCTGATTTCTGTTAGTTAGGTTTAGTTTTTTGATTTCTGATTTCTGTTAGTTAGTTTTTGGCTTTGATTATTTACTTTCAGTTGATTTTATGTTTTTGCTGATTTCTGTTTTAGCCTTATTGTTAGTTTGATTTGAGTATTTACTCTGATATGATTTTATACCTATTTTTTTTATTCACTGGTTCATATCTTGCACTTACTGTTTTATGTTTTTTAAAATCTGATCACCGCTCACTACTTCTGATAATCTGAATTTCTGACTGGGAGTTTTTACCATGTTTTGGTTTGGAAGCTGGTACGTAGTGATTGATTCCACTGAACCTGTTAAAGGGAAGAAACATTGATGATTGGTTCTCTTCCTCTAACTCCTTTACTGGTGTATGGTTTCTTTCGAATAAAAATTCTTTTCAAAATTAAAATGTTAGTTTTTGAAATAGAGATTATTTTATCTTCCTACAGTAATCTGCCTCATATCAATAGTGTTTTTCAAAGTCTTGAGTCATTAGTTTGATTTTCTAAAACCAAGTGATTGCATTTATCATATGAGGTGTGGTTTTTTGTTTTGTGAATCATTCTTCCCTACTGTGGAGAGTCATCTCCTATATCTGGAAGATAGATTCACCGCTGAGACTCTTTAATTATTATGAAAAGGAGAAAGCTTACAAAAGATGCGCAGTGCGCCAACCAAATTGAAAAAGAGGCATAAAATGAGCCCAAAACTGAAAAGATGCGAAAATGCCAAATACACAAAGTGTATCAAAAATCAAATGATGCGCAGTGCGCCAAATAAATTGAGAAAAAAATAAGAGGCACAAAATGAGCCCAACCTAAGCTTTCTTCTCTTTCAGATCTTTAAATGTCTTAGAAAAAAACTCGTGTGTCACTTAATACGTTCAAAAGCTTGAGTTTGAAAATCTTGATTTCTGATTTTTTACTTTGTAACACTATTATATCAGATATTTTTCTGGAACGAGGCTTGAAAGGATTTCTTTTCAAATCTAATGTCTTTTCTTCTAAATCGGATTTTTGTTTTGAAAGAGGTTTACATCGATAAGGTGCCCGGGGTCGGAGTTACGAAAGTCGATTTTTTCAACCTTTTCTGGATTTCAGCGTTGTCAATCGTTCTCTTATTGGTTTTTGAATATAAAATTAAGGAAAAATTCTGATTTACTCGAGCAGATTGATCAAAAAAAAAAAAAAAAACTTTGCTTTTTCATATTTTTTTTTCTGTGAGTTTTTTTTTTTTGTGGCATTTTGATTTACATAATTGTGTTTTTGGAATCCTGATTGGTCATCTTCATCATCCATCTTGTTCTGTTTTCTTCACATCGTCCTGGATGATCCACATATCGTCCTGGACGATCCACTCCGTCCTGGACGATCTAAACATCGTCCTGGATGATTCGTTCAGAATCGCCCCTCCACTGCTCCAGCTGCTGAAAAATTCCAATTATTGGTGATCGTCCCAGACGATACTCACATCATCCTGGACGATATGATCCATATCCTCCTGATCTGATCAAACGGCTGAGATTGCGCCAATTATTGCCCATCATCCCGGACGATCCCCTTATCATCCCGGACGATCCACCTGTCAAGCCGCTGGACGATTTAAATTCGGCCCATCCGACATATTTATTGTAAATCATCCTGGACGATCCACCTAATCGTCCGGGACGATACCTTTTCGTCAATGGTCGTCCAGCTGACTCCTCGGGACGATCGCCTGTGTCTAATCGTCCCGGACGATATCTTATCGTCCTGGACGATCGGACCGCCTTTTTGACCAATCGTACAGGACGACATAAATGCCCCGATCGTCCCGGACGATGTCTCGATCGTACGGGACGATCAGTCCGTTTTCTTTATAAACAGCAGATTTCTTGAGCTTTTTCACACCGGTTTTCTCCACTCCACCTCTCCTCCTTACTCTCTCAAATCCTCATGGCTGGTGGCAAGCGTTCCCGTCAGAAGGGTGCCAGTTCCTCCCGGGGGCCGGTTGATCCTCGCTTCCCGAATGCAGCCGATCAGGCTGCCTTTGAGCGATACTGCGAGGTGGGGATCACGCCTTCAAAAATATTAAATCCCTGTACACTCACATATCCTATCCTTGATCTATTCGCCCACACCTCCCTCACCTTCATCCTCACCCTCGCTTTTCCCTTTAGTTCCGAACTTCTTCGCATTTTCTTCGCGAACCTAAGGATTACCGCCGACTACTCCACTCTCCGGTCCTATGTCAATCAGCGCCCTGTTGAACTCACCTATCAGGACTTTCACTCCATTCTCCACTTGTCTATAACTGGCGACAAACTCCACACACTTACCACCGACCCAGACTATGATTGGAGTGTCGCCAATCATTTCCTCCGCAATACAAATGCCCCTTACCATGACAATGCCTGTTCCACACTTCTGAAAGATGCCAGGACTATCCAACATGTTCTTCGTTCCTCCGTCATTCCAAAGGCGGGGGATCGAATTCACATCACCCCCCTCCTGTCCTTGACTACCTACTACATCATGGCCCGTAGGGAATTCAATGCCGCCGATCTAATTATCCGATACCTTGAGCACCTTACCACCATTCGAGATCCAGGTCATCGCCGTCGCCCAAATCTAGCCTTAGGAAATCTCATTGCCTATGCTCTTGAAACCAAGTATGACCTGCAATATCCTGCAGCCCCAGATGTTCCTACTCACTTCCTCACCAACAATGCCTTCCATGTCCTTCACAGCGCCCGACTACATCTGGAGCCCGCCCCGAATGTTGAGGAAGAGGAAGAAGCGGCCATTCCCGCTCCTGCGGTAGCCGAGGCACCTGCTCCCCTTCGCATTGCCTCTCCCTTTGACCACCTGGTGCAGCATTTTGACCAGTGGGAGGCACGGTTCACGGACTATGTTGCGCAGCAGCAACAACAGCATGACCAGGACATGGCCTGGTTCGGAGCTCAATTTCAGGCCATTCACCATTACCTCAATCCTCCACCACCGCCTCCTCCTTCCGATCAGGATCCACCTCTATTTTAGTTTCCTGCTTTTGTAGTTGTTCCATGTTATGTTTTATTTCAGTGTTCTGTTTTTTCCTCCTCCTTTTTTGTGATGTCAAAAGGGGGAGTCAGTTGTAGTCGTGTCTGTTTCTATTTTCTGTTTTCATGTTGTCTGTATTGTTTGAGCTGTTAAATGAAAATTTAAAAAAAAAAAAAAATGTTTGTGTTGTTTGATCTCCTAGTTTCATTTTAATTTCAGACTACTTTACAAATGTTTGCCATCATCAAAAAGGGGGAGATTGTTACAAATCTGGTTTTGATGATGACAAACATGTTTCCAGTGTGTTTTTCTTGGCTAATCAGTTTCAGGCACAAAAGACCGCAAGCTACTCAAGCCAACTCAAGATCGGGTCCAAGTGTGTCATATGTATGATTTTTTCTTTTATTGAGTCGATTGTAATGTAACTGATTCCCTAGCTAAGTAACCTTGCACACACACACTCAGGGAGAGAGATTGAGTGAATTAGAGTTTCTGTTAAAATTTTGTTCAGATCGTCCTGGACGATAGTATCATCGTCCTGGACGATCCAGTTAAAACAGAAACCCTAATTAGGGCGACTAAGTTAAGAGGGTCTGATTAAGCAGATCGTCCTGGACGATCTTTGGATCGTACGGGACGATATGCTCAAATCAGAAATTTCCAGCCGCCAGATTAAGTTAGGCAAGTTTTATTTTAAGTATCTTGGTCTGATCGTCCCGGACGATACGTGTATCATCCTGGATGATGCACTACAATCATGCCTAAATTAGTCTGGTAATTAAGGAAAGTAATTAATGTTTAATTGATACGATCACATCGTCCTGGACGATCGCAGGATCGTCTCGGACGATCGTGATCGTCTTGTGCATTTCAGCTGTACGACCCGAACTGTGTTCAGGACGATTTTGGGCCTTTTTGAACTAATCGTACAGGACGATGTCAAAATCGTCCTGGACGATCCAGTCATTTTTTGGTCGTCCAGCACAGATTTCTCTGGACGACCCGAACTGTCTTCTGGACGATTTTCCTCAATTTGCACTAATCGTCCCGGATGATCGTAGTATCGTACGGGACGATATGAACAACTTTTTCTACTGATCATCCTGAAGAGCCTAATCGTCCAGACTGAATCAGCTGAATTTGAACTGATCGTACAGGACGATCTACCGATCGTCCTGGACGATATTAGCCGACCAGTTGAGATTTAGGGCAAATTTTAAGCCCTCCTTTAAAAGAACTTTTTCCAACTTTTGGAAAAATCTTTTTGCTGCCTTCCTTCCCTGAGAAACCCTAGAGAGAAGAGAGAGTTGGGAGAGAGAGAAGAGATCTTGTGAGGGGGAGTTAGTCAGGGATTCACTAAGGTTGCTCCAAGCACGGATCAGAGTCGTCTTCTCCGCTCGTCGTCTGTCGTCTAGTCGGTGTTCTTCGTGGGAGGATCGTTCGCAAGAAGATCCGGGGTTCTCTGCCCGCTTCAGGTGGAAGCAAAAGGAGTTCGAAGGTTCTCTGCCTGCTTCAGGAGGAAGCGAAAGGAGGTCAGGTTCTCTGCCTCAACGTGTGGTGAAAAGGAGGTGTTTTGTACAGGCTTCTCCGCCTTGCTGTGGGAGCAAAAGGAGAGTCACTTTCGTTTAGTGCAATACCTAGAGGGGAGGCTCCGGGGAGTGGACGTAGGTCAAGTTGACCGAACCACTATAAAATCTGGTTTGCTTTTCTGATTCAGTTTTGCACTTTACTTTTCAATATAAACTGCTTGGGTGATTATTGTTGGTTGATCTTTTCGTTATTGTTTACTTGTTTCCGCTGCTAAGTATCGAAAAGATTTTTGTTGTTATCGTGAAATTTTTAAATAACTAATTCACCCCCCCTCTTGGTTAGCCTCGGGACTAGTTCAGTAGGGCTTAACATCCCTATCGAACTTTCAAAGGATTGTAAGATATCTCAACTTTTCTCTTAAACTTTGATTTGAAAAAATAAAAAATCTACAATACATGAATCCTTCAAACTTCAGGTGTTAGAAGATTATGTTACCCTAAACCTTTGCTTCAAATTTCATCTTATTTGGATGAGGATTTTAAAAGTTATGACTAATTAATATTCTAGTTTATTTTTTAATTAAGGAATCTGGCTCAATCAAAGCATCCAATTGCACCTTCTGTGTGATCAGACGGCCAACAGACGGCTAAATCACCCAGTCTTAATTACGTCGTTTGGTAGGGATCGAATGTGTACCACACAGTTTAGATCAAGGGACATGTGGCAGCATCCTGCCTATCCATGCCTTGCTTCTTCAATCCGACGACCCTGATTTAAGCTGATGCGGATTATGATAATAATGAAGGCCCACTGTATCATGCTTAATCATTGCCAATCATTGGCAATAATTATGCTGTCATTTAAAAAATTGATTTAAAAATAAATTTAAATAGCTAGAATTTCCAAAATTAATAAAAGATATATTTTTTTGCCAAATTGACTGTTTTTGGGCTCATTGGAAAGGGCTTGAACCTTACTATTTATTAAAATTAAAATTAAAGTGTTTTGGTGACATTAAAACCAAATTGAGTGTTCTTGGGCTTAAACCTTACAAAGTAATGGTTCCATTTTGGACCCAAAACTTTAAAAATTAACTATTCAAACTGGAAGAATTAGGTTATCTGATTGTTGTGGTGTGGTTGCATATATCCCAGGGTTAGGTGGCCAAAGTTTCAAATCCAATTGAATACTAGTGTCACCTAGGAAAAATAATTAAGGATAAGATTCACTAGATTTGGAGGTCATTAGGCTAGAAAATTAAGCAAGTCAAAATTCAGCCCGTTTAAAGACCCAAAAACTTCAAAAAATTGCAATAAGTCAAAATTAAATCCAAAAATTACAAATAATATAAAATTTTTACAAAAAATTCATCCCATATTTAGGAAAAATAAATGCCCCAACACTGGACCTGTAATTTAACTTTAATTTATGTTTTAGTGAAAATAAATTTTTAATTAAATAAAAGAATTAAAAATTATTAAAAATTTTAAATAAATTATAAACACTTTAAAACATTTCCATGGGTCATCCCTTACCTTTTGGAGTGATCCAAGGTAGTTTAGGATGAGTTTGGATTAAAATAATCCAAACCTTCTTAACTAAATAATTTAAAAAACAATTAATTATCCAAACTTTGACAAAATCATAACTAATTCCAGAAAAATCCGAATTGACTAAAATTAGTGTCATTCAACTCCATTTGAGGTCTAGTATTTCCTAAAAAAATAAACTAATAGAAATAGATCAAAGTCAAAAAGTCAACTCTCCGGTCAATCATAGTTCAAAATTATGTCAAAACTTTAAAATTTTATAACTTAATGTAGAAAACTCTAAATTGAGCAAACTCAATGGCATTGTGATCTATGTAAGGTGTAATATTTATTAAAAATATCAAACCATCAAAAATCTCTTACACATAAAAAGTCAACTTTTAGCCAACTTCAATTCAAATTTTAACTTGAACTTCAAAAATTCGTAATCAAATATAAAAAATTCCAATTATATTAAAATCAAAGGCTAATTACTTAGTAACATTTTACATTTTAGGACCAGTTTTCACTAGATTTGGAGGTCATTAGGCTAGAAAATTAAGCAAGTCAAAATTCAGCCCTTTTAAAGACCCAAAAACTTTAAAAAATTGCAATAAGTCAAAATTAAATCCAAAAATTACAAATAATATAAAATTTTTACAAAAAATTCATCCCATATTTAGGAAAAATAAATGCCCCAACACTGGACCTGTAATTTAACTTTAATTTATGTTTTAGTGAAAATAAATTTTTAATTAAATAAAAGAATTAAAAATTATTAAAAATTTTAAATAAATTATAAACACTTTAAAACATTTCCATGGGTCATCCCTTACCTTTTGGAGTGATCCAAGGTAGTTTAGGATGAGTTTGGATTAAAATAATCCAAACCTTCATAACTAAATAATTTAAAAAACAATTAATTATCCAAACTTTGACAAAATCATAACTAATTCCAGAAAAATCCGAATTGACTAAAATTAGTGTCATTCAACTCCATTTGAGGTCTAGTATTTCCTAAAAAAATAAACTAATAGAAATAGATCAAAGTCAAAAAGTCAACTCTCCGGTCAATCATAGTTCAAAATTATGTCAAAACTTTAAAATTTTATAACTTAATGTAGAAAACTCTAAATTGAGCAAACTCAATGGCATTGTGATCTATGTAAGGTGTAATATTTATTAAAAATATCAAACCATCAAAAATCTCTTACACATAAAAAGTCAACTTTTAGCCAACTTCAATTCAAATTTTAACTTGAACTTCAAAAATTCGTAATCAAATATAAAAAATTCCAATTATATTAAAATCAAAGGCTAATTACTTCAATTAAATTTTAGCCAACTTCAATTCAAATGTAACATTCGAAAGTTTACGAGGGATTGTTAAAACTTTTTTTACTTAAATTAAATTTAAAAAAAAATTAAGCTCACATAGAAATTTAAACACTTTTAAGAAGTAAGTTCGGGACCGTCAGGAGTTGGCATAACATTTTATTATACATTCTTTCCTTTGTTAGGCACCTCCCCGCCTACCAATTTTGGCAGACCACTTGGCCTACGAGGGAGCAGATCTATCAAGGGGAATCTGTACAATCTCTAGGGAAAAACCAATTTTTATGCTTTTTTAAAACTGCTTCATTTTTATTTAAGAATTTATTGAGTCAATTAGCATGCATTATATTTGATAAAAACTTAAGAGTGTCTAAAAATTTAATTGCATTTAATTTTAGCATTGATTTATCCCTCATGAGTCAAGGGGCCAATTAGGATTAGCTCTAGATGTCAGCCTCAACTCTACAAAATATAATTAAACATTCCTACCGCTCTTGCATATATGACTGGACTCATGGATTTTAAGCACTTAGGTGGTTAGCTAGCTCCCTAATCCAGGTAGGGGTAAGTCTAGGTTTGTATTATACTAGCTTGGTTTGGGTTCTAATTTTTACTACCCAATTGAGACTTAGGTTCTGAGGCAGACTTAGATTACAAGACCTTAACCTTTGGGGATACAATCCCAACTTTCTATTAAAGTTTATAATTTAAACTAAAATCACTTTCAATTAAAATTCAAGCCCAACACTTAGGATAGGCTGCGGTGCTTCTAAAATATTTAAGAATCCTAAAGCATCTCGTGCCTTTTCTCTTTTGACCTCCAAAAATAAATGCTCACTTTTGATCCATTACCTATTAAATTTCTAATCCTTGTTTCCTTTGATATTAAGCCTTGAAATCTTAAATAAAACTTCTACCACTATTTTAATCGAGAGTATTCATAGGAAATTATAGTTTCCTACAATGTAATTAACAATGAGGGCTTATGCTCGTAGGAGATTTAGAAACCCAGATCATTTTCTTAAAAACATTCCTTTCAAAACTCAATAAATTCACTTTGGGAAAATTCAAGTCAAAATCAACGATCATTATCATCATTTTCAAATGATCAATAATGATTAATATCTTCTTTCCTTAAAGATATAACAATTATTAGCATAAACTTAATTATTAAATTAATTATATTTTAACCAAATTATCATAGTTTAATGCCTAATTGAATGATCATTTTGACCCTTTGGGGTCATTTATAGTTCTTTCCCGAATTGGACTACGATAATCAGAATAAACTATCAATCCGATAAATTGAACCCATTAGAGAATGTTATTTTTGTCTCTTGGGGTAATATATTATTCATAATGACATATTCGATTTCAAGATTAAAATCTAAGAATTTAACTCTCCCAAAAGAAATTATTTTTTTTAAAAAAATCCAACTCAAATCGATTTCAATCAAACAAAAATGGGGACTCCATTGAGGAATTATACCTCTCTCTCCATCTTTAGTAGCGATAAAAATTTTGTTACATCGATTATTTTGACTACCCTTCTTCCGTTGGTCTCTCTACCCAGTTTTCTCTTGGGTGAGTGTGGCCAACATCAATAAGTCATGTTAAAAGAGAGGTGAGCGAAAAACCTCTATCAGGGTAGCGCTTTGACATTTTTGCCTCCAAATTAATTGGTAGAGCAAAGGAGTCTAGCCAAATCCTTTAAAATCCTATTGTATATATTATAAACTTGCATGCTCAAATAAATCCTAGTATGCTATGTTTCACAACTTGTAGAACATTCTTCAAATTTATAAATTCAAATTCAATTCCTTTTAAACAAATTCAGTTTTCTCAATAAACTTGTAAACCTTTAAGTTAAATGCAAATTTAACATACTGAGTTTTAAAAATTAGTAGAGATTTTACAAATCTTAAATCTCCAAATTCATTTCAAAGTCATCCAGATCCAATCGTCATTGTTATGTAATTTTCTACAATACCCTCTTGTATTATAACATATGTAATGCATACTCAATCCTTTCAAAGTTAAAATCAATATCAAATCCCTCTAACAAAATTTTGATTTTGACTCTTAGCTAGTCATTACAGTGAAAAAGTCAGGTCAAGTTGTCCAAATTTTCTCTTTAATTTTGTAAACCTTTATGTTGAAAACAAACTCAATGTATTGTGTCTCAACATCTAAAAAAAGTTCTATTAAATTTTAAAATACTCAAAATCCACTCAAAATCCCCTTTAACTAAATTTCAGTCATCAATATTCACTTGTAGCTTAACACATGGAATGCAACTACAAATTTAAACCAAGAATTTTACATTCACCACTGAATTAATCGTTATGGTGAAATGCTCAAGCAAAAATTTCTTGGTTTTCCCTATATTTTGTAAACCATCATGTTGAATGAAAATTCAATATGTCAAATTTAAAAACTTAAGGAAGACTTTTCAATTCTCCAAAATCCAAACTTCTCTTCAAAAGCCATTCAAATCAATTCCATATTATCATAGTTATTTGTTATCTACAACATTCTCTTGTAGTGTAATGTATACAATGAAAATTCAAGGTTTAATCAAATCAAAATCAGTCCTTATATTTTATCATCGTAAATTGGATTATAGCTCTTTTAATTCGGTATAGCTAATAAAATGTAAGATCTTTTAAAATTCTTTTTTTAAGATTCTAATACAATTTCCTTTCTTTAAATTCCAGTAAATCAAATGTTTGTAATGGCCAGAAAAATTCTTTTTTCAATCAACCGAAACCTTTATGTGGAAGAACTAATTTATAGTAGTAGAATCCAGTTTGGGATGGGTTTCAAGTCTCAGAAGTTTTTAGTGAATGGTGGAACTATAATCAACCTCACCACTGATGGTGATAAGGATGCTCCGGTAGTTGAGTTAGCAGTAGGGGCAGGCGATGAGATCCATTTCATGCTTGAAATGGAGGTAGCTTACACCCCTGTACCTACTGTATCCTTAGTGAAGGTCAAGGAACAAAACTCTATAGTTGACCCATAAATCATGTATGTATTTGAGAAGGGATCTTCAGCAATGAAACCCTCTTTCGTAGTAAGAGTGCCAGAAAGAACTGCTTAAGGTGGGTGAGAAAAAAAATAACTAAAACAAAAATAATGGCCAAGCTTAAGGCCCTAAGTGTAATTGAACCTGAGGTTGCTAATGAGCTGCATATTCCTGCCTTTTCTCCACTCCTCAAGGGGAGTCATTTTTATTCCCTTATAGTTGCTATAGGGGAGGAGAGAGTTTCTAGGATTACTAGCTCTCCACCTTGCCCAATGGACTACTCTGTGAGGAAGACCCTGAAAAAAAATAGACTTTGAAAAGAGAATGTTAAGAAACATCATTCACACCTATGTTGCTCAAGTAGGTCAAACCAAAGAGCAGTACATGAATACACCTGAAGGAGGTGATTTCTCACAAACCTGAGAAGGAAGTTCTAAAGGAAGAGAAATCAGAAGCTAGAGACCTGACTCCTTGGCCAGTGAAATAATATAAAATGTTTGTTAAGCAGTTTGCCACTTTAGTTTTTATAGATGGGTATCGCTGGGTGCCTCACCCTCCATCTGCAAAAATAGAGGAGATAGTTCCAACGGGATCTGCTAAGGGTCACCCTCATAATTTTAGACCAGTGATAGCCCTATCTAAAGAGATTATCAAGGATTTGAAACCAATAAATGTTAAGAGTAAGAGGCCCATGTCATCTGAGAAGCACTACATGCTGAAAAGGTTAAGTAGATTTATAGGGATACGAATTCAAGATGATTTTAACCTACCACCACTTAATGTCCCCTAGCTCCCTATTTAGGGAGCTAAGGTCTCTACCCCTTTTAATATTACAACTTTGACTCTTCAAACTCCTCTATCACTAATTACACTGGATGTCCCTCAACCTACTGAGGATGTCACCCTTTGGACTACCGACCTTGGGACATTTAGATGGGAGGGGATAGTTGTAGATTCTGATTAGGAAATGTTGGATTAATTAGCAACAAAATTGGTTACTAAGTAAGACAAGAAGATCCAGGAGATACTTTCTAAGTTTAATAAGAGAGAGTTTGAAGAAATGCTAGATTGTCAAGGATATTTCCCAGTAGATCCAATGATAATCGATGGAAAACCTGCTATAAAGTAGTACATGATATCTGAGAAATTCTTAAGAAGAAGATGATCTTGGCGTTTGATCTGGATATAGAAGGTTTATTCATGGAAGAAGAGTCGGCCAGAGACATTTGTAGGGTTGAGACTCGAGCGTTAGCAAAGGATGTTGAGCTTTTAAAACCCCATTTTGGTGAAGAAAAGAGTTTAGCAGCCATTAGGTTAGATTCTAATGAATCGATAAAGAACCAAGACAAAGATCAAAATCTAGAGCACATAGTACAGAGATGTCACTACGCGCTTAAGGAAATATAGGATCAGTTAATTATGACATAGCAGTCCCTATCTGAGCTACCATAACCTGTATTTTAATCAGTGGCCGATCAGAATAAAAAGCCAGAGTTCAGTTTAAAGGTTCCTGAGTTAATACCAATTCCTCCCATTCAACCGGTACTTCCTTCAATATAACCAGTAATTCAGCAAGTTCAACCTACAGCTCCCCTAGCACAAGCTCCGATAGATATCAAACAAATGGTTGAGACACAGGTATGGGATGCCATTACCCATTTCTAAGGAACAATGTTTATTCCAAAGGGTAGGCCCTACCTAGAAGAATATGACCTAGTTCCTTTTCCAAAGGGGTTTGTACCACAAACTTTTAAAGTTTTTAGTGCCTTAAAAAACCCAAATAGTGTCTAGCCAACTTTCGAGCAAGCTGCTGCAATGCAGAGGGGTTAGATGCTCTACTGTTTCATTAGTTTGCTAGTAGTCTTTCCAATATTACTTTCGATTGATACGTAGATCTACCAAACAATTCAATGAAAACTTTCATCGAGCTCGAGGGTCTATTCTTAAAGAGATTCTCAGGAGCTCAGTAGAGAGTAACCGTTGGTGATTTCATAGTCAAGAAACAAAAATTAGGAGAGTCTCTGGTTGAATACATCTTTTAGATGGCGAAATCTCTTGATGAAGTGTCAACCTCAATTACAAGATCAATGTGCCTATGGAAATTCTTATAAAGAATATCCACGAGCCTATTGCTTTTCTATTGAAGGGTTAACTATCAAAAATTTTGAGAAGCTTCTCAAAAAAGCTAATAATCTATAGGAATAGGATTCCAAAATGTCATTCCTAAATGATGCTTCAGAGGAGAAGAAAACTAGTAAGCAGTTGAAATAATTTGAAAAGAGAGCAACTACAGTGTCTGCAATTGATAAAGGGAAGAAACCAGCTAGTCCTCAATCCAGTGGTCCTCCACCCCAGCAAATCTAAAAACCTTAACCATTCCAGGTAACCCCTCTGTCCACCAGGGAGCCTTACCCAATTTCTTTGAAAGAGAGATTGGCTCATCCTTATCTATTTAAAAGGGAGTCGGTAAGAAAAAAATTTTATAAGTCTTCTAAAGAAACCAGATTTTTGATTGGAGGAGGCCAAGAAGCTGGAAGAAGTAAATAAAAAGGATGATCCTAATTTTTCCCCTATCACCGCATGATGGGCCATGCAATTTAAGACTTCTCTGTCTTTAAAGACTCGCTTGAAAAGAACTTTTATCAAGGTAATAACATAATTCCAAAGGAGTATAATAGATTTGAATCAGGGATCTGTTAAATCAATCTCATTTAAAAATTCTAATCTTTCTCTGTCCATTGAAGATTATTTGGATATAGCACTATCCCAGGTATTCAAAAAGTTGATTAATTATTCTTTTCATCTTTCTCAATAGTTATCAATGAGAGTCTGGGGCCCGATTCAGGAGGTTAACCTAGAGGCTTCGCAAAAGGATGTTGGGATAATTTCCTCTTAAGTAGTTATTGGAACTACTATAATTAATAAAAAAAATAGAGATACTTTTGTGGAGAGGAAATATGGTGATGATAGATCTATACGAGTGAAGGATGGTGGCTCAAAATTACTATCCCTTTTGATGTTATCAGACTTTTACTTTGCCCCCATCAAAAGAAAAGGGTCAAAAATCAATAAAAAGAATGATCCTTCTATAAATGTTTTAAAGATTTATATTGAAAATGTGATTCAAAATGATACTTCTATTAATAATAATTCAAGTTTAGCTGAGATCAATTAATACGTTCAAAAACTCAGTTCTCTATATTCGATGACTCAAGGGCTAAATGAATCTATAGACTTATCAGATAGCGACACCCCAAAAATTAACTTTCAAGGGAGTCCCATCATGATAGACTTTTCAAATTTAGATTCGCATTTAGAAAATGATAATCAATCGCCTAAGGAAAGCGTAGACACTACTACAGCTTATCCTTCCAAGGATATTGTATAAGTACAACTGTGAGGTGGTAAGGTTTTACCCCCTAGGATTCTTCCTCAGGAAAAAGAAAAGCAAATTTTTTTTATGATCAATTTTAAATACCCACAAAAACAATCAAATCATTCTTCAAACCTATCGAGTTTTAAGTCTTGATGTTCTAAAAGTTGAATATAATATCTTAGCCATCTTAGGAAGTTGCCTGCTAAGTTGAGCATCTATGACGCTCTTATCCTATCTAAGGAGAGGAGGGAATCCTTAATTAAAGCACTTCTCAACTCAGAGATCTGCTTAGCTCAGTTAGCTTCAACTTCTAAAAAAGAAGTTTTGTACTTTAAGGAAATCCCAGTAGTAACCTTTGTCGATAAGGATTTACTCCTAGGAACTACCGATCATAATTGCCTACTTTACATCATCGTAAATATGGGCAAATTCAAGTTATCTAGAGTTGTCATTGATCCGGGTGCATCAGTCAACGTGATGAACATAAAGATGCTCGTATTTCTTAAGGTTGATACTAGTAATCTCTCAACCAACAAGTTGTTGCTTCGTGGGTTTAGCGAAAAGGGCAAGAATACTTTAGGTTCAATTACCCTCCTTTGAGAGATAGAAGAGCTAAAAATAGAGGCAAATTTTTATATATTTAATTCAAACACATCGTTCAATGTGCTCTCAGGTATGCCCTAGATCTATAAGTATGGTTACATCTACTCCACACCAATGCATGAAATACCAACGAGATGGCATTGAGTATGAAATTACGGGATCTACAACCATTCTCTATTCACGAGATTGGGTTCTATGAAGATACTGTATATTATGCACCTAAAGAGTCCACCATTTATTCTAAGGTAGAGATCAATGTTAAAGAGGAGACAGTTGAAAATTAAAGTTTAAAAGTTATTCAAAAAGTAAAAAAATTCAAAATTTAAAAAGGTAAAAATTAAGTAGCGAAGATGGCATTAAGGGCATGATTTTTAGGCCTCTATATAGTCTACCTCATTCAATGAGGTGGAGTAATGGCACAAAGAGCACGTGGTCGAGGTTATATATCAATTAAAAAAAGAAACCCCCCAATAAACATCAAACTAAAATCAAGTTCTGATGAAGAATAAAAAAAGAGGGGTGGTAGAATTGCTTTTGACTATTAAAAATTAAATCCTCCTTTAAAATTTGATCTCACCTTAGATCTGGATAGTGACCAGGAGGGAGATTATTAAAAGGTTTAAAGTAATGAGCCTGAATTAACTCTTTATGAAAAGATCAATAGGGTAGTTGAATCTTTAACCTTAACCTACTGTCTGCCGACAGTGTCTCAGGGTTATTGATTAAGCATACTCCTAATCATGATGGCAAAATAAGAAAAGTCCAGAAGTTTTTCCCTGGCTCCTCCTCCTTAAGGAATGAAGATGATGTAACCCTTGATGAGGCAGACTTTAATGAATTAATGGAATTACCTTTTGGCTACTTTCCTATTGGTGTCAAAGCTCTTATTTCTAAAGGTTTCATTCCAAATAAATGGACTAAAGGTAAAGCTAGATACCATGAAAATATTTGGAATTCAAAAATTAATAAAAATTGGATAAGTGGCATTAGTTTTGGTATTGTTAGTTCATTTGACGAAGATGAATATTCTTTAATAATAACTTTTCATCATGAATCTGAAAATATCCCTACTTAAGTCATTGATTCACTCGATAAACTTTATTTGCATACTTTAGATGATTCAGATGACCTTCAAGTTTGGGTTGCACCCCCTAAATTTGAGGAGAAAATTAAATTAATAGTTGATGAGCTTAAGGAAATCAATCTTGGAATAGAAAATGACCCTCACCCCACCTTCATAAGTTTATTGAGTAGGGATGAGTCTGAGGATCTAATTCAACTTCTCTTTGAGTTTAAGGATTGCTTCTCCTAGACATACGATGAAATACTTGTTTGCCTCCTAATGTGGTAGTCCATAAACTCGGAATTAGGTAAGATGCCATTTATATCAATTAAGCTCCCTAACATATGCTTTTAGAAATTAAACAATAAGTTATTTCTAAAGTCAATAAATTAGTTGAGGCTTAATTTATCCGAGAGGAATAATATCCCTCATGGTTAGCTATTGATGTGCTAGTATGAAAGAAAAATGGTCAAATTCATGTCTGTATTGACTATAGAGACCTGAATAAGGCATGCCCTAAGAATGAATTTTCTTTACCCATACCAAAACTTATGGTGGAAATTTCCTCTTTACAAGCTATTTTCTCCTTTATGGATGGCTTGTCTGGTTATAATCAAATCAAAATGGCCCTAGAAGATAAGAGAAACACTACATTCAAAAGTCATATAGAGTTCTTTTATTATAAAGTAATACCATTTGGACTAAAAATGCTAGTGCAACCTACCAGCACACTATGACTCAAATCTTTGATGACTTAATCCATAATCATGTTGAATGCTACATCAATGATTTAGTTATCAAGAGCAAGGTCAAAGAGGCTAATTTTTATGATTTAAGAATTATCTTCGAGCTATTATGCCATTTTGACCTTTAGATGAATTCGCTAAAATGCGCTTTTGGCATTACTTCAGGAAAACTCTTAGGTTTTGTAGTGAGGCACTGTAGAATTGAGATTGATCCTGCCAAAATTTAAGCCATCTTAAATATGCCTCCTCCCAAGAGCCTTACTTAACTAAGGTCTCTCCAAGGCAAATCGACACATATAAGAAGGTTTATTTGAAATTTATCTGGAAGATGTCAACGATTATCTATCCTTGCTAAGAAGGATACAAAATTCATTTGGGACAAAAAATATCAATCTACTTTGAAAATCTCAAATAATATTTATAAATCTGCCAATTTTAGTAGCCCCTATTCTGGGGAAACCCTTAATCCTTTACACTACGGCTCTTTAAGTCTCTCGGGGCCCTTCTAGCTCAAGTCAATGATGAGGGAAAAGAAAATACTCTCTACAACCTAAGTCGGAGACTGCTTCTAATGGAAATGTGATACCCTACAATCAAGAAACATTATCTTATCTTAGTCTTTATAGCATAAAAATTAAGGCATTATATGCTTTCTCATCAAGTTATTTTAATTTGTAATGTCAATCCCTTGCAATAACTCATGACCCAGCCTACGTTGTCAAGGCGTTGAGCTCATTGGTCAATGATATTGCTTTAATTTTAATTCTCTTTCATTACACTATATGCTGTGAAAGGGCAGGCCATTGCCGGCTTCGTTGCAACACAACCAATGCAGTGGAGTTCCCCCAAACAATGATATACCTGAGTTTTAAGGAATCCAATAATTAAGTGTAGGAAATGTATTTTGATGGTGTAGCTTCTTCCCGATGGGGTAATATACATCAATCTACTTATCCCAAAAAAGCCAAAATTGACCTGATTTTTATAACACCGGATAAGGGAATGATGCACTTTTCTTACCATTTATTAGAACCTTGCCCAAACAATGAGGCAGAGTATGAAGCTAAGATATATGACATAGAACATTTAATCCTAATGAAAATTAAAGAGATTAAAATATTTGGTAACTCTCAACTAGTGATCAACCAGATTGTAAGGACATATAATGTTTTGAATCCTAAACTCTTGAAATACCACTAATACACTATGCACTTACTTGAATAAATTCCTGTTGTAACTATGTATAGGATTCCTCATGGAAGTAATTCTTCAGTGAATTCCTTAGGAAATCTTGCAAAGGAATTTGTATGTCCAGAAAAAGAATTTATTCCTATAGAAGTTCAAGGTCGAAAGACTTTATCTCCTAGAGATTTGGAGTATATCAATAAACAATCTCCCCATGTTCATTCAGCCTCTTCCGCTATCGATGAAGAATGTAATTACAGAAAACTATTGATTGATTACCTCAAATAAGGCAAGCTTCCCCATGACAGGTCACTTGCCAAACAAATCAAGAAACATGCCCTATCACATCCCCTAGTCAATAATATGTTATACCATCGATCATTTGATCAGATGTGGCTCCATTTTTTAGACAAATGAGAGGCCCTGTAGATCATTAGTGAGGTCCATGATGGACTATATGGTGCTCATCAATCGGATCCTAAAATGAAGTTCAAAATCAAAAGACCTCGTTACTACTAGCCTACGATGATTGACGACTGCATAAAAATTTTAAAATGTTGTCATCAATGCCAGATACATGGTGTGGTTTTACATCAACCACTTAATGTGTTGCATCATTCGATAGCTTCATGGCCCTTCAAAAGTTAAGGCACGAATGTTATCAGGCTTGTTGACCCTTCCCCTTTAAATGGTCATCACTTTATTTTAGTAGTGACTGATTATTTTTCAAAGTAGGTAGAAGAAATTCACC